>JALHLI010000009.1:2500-602500 GCA_023349425.1 Anthopleura sola | reverse complement strand
AGTGTATGCATATTATGACAAGTGTAAATCCTGATGCAGACATGTGTCATAATAATTATTATCCCTTGCAAAAATCTCTGATTTTGTAAGAGGACTCCTACCGGCAAACATGGTTTATCAGCCACTTCCTGTCCCTTGCGACACCTTGTTACATCAGTAAACAAGGCTATCAGGAGGACACCAAGTGTTGTCAATTTGAGCAATACTGTCCTACAGGGTGCAAAGAAATAAAGAAAGATTATAACAATGATAATAAAGAAATATGTTGAAATAGATATGAATGAAAGAGAGAAAGAAAGAAAGGAAGGAAGGAAGGAAGGAAGGAAGGAAGGAAGGAAGGAAGGAAGGAAGGAAGGAAGGAAGGAAGGAAGGAAGGAAGGAAGGAAGGAAGGAAGGAAGGAAGGAAGGAAGGAAGGAAGGAAGGAAGGAAGGAAGAGAGCTATTAAATAGAGCAGGCTAGCTTGTTCACTATTACAGGCACAGTTCTTAACCAACTGGAGTATGGACCAATTAGAGAAGATATTCTATTCTGTGCTATAGTATAACACAGCTTAGAGCACACTTTTCCATCAATTAGAGCGAAGATAAAGAGTAAATAAAAAAAAATGCTATGATATAATATGGATCACAGTAGACTTTTCCACCAATTAGAGCAAAGATAAAGGAGTAAATAAAAAAAAAAAATATATATATATATATATATATGCTATAGTATAATACGGATCAGAGCACACTTTTCCACCAATTAGAGCAAAGAATAAAGAGTAAATAAATAATAGTAAGTGAAAGAATAGAGGTACCTTGCAAGATTGATGTTGATTGCAGTTCTTGGGTGTTGATATTGTTCCAAGCTTGCAATGATCCTGAATGTGACTGGTAGTATCAGATTGAGTGCAGAGACAATGATTGGAAGTAACAGTTTGTCAATTACTGCAGCATCAACCTAATTTCAAAAAAAAATCAAAATTATTTTTTTGTCCAATGTGGATTTAGCAGTAAAATATTTTGTTCTTGATGTAACAAAAAGCTTTTTTCAGCTACTGTAGCAACAATGATCAATGTCTATGTTTAATGTGACAAAGTTGATAATGATGTTGATAACCATACGTCAGTAATGTCAGTATCTGCTGAATATTGATGGCATTTATGATTTCCTCAGAGATAATGATTGATACCAATCTTATGGTGGTTATATATGACAATACAATACAATGCAATGCAATGCAATGCAATGCAATGCAATGCAATGCAATACAATACAATAAACTTTTTTTAAAGAGGGTGACGTATTAACCCATTTGGTTATCTAACTTATGGCCCTCATTGACAGTACTAGTGGTGATATTAATGGCAATGATAATGATCACAATGAAGATGATAGCTTTGCTGTTTAATAATTAATGAAGATGATAAGGTATTTCTCAGAGCAGCTATCAATATATTCTTCTCAAAACTTTCAAATAATTCATTACCTTGAATGAGTTTGTTGAACAAAAGTAAATCAGATATGATCCTCCACCAATTAACCCCAATACCAAAAGGTTGGTAATTAAACGAATTAATATCAAACAGCATAGTTCCTTTGTTGTTTGTTCCCTGTGGAAAAGCTGCTCTGCAATAACTTCCTGTTAGAGAGAGAAAACGTGAGAATTAATTAATACACTAAACATCATTCTTTATCCTGCAATATATTATATAAGTGTTTACTCCCAGTAATACCTTTATGGTCTCTAGAAATTTTAAATAACATACCTTAAAGTCATTGTATATGCTTTTTTGCTTCAATGCTGCTGATTCTTCATCAGTGATTCCATAATCCCAAGAACAGAATATCTTGGCTATGTAAAAACTAAACTCATCTCCTGCATAGATGTAGTTTTCTCTATATGAATCAGCCATGCTGGAAAAAAACATTAATGTTCAATCTTGTGCAGACCCCTTTTCTTATAATTCATCTTCCTATGAATGTTCCTATTAATGTTTAAAGGGGTACTTGGATGAAAATGCCCCAAATTTTGAAAGTCCGAATAATTCAAGTATTTGAGGATAATTTGACTCAATTATGATTATGAAAATCAGTTTAGCCTGGGAGCCCCTTGCATTTGAGAAATTTTGGTTTAAAAACTAATAGAACAATAGGGTTGAATGTATGACGTTATTAAAATATGCTGCTTGCATTAATTGGCTATATAGATAAGTTTTAACCAAGTTTTAAGTAATTTCAAATTTTCATCAATTTTCATCCAAGTGCCCTTTTAAGGGTTAAAAAAAATTCTCATATTGTGTTAGAAAACAAAAATCCTACATACCTGTAGACTAGAATCGCAAGGCACAATAGCAGATAACCTCCACCTACACATAAGTAGGCCAGTGGTATCTTGTATACTAACTCACTGTTAGAACTCATAGGAATAGATTGGTTTGTGTATGAGCCATAGTAAAGCTCTGTCTTGGTAAAATAACCCTAGTACAATAATGGAAACAATAAGTATGAGCGTGTAGACTTTTTAAGACAAGTATCTTTTCATCTTATCATCATCATATGACTATGAAAAACTTACAGCACAGACTGCACCTTGCCATGACCCTGTCAGTACTGTGCCATGTATGAAAATATTTGATGTTCAGTGCTGTATCTACACCATGTTGTAACTGTGCCATGCTTCATGACTTTTTACGCTCGTACGAAATCTGCTCTAAACCCATTAAATATATTAAGTAGCTGGAGAAAAACCCTTGCAGTGAGGGAAATAACAATGAAAAACAAATGGAAAATAGCATTGATAGGGTTGATATCCATGAAATAAAGTCGTGAATAAAAACCCTATCAGTGAAGTGATATGAGATCACGGCAAACTGTCCAATAAAATCTTGCGATATATAATAATATATAAACGACCCTTAATGTGTAATAAACAAATTATTACACGTTGAGAGCTAATATCATTTTTATTCACTTGTTTTCCGTATCATATCACTCACTTGCTCGTGGACTCGTTAGCTTGCGATATGATGGGAAACTGGTGAATAAAAACAATATCAGGCTCTTAACATGTGATAATCTGACTATATAGTAGATTTGAGGGCTAACATACATCTCCAGTGAGGAGCTCCAAGCCACTAAAACTTGCACTGTTGCTTTTGAAACTTGGTTGATGTACCATTTGTGGGATGACCAGGAAAAGAATAGTTAGAAAAAACACAACCAAGTTGATGAGGAAAAGCCATCGCAGAAGCACAAAGTAAGACAATACCCCTGAACCAAACACTCCTGTTAATGAAATAAATAACTTGAATCAATTCTCTTAATGAAATGTATTTTTTAAATCTAGGAGTTCAAAAATTGCATCGCTATGAAGCCTTTCACATCTGTACCTTGAATGGTTTTTAAATGCCCTCTCCAAATGTCCATGACATAGAGGAACTCTTTACATCCAGCTTTAAAGTGCTGCCAGCCCTGTAATGCATTCAATTGATAACAAACTGTATTAGTAATTTGTTAGTTCCCTCAAGTTGAAGTTCAGCTATGAACAATGGAAGCTGATAGCTAGTGTGTACTTTATACACCTACAGTATAGGCCAAAGGCAATAGGACTGTGAAGAACATACAGCACGGACCATGTCTTGCCATGACATAATGTCCATGCTGTGTATGAAAACATTCAAGATTAGGTGCTGTGCCAGTCGTGCTGTAACTGCTGTGTGCTGTGACTTTTCACACTCATACGAAATCTGCTCTAAGGAATACTTGAGGCCTTTAAATGGTTCCATTGACTATACAAGCACCACTGGATCTCAACACTAATCTCATGTTCTTGACAAGAGAAGTACAATGAGAAACACAAGTCATTACAGCAATTCTTAGATCTAGGAATGACCTATCTCCAATTGCTTATCACCTATTGCCTTAGTATTGCCTTTGGCTTGGACAACCTTTTTTGAAATAGGTATATCTCTCTCCATCGCGTCAGTGCTCCATTAATTTAAAGCAACTATAGCTAAATAGATTTGAAAGACGTCATGATTTAAATATGTGTGTGACATCACAGAGGATCAAATTATGCTTTACTGACAATCTTGCTTTACTGACAATGCACTAGTACATATATATACAACACTTGCACTTTAATAAAAAAAAGGAAAAATGAAATGATGGGAAATAGGAGTAAAATCTTCAGTTTCATATCTGCTAGGATGACTTTAAAGAATAAATAAACATTTAAAACTCAAAAAAAATCAAATTCCAAATATTTCAAATTTCCTTACCATGGCAAAGGTTAATTGAAAATGTTTCCAGGCGCTGATGTGTTTTATCCTCTCTTTCTTATGTCTTTCATTGTTCAAATTTTTCCTAGTAAATAGAAAAATATGTAACTTTGGCAATGCCAGGATGTCCAGTATACGCATAGTTTCACTCATATAGCTAATGATCATGAAATTACCAACAATTTTTGAATATCATTTGTAGTATTTATACTTATGCCAAAATGGCATGATATTGCCTATACAGATAACCTTACCTTATGCTGCGCTTGCGTCTTATTGACGTGGGTACCTCTTTGACTGTTGTATTCCTTCCCATGAATGCCGCAAACTCAGATGGCGAAAGATCTGCTGCATGGAACACTTGATCTTCATTAGCAACTACTTCATCATTGTCAACACTAAACCCTCGACCATCAACCTCTAAACGACCACGTGACTTTGGCTTTCTTTCCTTTAATGTTCTTCTTATGTTCTGCTTTAGTACATTATTTGACGGCAGCCCACGAACTGACTTGTATGCATGGCTGGGAAGCGATACTTCTAAATCATTTTGATCACTATATCCACTGTGATAACTCATCTCATCATCACTTTCTCTCTGTCTTCCAGCAGAATTACGATGTCTGCTGTTGTAGCTGCTGGACGAAGCCATGGAACCAGCTGCCTCTTTGGCTGGAAGCTGAGGGATTTCCTCCTCTGGATCTGACCACAAGAAAACCAAAACTGCATTAATTAGGTATGTTCGCAGGACTGGTAACAACAGCCAGGCAGTCGTCAGTCATAATTACTAGCCAATTTTGTTTTAGCTTGATCATACATCCTTTCTGGCTCAACATATAACTGTTTAAAATGATTTGGCTGTATACGTTCTAATTCTGGCTTGACATTGTCCGATGACCGGCTGTTATTTTAAACCCTGGTATCTCAACAAGGGCAATAAAAGTTTATTCAAATATATATATTTTTTTGATATCAAATACATTTAATAGCTGACAGATATAGCAAGCTAGTAATGATATTTTTGAAAAAGATGGTAATCTTATGATCAATAATTCTAATCTTTCATATCTGAGACAAGAAGCCTATTTACACTAAACAAATGAATTTCTGCATCGGTAAAATAATAGACCAGGCTTGTTAGTACATTACAAACTGTAATACCTTAGCTACAACCAAGTATATTTTACTGACAATAGAAATGATTCAAAATAATTAGACAGTACGAACAAACAGATGCACTAATGTACTAATGTATAGTACAGTAAATGTTCTCTCGGTGAGCTAAACGATCATAGGTACATAGAAACATGTCAAAACACTAAACAAATACCAACATCTGACAACAGCTGAACTTTGGCGGTGTTTAACTCTGTTATATCAGTCCGCACCTACGAATACTTTGATGTTTAGGTAGTTAATTTCAAGACGGTGCAGTAAGAAATTTATGAAATTACCTTGGCTTTAAAATTGAGTATGATTATATCGGCAATACATTGTTGACGCTATTACTAATAACTTACTTGATCAATATGCGTATGTCTTCTTGAAATAAAATAACACCGTTTATTCGTCTTCCAAACGTTGCGTGACGATAGATTAAACCATAAAAGAATTCTCAAGCGACTTCAACACGTTTTATAATAGTTTTTTGTTCGATCTATAGCAATAGAAGGTGTTTTACCCAAGGGAATTTCATCGACACGCAATGGCTACGAATATTGCTCTGTATTATATTTGTACAGCAAAAGGAAGGATACGGGTCGATCAATGTTCTTGACGTCATGGAGTTGAATTATTTGCATAATAACTAATAACTTTCGAATGCATTCGTAGCTACATACCTAGGGGGCTTCATAGTCAATGATTCATGAGAAGACACTTTATTAATACATTCAAACAATAGACAAAAACCTATATAGATTTGATTAAACTTTGGTCGGATTTCAGAGCTTGGTAATCTCAAGACTGTGTTTACTTTAAGTTTTTAGGAAATCAATTTCACTTCTTTGAATATCCAAACCATACTTAAGATAAAGCTGTAAATATATGTATGTATATGATACTATACCATAGCTTTCATTAGGAATCCCAGCATCTGATACACCGTCCTTCTCACTCCTCTGAATATCTTCGTCCATGTTGCAGTTATTACAGACCAAATCAAGGAAGAGATCGTTACTTCGTGTCCTCTTTCGAGTCTCTGAGATTTTGTTTAGTGACATATTAACTGTATCCGCGGTGTTTGACCTTAAATTAGAACAATAACATACCACGATCGTTCAGGTCACTAATCTACTCTATATTCTACTTCCTCATTGTGAAAAACAGGCTCAATATGCAATTTCTTTTCGTACTGAAGACAAGGTAGATAGTTTACCATTGCTGAAACGATCAAGCCCTGCGCATTGATTAGTCTATCTTAATTATTTGAATATTTTTAAATAGAAATTTACATTAATAATAGTTTTGATAATTATTTTTGTTGTCGTGATCCACAACAACTAGGGAAAAAATTGTTCAGTTTTTTTTTTATTCATCTTCTTGATTTTTTATTTTATTCTTGTCATGATATGGGTCTGAATAGTTTTACGCAGATGGCCGAGCAAACGCCAGCATCATCATGTCATCATCATCATTACCATTACCATCACCATCATGATTATCATCATCGTCATCATAACTGATCAGCATCATCATCATCATCGTCTTCATCGTCTTCATCGTCTTCATCGTCTTCATCGTCTTTATCGTCTTCATCGTCTTTATCGTCTTTATCGTCATCATCATTACCATTACCATGATCTTCATCGTCTTCATCAACATCATCGTCTTCATTATCGTCTTCATCATAGTCATCATTATCATCATCATCATCATCATCATCGTCTTCATCATCATCATCATCATCATCGTCGTCGTCTTCATCGTCTTCATCATCATCGTCGTCGTCTTCATCATCTACATCATCATCATCTTGTTGATCTTGTCCCCCGATTCAATCCCATAATCCGCCGTAACAACTGTCGATATCATTATCAGTCTTTCAATGAACTTTGGAAAGGTTGAGTCGGGGCCATGAATTTCATAAGGAATAATATATAGTGCAAACTGCGTAGCAATGTCCCTCCATTTACCCCTTGGAATATCCCTCTTAGAGTTCAAATCCTGCACTCGGTATCACATATGAGGAGAACTTCCTGGATCTCTCCCAGTGTTTTTCTCCGGGTGACTGGGTTTTCCTTCCCCCACAAAACCTAACGCGCTATATTTAATTCGATCTTTGAGTAAGCCATATAGTCAAAGAAAGGCTCTGCAGATAAACGGTCTCAAAATTTGACCCAACATTCATCCAACCCTTGTTGGGATCAAAGTCGGGACCGTTTGTCATGCATGAATATATCAAAATGTTAACTAAAAAATGTTGGCTAGATTAAAAAAAATAAAATAAAAAAATAAAAACACTCCTTGCTTTTACGAGGGTAGCACTTAATAGCCAGTGGCTAACAAATGACCTATGGCCCTCGTTTCATGATCGAATTGTAATTTTTAGAAGTTGTTGGGACCGTTTAAATTGTGATCTGCAGGGCCTTACTTGAGGAATCATGTGGCGACATTGAAAGCATCTAGATGGAAGTTCTAAAACATTGTCGGCTACTCTACAGTTCCTAGAAGGTCGTGAAATGAAATTAACGCATACTGTACTTAAGAAATCCTTTGTTTATTTTATTTTATTTTATTTTATTTTATTTTATTTTTTTTTGCCTTTTTGATGTTTTTCTTTCCTTTCTTTCTTTAGTTTTTTTAATTATTTTTCTTTCCTTCTTCATTTTAATTATATTTTTCTCTTTGGGTCAATTACAGTTTTATTATTCGCATGACAAGTTTTAAAAACGCTGTATATTTCTGGCTCAATATCTTCGCTAACTTTTAAGATTTCAAACTGATGTAAAAGATTAAAGTTTGGCATGTAGTTTTTATTTTCATATTTATTCCACCAAGGCTATCTGATTCATAGTTTTTTTATTCAATATATTACATTCATGAAAACCTCACTGTAAACTATTTGTACAAATCTCTCTCAGTCATGGAAACCGCTTATTAAACACAGCTTGGTTAAGAAGTATATAGACCCTTGCAGCACGTCGTAACAGTAATGCAGTTCAATTTTGAGGGCAAAACAATAGGTTCCAATCCTCAGGAGATTATAATTCTTTTGTTTTTGTTTTGCCCTCCAAATAGAGCTGCTCTGTCGTTACGTGCAAGGGGTCTATACACGTAATGTCACTCCCTTGTGATAAAGGAAAAAAAACATCTTGCATGGTAATTATATGATACAGGGAACGTAAGCCAATCAATGGGTGGTAAACATAGTATTGTATGAAGTCAGTATATTACGGTTTTTGTCATCTTAACAAAAGCTCTGAACGCACCATCAAAGGGCTTGCGTTGGGTTGCGTTAATTCCTTAGTATAATTCAAATTTAGTTACATAAACAACAACAGGGTTGGAATTCTCTCTCTTCAGTCTTTCTACTATGTTTTACATTGGGAATCTTTGAAAGTACTATAGGATGGGCATCAGTTTGATATTTATCTGGCTGTTGTTACAGGTAAATCTATATTATCGCCCCACATTCTTTACCTCTAACTTTAATACCGCCTCCTATTTTTTAATGCCTATTTTTCAACCATTACGTTCCCAATTCTTACCTAAGTTTTTTTCTTAATTATACAGCTCGCCGTGTTCTTTACTCAAGGAAATTCAGGTAACGTCGCGTATTTTCTTAATGCACTAGTTCTATTGAACTTAGTTTTGAATATTACATATTTCTTAGTGTGAAATGTTTATAAATTTCATTATAACTTGTGGTGTGGAGAAATTCCGCACCTATAATGTTATAGAAAACACGCGAAAGTTATGGCAAACATGCTAACTTAAAAAGGGGAGATAGAAGGTTGCTTTAAAATCGATATTAGCACCAGAAGATACGTATAAGATAGATTAGGATAGGATTGGAATACAATTCGACTCAGCTTCGTCGCCGGTTTTTCCAAAAAATTGTGAAAATTAACTGGCGCAGGTGTTTTGTAATTAGATGAGCGAGTTACTCTAGAAACGTTTAACTTCGTGAGTTACATTCCATAGCTAAATAGATAGAAATATTAACTATGTCACTTGAGGACTTAAAAGGTTATATTTGTGCCTATCGAGAGATATTATCCTAGAAAAGTATTAACTTCGTGAATTACATTCCATAGCTAAATATATGACTTTTCTAAAATATATTTAGGATATTAACTGAAAACTTATTTGCGGGCATCGGGAGACATTTCCACTATCTTATTTTCCCTTTCATTTTATCCCTTCGTTCAACTTTTAATTTTCTTTTCCAGAAGAAGAGAAAATATCAAAATGTTTCGGTAACTAAAGTCATTACTTTTGTATAAATTTACCGATTAACAGCTTTAGATTCTGAAATCAGTTGTAGATATTGATCTAAAAATGGTCGCATTTGAAATAGCATTGGAAAAAATTATATCTAACGTTTATAGAAAGGCTCTAAAAAGAGTACCAAACAATTCAAAGAAAGCCGCTTCCATGAAGATTGAAGTAAGAAAAGATTACGCCAGTATTAAACAAATTAACAAAAATGTTGGTTAAACAGAATATTCTAAAGCCTTCAGAATTTGAAATGTTTGCTAAAAACGATTTTATAGACTCTGACTTGTAAAGTGCGGTTTAAACTCTGTATCTATAGTTCTTGTTCTATATTTATGAAAATAATAGGATTTTCATTTTTAGCTTACTTATCAACAAAACAATGAATTTCGCCATCAAAGAAAGTATCCTAGGAACTGTGACTCTGGTCACAGGAGGGGTCGATGAATAGTGTTCGTCATCTGAAATACAATTTTCTTCTAGATATATCGACTTATTTATGGTTTAAGGTTTTCTTCAAGGAAAAAGAAACACGTATATTTAGACTGGGCTGCCATAAGCAACCCAGTAAATTCATCAAATATACCTGATAACTTTTGTTTTTCTCAGCTTGAGCAGATTTGCCAACTTTTTCTCTCTCGAGAAACAACATCTTTACTCGACAGAAAATAAGTGGAAAAATTAATCCCAGTAAATGTTCTTCCACAATTTGTCTTTTTTGTGGAAAACGCTTCGAAAACGAAAACGAAAATATCAAGAAATTTCCCCTTGGCCAGCATGCAATGCGCGTGTATTCCTAAAATAGAAAATATGAAAGATGAATAAGGGATTAAAAAACAACTTTGTTTCTCTAATATTTTAGTTGCCGTTACTTATAAAACTATAGGAAACTTATAAAAAATATTCTTAGAAAATTTAAGCCAATGTCAACAAAAAACTCTGCCGATGTTATGGAACTTTGTAACAACACCTGGGTTGCTCTAATTAAGACACGCATGCGCAAACTGAGCACTATAGGGCTTTTACTGACGCGTGAAGTATTTCCTCGTCAAACGTTTCACGAAAACCGCTAAATGAAAGCGAGAAATGTCCTTAGTGATTTAACCTTAATCTGAAGGCCTGTCACGAAGAAAAAGTAAGAAAAATCTTTACGGATGCTGCTTTTCGTTTTGGAGCCAGAAGTCGTTTTCCCATACGATTGACCAGGGTGGCGCAGAGGGGGTATCGAAAATAATTCACGAAAATATGACCACCCTCAGTGTCTACCTCATACTAACCACCTCTCATGATATTAGGCTGGTCTTAGCATGGGACTTCTTGTCCTGTTGATCATGCCTTCAACTGTTCAAAGTTGTAAAGCAGATAAATAAATAGATAAATAAATAAATAAATAAATAAGTAAACGTAAGAAGTACTCTTTTAATCCTCGCTCCTTGATTACTACATGAAAGCATCCAGTAATTTTCCGTCTTTCTTACTGCGCATGTCTGTCACGTAATGTCACGCTATATGCTAAGATGTAACGACACTACAATGATATTTCGCGATCGTATTCTAGATTATTCTGTAAACCAATGCAAGAACGGAAACAGCACCAAGTACCATTGTATTGGGCTATGGCACTCGGATACGTCGTCCAATGTGATGCCACAAGTCCCATGTAAAACAGTGAACGTGCAATGCCTTTGGTCAAGATATCCTGTAGTTACTTTGGAGAACTCTGATCGTGTACGTGTGGACTTCAAAACTTGTCAAGATGGTATGTAGCATTTGTTGTCTCTTGCTGTCTCAAGAAATCAATTTACTACAACTACCAGAATGCCTTGTACACTTTCTTTGTTTTAGCTGATTAGCACTGTCTTACTATTCTCATAAAGATACAAATTTGAATAAGAAGAAAATCTGGTTGTGGTAGTAAAATGAAGCCATTTTGTCGTGCATTAACTCAATATAACTCTTAAGCTTGGTGTGATGTTTTACGATTTCAGACCACGTGTCATTCCCTTGAGTACCATTTCTTTGTTTAGCGATTGCGCATGATGAGACACATGATTATGGATACAACTCAAACAAAGAATCTTATTCTCAAGACCACGTGTCATTCCCTAGAGTATCATTTCTTTGTTTAGCGGTTGCGCATGAGGAGACACATGAATATGGATACAACTCAAACGAAGAAACTTATTCTCAAGGGAATGACATGTGGTCCGAAATGGAAAAACATTATGTCCAAGCTAAAAGAGTTCTGAACTGTACATTTCTCACTTATGCGAAACCCACTCCATACAAAATGATGACATAGTAATTTATTCACCTGCCTTTTGGTCCACAGTACCTTGCGAATCGTCCATTGCTTCATCCACCAGCTCCTCCTCGTACACGGCCGAGTTCCAAAGCAATTCCATCATAGTGGATCTAAAGGATATGATGATGATATCTCGTACGGCTATACAGGTGTCGCAAGCTGCTGGCAATGCTTCTATCAACTACACCATCAGTATCAGTCCCGATGGCATCAACTGGGAACCCATCCTAGAGAAAGGAAAGGTAACCTAAGTCGTACCTTACGACAGTGTTGCTTATTTGTTTATTAGAGTATTTAAAGACTTGATTATTAAAACATGGGAAACGCATTTCTTCGCGAACGTCCTTAGCAAAATAAAGCTTGCTTGTATGTATCTACTGTAACCCAGGGAGCTTTATTGCAAGAAAAGTTCAAGCTTAGGAACACGAAGCGTAGCCGAAAATAAGTTATATTGCTTTTGAGCTCTAAAGCAACCAGACTGTTTCTGTCACACTTTAGAGAAACAAACACTTTTTATAGCTTTTTAAGGATGTTACGTGAGCGTGTCTCTTCATAAAAACACGGTAGATAGCCAATCAGCGTGCGTTACATCTCTAATAGTTTTAGATGAGATTTTGGCCTTGTTGACGCCGAACAAGGTATCAGAAATCAACTTCAAAGGTGCTTCTTTGCCATTAAGATCTTTCCTTCCTTCCTTCCTTCCTTCCTTCCTTCCTTCCTTCCTTCCTTCCTTCCTTTCTTTTATTCATTCATTCATTCATTTTTATTGTCTTTCATTCTTTCAATCTTTAGTACTATTTTGTCACTGATTCACAGGCTTTGTATGTGTTTTATTTCAGCTGCTTATAATTGACTCATCTGTAAACGATGGATATTTCTGTTTGACGAACTACAGAAGACCATACGGAAAGCTTATAAAGTTTAAGCTCTACACTGGCCAAAATGATTTAAGTCTGAATGTAAGCATTGACATGAACCTTAAAAAAGGTAAGATTAGTGTGTAGCAAGACGAGCAGAGGATACTTTTTTGCTACTAGATTGCATGGAAACAATTGCCATATAAATTGTTATTTTATCTTAACACTAGAAATTACTCTTCGTGAAAGAGAATAGGGGAAAAAAGAAAGCAGAAAAGATAAAGGAAGAGAAGAGAAGAGAAGAGAAGAGAAGAGAAGAGAAGAGAAGAGAAGAGAAGAGAAGAGAAGAGAAGAGAAGAGAAGAGAAGAGAAGAGAAGAGAAGAGAAGAGAAGAGAAGAGAAGAGAAGAGAAGAGAAGGAAATGAAATGAAGTGAAGGGAGGTGAAAAGAAAGGAAGGGAAGAGAAAAGAAAAGAAGGGAAAAGCAAAAAAGAGAAGGGAAAAGGAACGGAAGAGAAGAAAAGAGATGCAAAAAGTGGAGACGAGAGATAAAACTTGTTGAAGAAAGGGAAGGAGAGAGAGAAAATAAGCAACGAACCGACGTAGAAGTGCATAAGAAAGTTGTTCTCTCTTCGGTTTTCTATTTCTAAGAAACGAAACGTGAGCATGGATGTAATAATTCATATCGTGGTTGGGTGTTTGTTTGTAAACAAAAGGTTTTTTTCTATAGTTAGGGCGATTTTTCCTATATTTTTATAAGTATTCTAACATCTTATAGTTTAACATTTTATAATTAACATTATATATATTATATATGTATAGCATTTCGTTCATTATATTATATATTATTATATTTATTATTGTAAATTATCCGTAATTCAGCCTAATAACTGCTAAGAAGTTTTAATATAAAACTATCTATCTAACCTCATCGAAAATTGGAAAGCAATATTCATAATTAATTTTTCTATCTTCCGCTAAATAAAAGTATTATTGAAATTGTTTTTATATTAGAATAGATAATAAATTTGCTCTTTTGTTGTAGGGACTGGTAGCAGTTATTGGCATACTTGTAAGTACAATATACCTTGTTTCAGTTCCGTTCCGGTCACCACGAATAAAAGTTCCAAGTCCAGGTTGGAGTTGCCGCACATGATAATTTATCTGAATAGTTTTGCAATGCGCGACAGCTCCAACCTCGACTTTGAACTATTATTCGTGGTCACTGGACGAAATATTAAAAATATCTATAGACATACCATTCAGGATATTCACAATTATACATGTATAGCATTTCGTTCATTATATTATATATTATTATATTTATTATCGTAAATTATCCGTAATTCAGCCTAATAACTGCTAAGAAGTTTTAATATAAAACTATCTATCTAACCTCATCGAAAATTGGAAAGCAATATTCATAATTAATTTTTCTATCTTCCGCTAAATAAAAGTATTATTGAAATTGTAGGTAGGAGTAAAGACTTCGGAAGGCATATGTTGTTATATATTGGCTTTAATTCATTATTGAAATTGTTTTTATATTAGAATAGATAATAAATTTGCTCTTTTGTTGCAGGGAATGGTAAAAGTTATGGGTATAATCGTAAGTACAATATACCTCGTTACAGTTCCGTTCCGGTCACCACGAATAAAAGTTCCAAGTCCAGGTTGGAGTTGCCGCACATGATAATTTATCTGAATAGTTTTGGAATGCGCGACAGCTCCAACCTCGACTTGGAACTATTATTCGTGGTCACTGGACGCATTATTAAAAATATCTATAGACATACCATTCAGGATATTTACCACTTTCACATTCCCATAATACTTTGCATTTTTGGGGGGTAACAATAGCAAAAATTATTTGAAAATTCAAACATTTTTGTGGAGATGTTTAGTATATTTGCTATTATCATTGAAAATCCAGTATCAGATTAATCAGAGTTAATTCCACGCGCATGGGAGAATGAAACGTTTGGTGTTATAGACAATGTATGGACTTACCAAGAAATGTCATGACTTTTACTCGTAAACCTGTTGAAATTTCTTTTTTTCTGTTTTTTTATTGTTGTGAATATTGATAGATTCTATCATAGATGCATACGTGTTTTTATATGTTTTTTCTTCAATTTTTATTTATCTTCATTGTAATATTAACGATTTTGTCTCATTTTTGCCCCCCCCCCCAAAAAAACGCAAAGCATTATGGGAATGTGAAAGTGGTGAATAATTGATTTGAAGAAATCTATTTTCTCAGTCTTCCTCTTTCTTTTCCTCCTATTCTTAGTTCCCTAGACATTTTGCAACTTACATTCACATGATGTGATTATATATCACCTCGATCGATTACGAATGAATTCAGCTCACGATTCCCTGAATAGCATAACCCTTAAATTGCTGGATATTGTTAAGATAATATTTTTCAAAGAGGTTGCATTATTTCTATTGCCTTATTTCAAGCCAAGAGGTCACATGCATGGTAATAACATGCTCCAGAACACTAATTTACATACTCGTTTTAAAAATAGGAGAAAAAGATTTACATAGATTAAGTATTAAGAAAATAAAGAATTAGGAGATCGTCGAGGAAATTCGATAAAAATGGCGCCCAGGACTAATTTGTTCAGAGTTCGGGATCACAGGAAGATTGAAATAAGTTATTGATTTTGTCAGTGTGTGATCAATTGTTCTGACAAACAGCTTTGGCGCAGTTCCAGTGCCAAACCATTATTATTATTATTACTCATTTTTTTCCTCGGCTTGAAACCAGGCAATGCATGTGACTTCCGCCCGGAAAAAAAAAAGATAGGTCCCAGACCCTCTCGGATTGAAACCAGGCAATGCATGTGACTTCCGCCCGGGGGAAAAAAAAAGATAGGTCCCAGACCCTCTCGGCTTGAAATCAGGCAATGCATGTGATTTCCGCCCGGAAAAAAAAAAAAAAGATAGGTCCCAGACCCTCTCGGCTTGAAATCAGGCAATGCATGTGATTTCCGCCCGGAAAAAAAAACAAAGATAGGTCCCAGACCCTCTCGGCTTGAAACCAGGCAATGGTTTCCCTTAGTTACCATTGCTACCCTTAGTTACCATTGCTATGGTCCACAGGCTCAAAATTCTGATTTCTCACCTTCAGCTTCAGGTTCTCAAGGCTGTTTCAAGTTCTTTCAACCATACGAAGGAATTTTCCATTCTGGTCTGACCATCAGCCATTCAGTAAACCTGGACTACTGTTTGGCGCATTGTAGTATACTGTCATTTAAAAAAGCACTAGTGATTAATGGTGTACAGTGCGTGTGTACCAATCGTACAAACTTTGTTAGTCGAAAGCATACATGGAAATGTAATTCTCCAAAACCGTTCAACAATGAACCAGCTGGTTTCTTGTTTGATCGTATTTATCCGGTGACCGCCTCCGTTTTGTCGTTTCCCAGCAAAGTTATTCTGCATAATTCTTTCAGCTTTCGCGATATCAATTCAAAAAGAAAATTGACAGTCTTTTACGACCTTGGTAACGGAAATGTTGGGAAAACCTGCACATCTACCTTACAAAGGTAAGATAATTTATTTGCCAGCTACCATTGTTTGAAATGTCGATGAGTTTGGAAGACCGCATCCCCGTTGGCTCAGTTGGTTGGGCACCGGTCTGTTGTGCGGGAGGTCATGGGTCCAAGTTTATCAGATCTACACTCCGGTTCTTAAAATATCTGAGTAGAAGGTGCTGCTTTTGCTCTAAAAACATCTGCAAATGGTTAGACATTCTCTATAGCCATGTGCATGAGCTCGAAATTATAGCACAAAGCATGATAGGAAAGTGAGTTCTTACGCTTTTTTGGCTCCTCTAAAAATTCATCTGACAATTTTTCCTTCGACATTTTCTATGGAAATAAAAGTATTTCAGCAGACCAAAATAACAGAGTAATTTTTTCTGATAGTTCCTTTGATTTCCCTGTTACATTTTTAAAGAACTCACTTTCTCAGTGCTTTGTGAGCTTTGATGCATGCACATTGCCTATTGGCTCAATTTTTATTATTTTTATTATTACTCGTATAAACGAAGATCATTAAAATTAATAAGTTTTCCAAATTACTTATAAAATAACCGTAGCTCATCAGCATCATTATTACCATCATCTCCATCATCACCATCATCACCATCATCACCATCATCTCCATCATCACCATCATCACCATCATCACCATCATCACCATCATCACCATCACCATCATCACCATCATCACCATCACCTTCATCATCACCATCATCACCATCATCACCTTCATCACCATCATCACCATCATCACCATCATCACCATCATCTCCATCATCACCATCATCACCTTCATCACCATCATCACCATCATCACCATCATCACCATCATCTCCATCATCACCATCATCACCATCACCATCATCACCATCATCACCATCATCACCATCACCTTCATCATCTCCATCATCACCATCATCACCTTCATCACCATCATCACCATCATCACCATCATCACCATCATCACCATCATCACCATCATCTCCATCATCACCATCATCACCATCATCACCATCATCACCATCATCACCATCACCATCATCACCATCACCTTCATCATCACCATCATCACCATCATCACCTTCATCACCATCATCACCATCATCACCATCATCACCATCATCACCATCATCACCATCATCACCTTCATCACCATCATCACCATCATCACCATCATCACCATCATCTCCATCATCACCATCATCACCATCATCACCATCACCATCATCATCTCCATCATCACCATCATCACCTTCATCACCATCATCACCATCATCACCATCATCACCATCACCATCATCACCATCATCACCATCATCACCATCATCACCATCATTTCCATCATCACCATCATCACCATCATCACCATCATCACCATCATCACCATCATCACCATCATCACCATCATCACCATCATCACCATCATCACCAACATCACCATCACCATCATCACCATCATCACCATCATCACCATCATCACCATCATCACCATCATCACCATCATCACCATCATCACCATCATCACCATCATCACCATCATCACCATCATCACCATCATCACCATCATCACCATCATCACCATCATCACCATCACCATCATCACCATCATCACCATCATCACCATCATCACCATCATCACCATCATCACCATCATCACCATCATCACCATCATCACCTTCATCACCATCATCACCATCATCACCATCATCACCATCATCTCCATCATCACCATCATCACCTTCATCACCATCATCACCATCATCTCCATCATCACCATCATCTCCATCATCACCATCATCACCATCATCACCATCATCACCATCATCACCATCATCACCATCATCACCAACATGGTTTCCAAAAGTTTATATCATCATGTGCACGTATATGTATTTAGATGTATTTGTATTTATGTACAAATGTATACTACAACGTTTCTGCAATCGAGTGTAACTACTATATCCATCCTCATCATGATCAGCCATCTTCATTACCACCCACCACCGACCCACCACCGACCCACCACCGTGATCAGTATCATATTACTACCGTCACCATCACCACCGTGATCAGTATCATCATTACTACCATCACCATCACCACCGTGATCAGTATCATCATTACTACCGTCACCATCACCACCGTGATCAGTATCATCATTACTACCGTCACCATCACCACCGTGATCATCATCATCACTGAAATATTGTCATCCATTCCACCACCACTATGACGGCAATCCTGGATTTTGTTTAGGCTTAGACCAAGAGAGAATAAATAAGAGAGGGAAACTTACTAATACCGCGCACGCCATGTGAATTCCCGGTTGGGCTGTTTTTAGCATCCAAAGTCGTTTGGTTTTTTAATTTTTTGATGGCGTGGACGTATTCTTTTGTCTATTTTTCTCACTTTTTTCCGGCAAAATCTATTAGATAAAGCAAAAAGATCAAAACTGTCCTCTGATAAAACACGACTGAGGCGGTTGAACACTCAAAAAGACGCAAAATTTATGTTTTTCCCAAAAAAATCTTTAAATTCTTTCAAAACTTCCAGGTTTGGATGAAACACACAATTTTTGACGCACAGGAGTAGGGTATGGCAAAAAAGTTTTGTACGCGGATGCTAAAAATAGCCCAACCGGGAATTCACATGGCGCGGCGCACATTATTAAGAAGTTTCCCTCTCTTATTTATGCTCTCTGGCTTAGACACGATTTCTTAACTCCAACAGGTACAGTTATTTGGGAACATTTAATGTTTCTTTCAATACATTTGACGAACTTGGCGGAAACTTTACCACAACAGGTCAAATTACAGTAATTGACCCTCCCTCTTCTCCTTACGCTCTGTGTCCATCCTATGCTGCCCTGAACGCCAACTTTTCCTGTCAAATGACTCTCAGCCGCGGAAGTAATGTCAATGTAACAGTTGAATATGGAGACGGAACCATCAAACAGAGCAAAGCTCCTGGTAAGGAGTATACAGTTAATATAATTTTCTGGATTTTAAGAGAGGTTCGCTTCAAAACGCGTGCTCTCCCTTCTCCAGCTCTGGGTCTCTTTCGCCCCTGATAGAATTTTGCTTTTTAAAAATCAAGGGTGGTATAGCGTTTGTGTGATAGACTTTCATCTATGGGGCATCACATGTAAGCAGAGATTGTTGGGTCTCTCCCTTGATTCGAGAGTTTTCTCAGCCTTGGTTCTCCGGTTTTCCTCTGTCCATAAAACCCACTGAATAAGTTTATTCCTATTCAATCTGTGAGTTAGCCGTGCCCTGACTTACACCAGCCCACAGTTTGTTTCGGAGTTCGATCGGTGATTTAGCCGTGCCCTCAATTAGATCAGCCCAGAGGTTGTTTCAGGGTTCGATCTGTGATTTAGCCGTGCCCTGACTTTGATCAGCACCAGAGGTTGTCAGCGTATCAATTAAACTCATGCTTGGTGTTATGCTTTTAGATTCTTTCTATTATGAGCTTGGAGAAGACCCAAACGGAGCTACTGAAACTACAGGAAGTGAGGCAGTAGCTTTCGTAGGATACCCAATTAAAGAGAGAGGGAAGCTCTTGGGTATCGAACTGACCCTTGCTACAGGACAGTCGATGCTTTTGATGGTAACATTTTGGATAATAGTGCTAAACTGATATAATGATTTTCAAATGATTTAGAAGATTAACGTATTCTGACAAGCAAATCAGACTAAGGTCAATCGTCGAACTTTACTTGAGACGAACTAATGACATGAAAGAAGACCGCCATTATTCATTGTTTTCAATGCATTAGGCTTAGCCTTTCAGTTATTTAAAAATTGAATTATAATTCATTGAATCATGGAATATTTTCGTTTCCTCTCTGAAAGCCACTAACCGAACTATAATCTAAGTTTTACAAAAAATTTAAATCAAACCTTTCTTCATAAGATTTTTATTTATTATTATTATCATCATTATTATTATTATTATCATTATTATTATTATTATTATTATTATTATTATTATTATTATTATTATTATTATTATTAAGGAGCTTACCGTAACGATTATCTCATACCCTTTTAGATACTTAGAAAGCCTGCCCTTCCAAGTTCCATAATGGTCGACCAATCAAATCAAGACCCGAGAAGAACTCAATGCAGTAATGCAGAGATGTTTGATTTTGACAATCAATCTTGCTGTACATCAGGAATAGGCTGTCAACCATCGAAAGTGACGCAGGATTTGACGGGTTACAAATTTCAGTACATACAATACATACATCCTTCTTATTGGTCCACAATAAGTCAAATGACCAGATTCAAGTCATTTGACTTAGAAGTTTTTGAAGGAGATATCATCGTAGTGCAACCTCGTCATCATAACACTCAATCAAATTACTATTCGGCCGGACGACTTGCTAAGCTGAATAAGACTAGAAGTACCATAACTGCTCTGCTTTTCTCAACTTTGAGCAACATAAAAGAAGGAAGTACATTCCAGTCTAGTGCAGTACCCGTTGCCACAAAAGACTTGTATGCATTCAGAGCTATTGTTGTTTCTAAAACATCTCATGAAATGAAACATTCCTACACTAAAGTTGGTAGTTTTGTCATAGACATCAAGCTCCAGAGCCCTGGCATGGCCTTGATGACTGTGTTGCGTAAATCTATAGTCGTACAAGAAAAAGTGCACAGTGTTAATATTAGTATTCCCAATCGTGGGCTTGTCAACAGGATCTCTTTGTTCAATATCGAGGCATTCGGTACAGATTTAATGATGGTGGTGTCTTTTGGTGACGGGGTGACTCGGACGTGGCCAAACATCCAACCGATTCAGCATGAATACACAAAGAAGGGCGTGTTTAATGTTACTATACAGATCTACAACAAAGTCAGTTGGTACTGGGTGGAATGTCAACACGAGACAATAATGCCTGTGAAAGATCTTTGGATTGGTCGATGTAGGCAAGGTTTTGTCTACCAACCGCTCGTTCTCATTAAATCAATATTAAATGGTGGTGATTATGTCAATATTTCAACGAAGTTTAGCAACGGAGGTGAAGAGCATTTTGTTTCTAACATATCAGTAATAAGTGATCCTTTTATAAAGAGGATTAATCACTCCTTTCCCCATCCTGGTGCATATAATGTAACTGCCTTCGCTACTAATGGGCTAAGCAATGAAACAGTTGAGTGCACGCTCTATGTGGAGATTCCTATTCAAGGACTTAATATGTCGAATATATCCTCCTCCATCAATGCTGCACACAATATCAGTTTGTCACTTGCTGCTCAAGCAGGTTCAAACTTTACCTACAATGGGACTTTAAACGGCAAACCAATAGATAATATCAGATGTGCTAATAACAATTGCAGTCAAACAGAGGTCTTACTACTTGCAGAAACTTACCCCATTGGCAAAAATACACTAACAGTCTGTGTTCATAACCATGTTACCTTAGCACTTTGTAGGACGGCTAACTTCAATGCGTTACACATGGTCAGGGGTACTTCACTGCTGGTTCAAAACGCATATTTAGTAAATCAAGGTATAGACGTGTCTGTTGTATTTCAAAACGGTTCCGATGTCTCGTGTTTCCTGGATATTCAAGGTCTTCAAGGGATGTTACAAGAAATCAAAGCTGGATTTGTTATGACAAATTCTGTTACATGCGCTACATCAGGGTTTTTCAAAGTTCTCGCTAACTGCAGCAACGCGTTGAACTTCGAGTACAGGGAGTCGAATTTTTCTTGCTTGTACCCAGTCCGGCAAACAGTCCTAACTTCAGACTCCCCCCAGTCAGTCGTACAAGGAACTGTCAACTTTACTCTCAGTCACATTGGTCCTGTTCCTTCCAATGCGACATGTCATGTCAACTTTGGAGACAGTGTCAAGACGGTCTTTGAAGACTGTGTTCTTCCGATGAATTTCTCGCACAAGTAAGTATATTGTGAAGCTAGTGCACTGTTTCACTTCACGCGCGTGTGTAGTGGTCACAAAGGTGTCCTGATAGAATGAAGGTGATGGATGTCCCATTCAATCGGTGGGATTACTAAAAGTAATAGCGCAAGATGCCACGAAAATGTTCAATATAGAACCTATTTTATGGTTAAAAACGTGTTCATGCAGGAAGCATGGGTGTTGTGCGCTGATAATGCGTCACCTCTCACCAATGCGACCAGGGTTCGAATCCCGCCGGGCTCAGTGTCGTATGTTAGTACAGTTGCTCATGTTCGTCTCACCAATGCGATCAGTGCGACCAGGGTTCAATTCCCGCCGGGCTCAGTGTTGTATGTGAGTACAGTTACTTGTGTTGATTTTCTGCAGTCCTTCAGTCGAGGGTTAATCCGGTTTTCCTCCCCCATTAAAAATTAACTTCAAAATTCAATTCGATCTTGGGTTTTCACCAATTTGGAGCCTAGCTCCGTAGTGATTGTCCAACGCTGTGATACAACAGCCAAAGCTTAATTGTTTTTTTCTAGATTTTTTTCATATTTGACGGATCGACCCAAATATTGTAATTTTTTTAATGCAACGTCAAAAGTTGAATTCTGTCTTAGTGGCTCGCAAAGCGTCTTGGTTTGAACAAGTGCGCAACAACAAGAAAAGGGTTTATTGACACTGTATCTTAACATTTCAGATACATCGCTGAAGGTGATTACTTGGTGAACGCATCAGTGTACAACAAACTTACAAGCAACTGGTCTTTGACGCTCGCGAAAATAGAGGAACCAGTTGAAGTTATCATCTTGGAGATAGAGCGCTCAACGTGCGATCCGATGTATGGAAAACCAGCTGGAGGTCCGCTAAAGAACATGTTTCCTGTCGAGTGCCCGATGATATTTAAGATTGTCCGTATGGATGGTACCCGTCCTAATGTAGAGTGGAACTTTGGTGATAATCAAATCCAAATAATGAACCACAGTATTCATACCCAAATTCACACCTGTGCTCAGGAAGGTTTGTACAACTTCACGATCAAAGCATTCAACAAGATATCATCTTTGTCTTCACATCTAGTCTACGAGTGCAGGCCAAGCATCAAATGCACCCTCTATGAAGACTCGCCATTTTTGACCTACGAGACTGCTAACATTACCTTACATATCGAAAACACAGATTTTTTAACTGCTGCTCTGATAGACTTTGGGGACGGAGAGTTTCAAGTAGTTGGTGCGAGTGCAAGGAAGAATGACTTCCCGGGATTGCCATACAAGGTCATGGAACCTATGATAGGGGATATCACAGTGACTCACTTGTTTGTCAAGGAGGGAGAGTTCAGAGTGGATTGTAATGCAACTAATGCTGTTTCACATCATGAGTATATAAAAACCAACGTCGTGTCACTGCATAAACCATGCAGAAAGCCTAAAGTAAAAATCTTGAGCGTAGGAGCATTTGCAAATATGAGTCACGTAAGAAACGAAACGCGGGAACGTGATCTGATCATTTCAACACATAATGTGGTTGACTGTATAGCCTCCAGAGAAACGATCTTCCAATGGAAGGTGTACTTGCACCATGGATCTGGACTACCAGATACTCTACTTGATCATCCTTTGTGGAAACTAAACAACTCCAAGTTGATTATCCCAAAACAAACCCTCCCAATAGGAATAATTCGCACTGAATTTTTTCTACGAATGGTTCATCCAATAGTAGATGGTGTATTGGGAAGAGCAGATGGCTTCATTACTATATCACCTAGCCAGCCTAAAGTCTTTATTCCAGGAGGTTCACGTCGTAGTGAGGATGTCAATGGACTAAAGACTATCAGTGCTGGCTTTGTTGACTTTGATGCACCTCCGGGTAACATCACCAATGTTAAATGGGTGTGGCTCGTAAAGAAAGACAATGAAAGCCTTCCATCCATAGATATCACAAATTTGAAAAACCTGGAGAACACGATACAAGTGGATGGTTGCTTTGGGTACGGTACAGGTGTACTACCCTTCTCGTTGTCTTCTTTTGAGTACAACTCAAGCCTAATAACCACCAGAAGAACTTGTCATTTGGAAGTGTATGCTACCAGAGAACAAAGAATTGCTAAATACCAACAGCAAATAGAGTTCTTTCCAATATTTCCTCTTCCCAAGTTAATAATGGTGTAAGTATGAATATTCATGAATATATCTCGTGCCAAAGAGGGGTTTAGCTGCGGAGACTTTTCAATTCAACCAACCCTTCCCCCCCACAAAAAAGCACAAGTCACCCATCCCTCTCACCCACAAAACAGCACAAGTCACCCACCCCCCTTGCCCACAAAACAGCACAAGTCACTCACCCCTCCTACCCATTGTATTTTTATACATATACATACCCCTATGTATAAATGTCTGTGCGCATTTGTTTGTTGGTTTAAATATATATGAACTAGCTGCCTATCCGCACAATCTCTTCTTCTACATACCCCTTAATGATCAACCCCCTCCCCCTCCCCCTCCCACACAAACCACCCTCCTTCCTTAGCTTGGGTCCGAATACCTGTTCGTGTTTGAATATATTCTTGCACACTTACATTTGCTTGAATTCGTTCTAACATATTTACACAGAGGAAGCCCCACCATTTAGCGAGTTTTCTTAATATCTCGTATAATATTTATTCTAGATGTAAATTCAACTGCGAAAAGTTTAATCCAGTAGAGGTCCTATCATACGAGGGTCTGTCACTAAACATTGACTTCACTGAACTAAACTTTGAATGGCAACTATGGAGTGAGGGGAAAATGATCGATCTTAATGGCAAGACTTTATCCAGTCATCTCTCAAGAAATTTTGTCTTGGCAAGTGGAATGCTAGAAGGAGGGAAAAATTACAGACTGATATTATTTGCTTGGGAAGAAGGTGAGGATGTCTTAGAATTTCGCACAGTCCGCCGCCCTCTGTTTATCTCTGCTATCGTGCGACAATCGTCGCTCGCCCGCGCTGCGATCGAAAATTTCGCACTTCGCTCGAATAAAAGACTCCCGCGAGAGACAAGAGATTTTTACTTGGGGAAAGGCTTGGATTTCCTGTGTAGACCTCAATTTTCAGTGAGCAATTTCCTGTGGTAAAAAAGATCTGTTGGAAAAAGTACTGAATTATAATTGTCGGGTGAGGTGGGAGCCCTTCTACTTAACTCGGGGTGTAATATTACCTCGTGCGGTAGTGACTGCGTCGATGTAATCGATTAGTCGTTTCCATATATATTGTGGTGTGACATGCGTTGGCATAAGATAATATAAAAACGTGAGTACGTGACATGTACGTGACCAAAAAAATCTCACATTTTTCCATCAGGGAACGAAGAGAATAAAGGATTTATGGAGACCATTTTCAAAACCAACAACTTCCCACATGGAGGAGAATGCGTCATTAATCCAAGCATTGGTTATGCAGTCACGACTCCTTTCCGAGTCAGCTGTTCCGGATGGATAGACGAAGATCAGCCGATCACTTACCGAGTAACAATCGATTCAGAGATCGAAAGATTTATGTTTTCGGGTCGTGAAATAAACCAGTCGATTTATCTCCCTTATCACCATAGTGATAACAAAAGTCACACAAGTAGTCTGGATTTGAAAATCTACATCATAGACAGCCATGGAAATTATAATGTGACGACGGTTAGCGCTCAGGTAACCATGGTAATTTAAGGTACCTTAAAGACCTTATCCATCCCCCTAGTATTAATAGAAGTTGGCGTTGCATACTCAGATGCCATCTTGGAAATATGTCTCAAACAGTCCCACAATGCACTGCAAAGCCAACCTCGACCCAGTTTTTCCCTCAACCTCGGAAAGGCTTATCAGCTGATTGGAACTCAGTAATACCCAGTAGTACCCAGTAATAGCCAGTAGTACCTAAGAGAATAGAGAATGGGACCGTGGAAAAGGACGCGATCAACAAGTTGCTAATTGAAAACCTTTTCCCATTTATATCATTATTATTTGTCTTCTTGAATTAGATTCAAACATTTGAGGATGCCTCGAAAAGCATAAACGAAGTAATAAAACAGAACGGGGACTTACCAAATCAAATCTTAGGTGGAAATACGCAGTCAGCTTCACAGCTGTTAAGCTCTATCGCTTCAGTTTTCATTCATCTGGCAGATGAAGCTGGAAATGATACTGAAACCATTAATAACATCGCAGAGGTTAGTACAAGCAATTTCTTCTGTCCCAAGCACTTATGACCCCTCTGGATACCAGCCCACGAGCTGGATGGGTTACCTATTTACTTACTAAGTAAAATCTACGGGAAATGTCTTATAAATTTAGTACTGCGAGTTTTGCTAATGCCCGTTAACGACAAATAAACGTATTGATTTACCACTTTCCATACATCTCATTGTTCTCTGGTCAAATACAAAGCATTAAATCGAGGCTACAAGGTTCAAATTTGAATAATCCTTTGATACTTCCTTGCAGCCTCGATTGAATGCTTTGTGTTTGACCAGTTTGCTTTACCGTTTTTCCCTCAGAGATTAGAATATTTCATTGACATCGCGACACAGATTCCTTGTCAGCTACCAGAAGATGTCTTGGCAATCGCTGAAAGTTTGGTAGAGCTAACGGTCAAACCTGACTTGTTAACTCATAATGTTCTGGTAGGTATATAACTTAATGAACCAAGAAGATTAGACAGAAGCTAGCTTTATGTATCACAAGATATTAAGTAACGGTCCTAGTAAGAACTAGGCAGGCAAACGGCAATGGAATGCAGAAAGGTGCTAATTGTGTGTTGTCTAATCCGTCCATCTCATTGATTAAAACATGAAAATCTGCCATAATTTCAAAACTAAGCGGATTCTTTAATATTTTATTTTGTTATCTGATTCCCTTTTTATCTAAGATTTCCTGAGCCTTTATATATCAACATTTCTATGTGGGGAACATATCGAATTATAAACGTCTTTTGGCTATTGTTTTGAGCGCTTATGATCGGACAAGATCTTTTAGTACAAAGGAAACTTTGTTCTAAAACAGAGTTTTTGCACATTTTATTTTTAAAATGTGTTACCTATAGGTTGATATACTTTCAGTCTGAAAACTAAGACATTCTTATGTGGGGAAGTTGCTATTGCCGCAGAACAATAGAAAGTTGCCTACTTCTTACGCGCATTGTTACTTAATATGACATTTGTTGATTTTAAGGGGCAAACAACAGAGGTATTCGATAAGATGCTTAATGTTTTGCTTGAAACCAAAAAATTCACAAGTGTTGAGTTAATAGAAATGGCAAGCACGAACATCCTAACAGGAATCGGTAAGAAAATCTCTATAACAATATATAATATATATATGTACTAGTTATACAATGGTTTTAAGTGCATTACTTTGGTATATACCATATACTTCCTATTATAAAAAAAAAAAAAAAAAACCCGCAATACCTGATGGGAAACGTTGGTTACCGCTGTATAAAGCATTTTCCTGCATTCAGATTGGGTGTATTTTCAATGGTGTGGGATAAATAGTTCTGTACCACCTTTCCGGGATCGATCAAACTGACGTTCATTATTATATCTAATTATTATATTATAATTAATCAAATTCTAAAAACTATAAAATCTATTAAGCTTTGGCTCTAGTATCACAGCGTGGGACACTCAGAATGGTTAACTCGTTTTTCTCTGATAATAGGTAGCACACTGATGAGTAGTTCCATGCATTTGGGTAAAAGTATGTCAACTGACAGTTCTGCAACTGGTTTATCGACGACCGAGGTAGATAAAGCTATGATTAACGCACGCTCTGTTTGGCTGGCGACATAAGAATAACGAAAGTGACGTGCGAGTAAAGACAATGTAATAAGCCCACTTCCGAGATCTGCTTCGCTAATCACTCACAAAGGTTTCAATGTGAGGCTTCGTGTTATATGCCCAGTGATTCGTGACAGGAGAAAATAATTGATTTGATTTGATACGGAGCGTCGTACTGAAACCTTTGTTTGTGATAAGGGAAGTATGTCTTGGTAGTAGGGTATCATCAAGTCCCTAGACACCTTTTCGGAGTATAAATCCCCCCTTCCATCCCTTTTTTTACAGAACACATTTTAGAGAACACTGTGGAGTAAAGACCAAATCTACTTGAGTGTCATTTTTTCTCTTGTATTGAGAACGAGTTTCACCCCATATCCATCAGTAAACAAAAAAATACTACCCAAGGGAATGGCAAAATGATAGGTGATTCGAATTGACACGTGATTCAAATTTATTTCAACTAATACCTTCACACACGTACACTCATTGGTTCCAAGCAAACGGTTTCTAAAGACTCCTGGTCTATATATCTAGGATATTTCTAAGTAGAAAATGAGATTAAAGTCATGTTGGTTATATCATTTTTGTAGGCAAAGAAAACTACAAGTTCGTTGTTAAGTTCCTTGCGTAAAATATTCAGTCTTCTACGCGATAACCAACTTGTGGGACAGAATTATACCGTAAGTTGAAGTACACTTTAGGTAGCTTGAAGGCATTAGTTTATGATGAAAATAATTTTCAGTTATAACACCACCACCACTGCTGCCGCCGCTGCCACCATCTTCACTATCTTCATTACCATGGCCATGACAGATATATGAAATACGTATATCATTATATCGCCACCACTGCTGCTGCCACAGCTACCACCATCTTCACTATCTTCGTCACCATGACCATAACAGACATATGAAAAACGTATATCATTATATCACTACCACTGCTGCTGCCACCGCTGCCACCATCTTCACTATCTTCATCACCATGGCCATAACAGACATATGAAAGACGTATATCATTGTATCGCCACCACTGCTGCTTCCACCGCTGCCACCATCTTCACTATCTTCATCACCATGACCATGACAGACATATGAAAGACGTATATCATTATATCACTACCACTGCTGCTGCCACCGCTGCCACCATCTTCACTATCTTCATCACCATGACCATGACAGACATATGAAAGACGTATATCATTATATCACTACCACCGTGACCTGGCTTGGATTTAGGAGGAGTTGAATTTGATAAAATCAATGTTCTGTCTGTCTGTCTGTTTGTTTCTTGTTTTTCCTCTCTAAATGATCGTGGATATTATTTACCAACAAGTTTCATTTCCTTACAGTTGGTTGACACACCTCATTTAGCACTTCTGACTGGAGTCAAGTCGATTAAAGAACTCAACTCTTCGTCTCTTGGGTTAAAAGATAGTTCATTTACACTCCCTGATATTCAGTCTGAACTCAACATTTCTTCTCCTCACTTTACAACCGTCATAGAGGTATGCTCTTCTTGTTTCACTCAGTTCTAATGAACAGCTTTTAAAAATGAAGATTTCCTTTGTATTACATGTACATATGATTAACGGGCTTTTTGCATATTGTTTTACATACCATGTTTCCTTACCATTTTCATTCATTCAATCAATCATTCATCCATTCATTCATTCATTAATCCATTGATCCATTCATTCTTTCGTTTATCCATTCATTCTTTCATTCATTCATTAATCCATTGATCCATTCATTATTTCGTTCATCCATTCATTCTTTCATTCGCTCATTCATTCATTCAATCCTTCATTCTTTCGTTCATTCATTCTTTCATTCATTTCTTATTTCTCAGTGGAGTTTATGAATTTTTCTAACACCACTTTCACCTTTGCAGCTCAAAGCAGTTTTTAATTTCCTTTCTTCCTTTCCCTCTCATTCATTTTTTTTTGTTCTTCGATTTTTCAATTCTTTTCTATATTATTTTTGGTACTCAAAGCATGATATATGACATTAAGTGTTCTTCATTCTTTTTCAAAACAATATTATTATTATTATTCATTAAAGATCATTAAAGTGATAATCATACATCAATTTCTGTGCTAGATGTTTTCTTCAACATCAAACCCATTCCTTTGGACTCCAACTTCAAATGCGGTGGCTACTGACGTCATAAGCTTGGGCGTAGGGAGCCAATCAGGAGAGTCGTTAAAAGTCGGGAATTTGACCCAAAAAATACAGGTAGTCATCAAAAACCATAACTCGGAGAGCAAAGCGGCTACTACTCTTCAAGTATATTCATCACAAGGAAACGATGTTTCTACTCATAGACTGAATGTGACGACTAATGATTCTTCGATCCATGGAGCGGTTCATCCAATCAACTGTTCTGTTCCCCTGAGACTCACCATAAGGCGTAATGAATATGACTGTTCAAATGATTATGACTACATGTGGACTCTTCCAAGAAATGACACTCCTAGTGAGATAGATCCTTATTCGTTCTTTATATCAAACGTTCAATTCAATCGTACAGCTGCAGGTGTGTATTACATATGCGTAAAACCGATGCTTGATGGTTCCGTTAAGGAAAAATGTTCAGGATATCTTAATTACACAATATCTACTTTCTCTGGCTCATGCCGATACTGGGATGTTGAAGAGGATGCGTGGAAGGGAGATGGCTGTGAGGTGAGTACATGTTTTAGAGTTTAATGTTAAGTCAGAAGATGGTAGAGTAAAAACGTCACAACGGCAGTTAAAATTCTTAAAACGTAGACACGATGCGGCATTGCCTGCGATGTTGCCTGGAAATATTTTTATGTTAAAATGCGCATCATAAATAATAAGTAAATTTTATCAAGATGTTTTCTTCCATCTCTTTTTTTAGGTGTATAATTTATACCCTTTATTATTCCAGGTTGGCGAGCAGACATCCCCAGCCAAGACATACTGTTTATGTAATCACTTGACATCATTTGGTGGTGGGATGTTCGTGGCGCCAAATCCAATAGACTTCGGTAAAGCATTAGCTGGGTTCTCAGACCTTGCAAGCAATCCTACAGTCTTTGCAGTCATCATGTCCATGTTTGCTCTTTACTTGATTGCAGTCATATTTGCTAGAAGGGCTGACTTAAAGGATAAACGAAAGGTAAGACTTGTTTTGTAGATATTCTAAAACGATCCCTTTGATATAAAAACGGGACGGTAGTTTACAGCTATTTCAAAAAAGGTTGATGAAAGTTTTGTCGCATGTTGCATACCAAGCCCGAAATGCACTATTGATGAAGTAAATTCAAGCAGCTAGCGCAAGGTCAAGGTCACAGCGATATGGAATTTTCCCAAAATTTTTCTGCAGGTTTTTCCAGCATATTTTCTTCTGTGCTGACATTATTTACACATGGATATAATACATTTCAAGCTTGACAACCAACATGCAGCATGCATCATGAAATAAATAAAATGCAACAAAAGCTTTACTTAACCTTTTTTGAAATAGCTGCATATTCGGAAAAGAGGAGGTGAACTGGGGTTTGAGAAGGAAAGGTCAACTGAGGTCATTAAAATGTTAATTTTTTTTGAGGATCATGGAAAATTAAAATAGAATAAATTTAGATAGGAAACTTTTAAAAACAGATTTTGTTTTCCAGGCAGGGGTTACCAAACTTCCTGGCAACGACCATCGCGATACTTTTTCATACGAAATCACAGTTTATACAGGATTAAATCAAAGCGCTGGTACAACAGCTGATGTGTATTTACGATTGACTGGTACTCTTGGAGACAGCGAGCCAAGGCTGCTGAAGGACCCAGAAGTAGCTCGATTCCAAAGAGGAGCGATAGATAAATTTCTGTTGACTTCACCGCGGTCCTTAGGCAGTCTAAGAGAAATCCATATTTGGCACAATAATGCTGGAAAATCTCCTGGCTGGTTCTTTTTCCGTATGCAAGTACGAGATTGTCAGACACAGAAAAAGTGGTGGTTTGTGGGTAATAAATGGTTGGCTATTGATGAAGACGATGGAATGGTCGAAAGAAGGATCAAGGTAAGAACAAATAGATTACAAATACGTTTTCACTGTTGTCAGTTCGCACGTGTCCACTTTATCACATGTACATAGTCCTCTAACCACAAGGTGTCTTATTTAATGCCGATAAAACCAAATAAAGCCCTTTGCAGTTGATTTCATACTTTCGTGCTGTACGTGCTTTTGTATTTCTCTTCTAAACTTGGCATCTTAAGGATTTAATTCTTTAAGACCAAGTCACGCCAGATATAGCAGACTTTGTGGCCAAGCATTCCAACTGGATGAGCATTAAGTATGTCGTCCCTTGATTGGCTAAATGAATACTTGTGTCTCTGCTTCGAAATCAGGTTTTGTTGCACTCGTTCCGTTTCCCTGTCATTTTGTTCACACTCATATGATCTGCACTTTTTCAAATACTGGATGCTTTAAGATTACGTTACACAGAATTAAGTCCTGCCGTCACGATGTCACGCTCGTATTCACAAACTTTGTGAAACCAGTTGTTTCATGTCACGCGTGTTTACTTACTCAACAGACGGCCACCCAGAGTGATTTAACACAATTCAACATTCTTTTCATCAACGCAACGCGAAGAAACCTTTTTGATGGTCACCTCTGGCTGTCAGTCTACACAAGGCCAGTTCAGAGCACCTTTACACGCGTACAGCGTCTGTCGTGTTGTCTTTCTCTTCTTTTGAGCACAATGCTAGCCAATGCAATGTTCTTTGAAGTAGGTGGAGGAACACAAGATACCACTGTCAAACTAGGTCCAATACAGTTAAGTTGGAGCCTGATTATGATAGGAATTCAAAGTAGTATCATAGTGATGCCTGTAAACGTCTTACTGGTAACGATATTTCGTAAACTCGCCCCTAAAGAACAAAAAACTAAGGAATACGAAGAAGATGCTGAGAAAGAAAGTAACGCCGAGAAAGTCCTAGAATCAAAACAGGATGAAAAAGATGAAATGGAAGAACCCAAGGATAACACTACAGAAGATTCCTCAAACACGAAAAAGAAAAAGTTTCTATTTCCGTATTGGTGTATATATGTCGCATATATACTATGTTTCGTCAGCTGTATTACCTGTGCCTTTTTTACACTATTGTACGGCTTTACCTTTGGAAAAGAAAAATCCGAGAAATGGCTGTCTGCTATGGCCATCTCGTTTTTCCAGTCAGTCGTCGTAATTCAGCCCTTTAAAGTCTTCCTTCTTGGTCTGTTTTTTGCTCTGATAATAAAAGATCCAAATAAGGAAGAAGAAGAGTTGGAAGCCGACTACGAGCCAGGAGAACAAACTTCTCAAGGTACGAAATTGATTGAATTCATTTTAAGATCATTAATCAGCAGGGGAAGAAAGTGCCCAGTCCCCTGCTCGGAAGTCGCTGATTGCGCATGCGCACTTACTAGTACCTCAGTTGTCATCTGTCACGCATCTACATAAGCCTTCGTTTTCTATTGTCCCTTTTTATCTTTTTTTCCTGTTTGTTCTGTGATTCCATGATTAGATATAATAATGCTACAACCAACTATTAGAATGGTGGCAGCGGAGGGATACTCAGCTGTCGCCCAGTTCGTACACACTTTGATTTAATATTTGACGATATGCAAAAGACTGATTTATTATATCTTAATTCCAAACAGACCTGTCATTGACCAAAGAAAACTACACGACTAAAATGGCTTTATATAATAAGCCAATAAAGAAAGAGAAACTAGAAAGAGCACGAGCCCTCAGAATGAAAGAAAAGCAGATGTCAGCCATCATTCGTGAAATCTTCCTTCATTTTCTGGTGGTCATTATTGTTCTATTTGTGGCTTACGGTAACCATGACGACAAGAGTTTCTCTTATAGCAAGAGAGCCATCGACATTCTTACCAAAGGCATTCCAGCTTTTACAAAGGTACGCATCTTTATTCTTTTATTCTTTTTATGTTGTGAGCTAAGCCAGGTTTTTATCGTTTCAAACCTCTAAAGCTTTGATTGCTTGGTATCAATGAACTGAATGCATATCATAAATCTCATGACCAGCCGGTGAAGGGCTAACTCTGCCCATCATCAGCCACATTTTGAAAACTTCTAAGCCATTTAGCTGATAACGGTTCTACACGAGACCGGATATGACGTCAGTTGATGGCAACCCCTATAGAAAATTATCTAACAGACCTTTTCACAGTTCCGTTCCAGTGACAACGTATAATAATTCCATGTCAAGGTTGGAGTTGCCGCACATAGCAAAACTATAATTTATCATGCGCAGCAACTCCAACCTCGACTTGGAACTATTGTTCGTTGTTTCTGGAATGAAACTTTAAAATGGTCTATTCATATTATTTGACGCTGCCCGTATTTATACATCATTATTTTTTATCGTTTGTGACAGATACTAAACGACCATTACTTCTGGGACTGGACCAAAACCAAACTCGTACCAAACCTGTACCCTGTAGATGACCTTATAGGATACCCATATACGGACATCATGCATAATAAAAAGACTTCTAACATGGTTGGTGTAGGACGATTGCGTCAGCTGAGGAACAAAAAACGTAAGCACTAATAAACGGCAATAGTGAAAAGCGCATGCGCGTGCGTGTATTTCATTCTACGAAAAATTGAATGAGTCGGTGCAATCGTATGAGTGCGAATCAAAACCATTCGTTCACACTATGAAATCCGGTGCACGCACGAACCGACCAATCACGGCGCGATTCGATGCTTAGCCAAGCGGCACTAGCCCCAAGTCTCTTCTCAATACAAAAAAACGCGTTTCCAAATTTTTAGAGAAAAAAGTTGAGGTATCCATGTATGAAAAAGCCAAGCAAAATCTTTTATAGGACAGTTAATACTTGACCGAGGGCCGCTCGAACTATTACCACAACAAAACTTTTTGCGCTTAGTTCAGTTTTCGTACGGCTGGTTTGGATTAGATTTTATTTGCTGGGTATCAATGAGCTGGTGTGTTGTCAGTTAGAAAGAATGCTATTGAAATCTTGGAGTTCAGTTGATGAACATTCTGCACTAGACAGCTGAAAAATGACGTCAAGTGAAATCAGGCAATACATACGCCCCCCCCCCCCCCCCCCTTTCTCCTCAAAACACACGCACTTTCTTCACAGCCAAAATGTGCGATAAAGTTTAATACTTACTGAAAGTCTTTCATTTATTAGATACTTGCAAAGTACCATTGGTATTCATGGGAGAGTTTGAGGACTGCACCGAAGAATATACATGGACAAATGAAGAAACGAAGCATTTTACTCCTGGATGGATACCAAAAAACCATAGCCTCGCTAATACATCCCTAACAATGAAGGAAACGAAGAAAACTCCTTGGGATTACACGAGCGCTTGGGAGATCAAAGGCTTCCCGTATTTCGGTAAGATGACAACATATCGAGGTGGTGGTTACATAATGGAGCTTGGGCCAACAAACGACACAGCGTTCCAAACTCTTCATGAATTATCCACTAATAACTGGATTGATCAATACACTCGAGCTATTCTCACGGAAATTAATATCTATAATGTTGACGTAAATCTTCTCTGTGTCATTACTTTGATATACGAGTTTCTACCCAGTGGCAGTGGAATTCCCTCCATCAACGTACAAACAATCAAACTCTACCGTTATCTGAGCAGCGTCGCCAAAGCCGTAATGGGGTTCGAGATTATATTCTTTTTCCTGGTGTTTTACTGGATTTACAGGGATTGTAAGAAAATAACCAGAGAAGGAAAACAGTATTGGAAAAGTTTCTGGAATGTGATTGACTCACTCATTACTTCCCTCTCAATCTGTTCCTTTGGTATTTACATCGCACGTTTAGTGTTTGCCAATAAAGCAATTGATCAGTTCCATCATAACAGGCATAAATATGTCAGCTTCCAGTACGTGGTTTTATTGAACGAGGTTTTGAACTTTTTGACGGCTTCCGTTGTCATGCTGTGTACCATCAAGTTCCTTCGTCTGCTTCGCTTCAATCGAAAGATCTCGATGCTGTCCGACACACTTCGATACGCATCAAATATGATCATAAGCTTCTTTTTCATGATCTTCCTTGTTATTTTTGCCTTCTGTGCAATGGCGAACCTGTTATTTGGGCCTGTTCTTGAAGAATATCGTACCTTGGTACGTTCCATGGTTTCGCTATTCAGCATGATGCTTGGTGAATTCAACTTCGAGAATCTAAACGATGCGCATCGTATTATCGGCCCTATGATGTTCTTTTTCTTCATGGTCTTTGTACAATTCATACTTGTTAACATGTTCATTGGCATCCTCAGTGACAGCTTTAACATGGTCAGGACAGACGCTGCCAAGCAGTCCAACGAATATGAAATAGTCGAGTTCATGGCTAAGAAAATGAGTTCTTTAATTGGACTGAGTAAAGTTCCTATCAAGCCTGATTATACATGGCCCAAGACATCACTGGAGATGCAAGTAGAAACAATAGACGAGAAGACCGATGTGATAATGGATTACATGGGGAACATGTCTGATGAGGATCTTCGTACAGCAATCTGGCTCGAGTCAGACAAGTTCACAGACAAGAAAGACAAGATTATTTTATTTGTCCTCGGCATGCAGAAGCGAGACTTCGAGAATGATGACTTGTTTGACGGCATTCCTGTCTTGTTAACAAAGCTGGACAAAATGAACAAGAAAGATCTCTTACAGCTGTCAAAAAAAGACAACCTTTCTGTCGAGGATTTGTCCAGCAAGTATGGCTCTCACTATTCTCTTTCCTCCTTTGACCATGACAATGACGATTCCTCCGTCATGACGGATAGCGATAGTGAAGACGCTCGGAGTCTTTCTGAAGTAAATCTTATGAACCGAGGGGATAAACTGCAAGAGGGTCGTAAATCTGGAGAAAATAGGCGTTCTGATTCACAAGAAAGGAGAAAAAGCATCCCCAAGAAGACTGGTGTTTAACCTCAAAAAGAACACAAAGAGCGCTGAAAACATACCAACAGTGATAAAACTGACATATACACATTATATACATAAGTATTGGGTACATAGGGTTGATTCGTTGACAAAGGATATGTGTCGCAACTATTTTCCATAACTACAATGTAGCAAGATAAGTGTTTGTTTTCTCCTACTTGCAGATATCTAGGCATGAGGTATTTTAGACGAGGGTATTTTAGTAGGAGAAAGGTTATATTATAATGCGACCTGTCTTGCATGTGCATGGTTTATAAGGCTTCAATTTTATCTTGTATAACGGGTGCACTTCTTCTGGTTCACGTTTTGCAATCGTTTGTTTCAACCGAAACAAAATGGCATGAAACTTTAGCTTTACTATATTTCAATTATGATACTTTGGCTTAACGCCAAGGAAGATGGCGAGGAGGACACGAAGTCCATCGCGAGCTCGAGCCTGAACTTCTACCCCCCCCCCCCCCCCCCGTGCTCCTACTCACCGTAGCTGTATCATGTGTAAACCGGCCCTTTATTGGAACCCTACCGACCCTCAACCCTCGCGATCAACCCCCACAATCTTGGTAGAGTTGGCCTACCATATTTAACACTGACTGACAAAAGCTCTATATAGCTGGCTGTCCAGATGTTGTCTATTCATCGATAATTTCTCCCTCTCTCTCTCTCTCTCCCTCCCTCCCTTCCCACTTTTTTAAAACTCTCTTCCCTACAAGGCTGTTGCTCCAAAGGCAATTCATTCTATTTTATCATTTTTATTTTGTAATTAAGTGCACACAGTAATTAAATTGGCTAAAAATATGTAATTACAGTTCGATTTGGTCATAAAGGAGTTTTACGGTAGCCATGTTGTAAGGCACAACCACAAGTAGGGATTTTCTACTTTTGAAAAAAAAACCTGATCTCTCGTCATGCAAAGAAATAGCATCATTCCTGTCCTAAGAAATGATAACTATTCGTTTGTCTCACGATTGAGGGTCATTTGTAGAGAACTGCGAAGTTTCGACTGCAAGCTTCTAGCCCACATAAGGCGATGGTGTAGACTGGATAGTCAGTTGTCAGTTGACAGACGCACCATCGCCTCAGTGATGAAGACTAGCAGCTTGCAGTCGAAACGTCGCGGTCCTCATGTCCTACTTACAACATGGTTGCCATAAACACCAAATCATAAGTTTTTATTAAACTGTCAATCAATTTTGCATGCGAACAAGAAAAAGGTTATTAAATTGTAAAAAAAGAGACTAATTTGACCTCTTCTTCTTTTCCCCACTGTCTATTATGTTATAATACTGGATTACAAAACTCGATAAAATTCACTTGCATCCCTAAAGCAATGATAACCACCGGTTGACGTTTTATATTACTTTGTACTTTTGCCTGGTTTTCATTAGCGATGCAAGCATCAACATGTATAACGACATACCCAAGCGCAGATTGCCTTTAATGATTGTCTTACCCATTACATTTGGTAGAAAAACCTTTAGCCTGCGCTTCCGTCAGTGAAAAAAAGTTAAAGATTTTAAGATTATCAAAAATGGAGCATCTGTTTATCAACAGACTTTTTCAGCTTGTGCATAGCGTTTACCCATTTCAGACCACATAGTATTCTTTTGGGAACACGATTCTTTGTTCGGGGTGTGGATGGGAGTTCTCGATTGTCAGTTAACTAGTTATTCATTTTACAAGAGCTTACCATAATATTTAACCAAAATAACTGAAATGTAAGTTAACTTCTAATTAATTAAAAGGACCCACGCCCTGCAAGGAAATAGCCTATAGAGGCTTTGCACCATCACGTGATGGCAACCATGACAGAAGGCAGGAACAAGGGTCTTTCCCCCTGAGAAACTGTATTCTTTCTCATGTAAATCGTATAGATCCTTGCAGCACGTCGGAATGCAGCTCAATTTGGAGAACAAAATACTAGCTTCCGATTCTCAGGAGATTGAAATTCTTTTGTTTTGTCCTCCAAATTGAGTTGCTTTGACGTCACGTGCCAGGAGTCTATACTGAAAGTTATTCTGAAAACGAGATTAAGAGGAAATGTCAAGAAAAGTCTCACTAGTTGGTATTTTTCTGGTAGCCGCGCATTAAATATTCTTTTGAAAGGGCTCTGCCCGTGAAGGGCTTAAATCAGTGCAGGTAGACTAATGGCCCTGCATGTTATGCCAGACAAATTTTTGCTTCTCGTAAGTTTGGTGCGATGCAAATCGCAGGAAATGTCTCTAATTGAAGCCGCAATCTTTGCGGAAAGTATAACTTCTTACAACTATTCCGGCAAGCTGCGCAAAACTGCTAGACAAGCCCTTGACATGAGGTTACTTAACACAACATGTCTTGCACGCGACCTATGATCATGCAAGAAACCGTGTGAAACCGATCGATACCTTTGGAAGAAAAGGATATCGTTTTTATAAATGCGAAAGATACATGTAAGCCATCGTATTATCCAAATAATAGCATTACCCTTGCATATACAGCTGTATTCGCCGTGCGGAAAGGGTACCTTATCAGTTTACTACATCAATATTACTCGAAAAATGGCAATTACCAGTTCATTCTTGTTAGGACTGTTCAGTTCATTCTTGTTAGAACTGAGAAATCTTCAGTGAAAAAGCTCTACTTGTGCAAATATAGGTTGCTATGAACAGACGTCATCTCCTTTAGTATCTTTTTAGCTGAATGGTTTTCGTTAGAAATGAGCCTTGACAATTGAGCTTGTAGAGCAGTGTTTGCCTTTCACTAATGGCTTGTAATCACACTCATGAGATTCATTCAGCAGATTGACACCAAGGAATAGGACATCCTCTTGTGACGGGCAGTATTTACCCTCCACTAAAGGCTTGTAATCACACTCATGAGATTCATTCAGCAGATTGACACCAAGGAATAGGACATCCTCTTGTGACGGGCAGTATTTACCCTCCACTAAAGGCTTGTAATCACACTCATGAGATTCATTCAGCAGATTGACACCAAGGAATAGGACATCCTCTTGTGACGGACAGTATTTACCCTCCACTAAAGGCTGGTAATTACACTCATGAGATTCATTCAGCAGATTGACACCAAGGAATAGGACATTCTCTTATGACGGGCAGTATTTACTGAAAACTCATGGTAATCGATACCAAGCATTTCCAGTGTTGTACGATTGCTGTTCAGTTCATATACATTCAAAGCAACATTCTAGTATATTCAGTATTGATGTCTTCTTTCACATGATTGAACCGCCATCATTGATATATACATTAGAAGTGCTGTATTGCGGATGTTTGGAGTCCACACGGCCCGTCTTGTCTTATTAATATCTTTTGTTACTAAAGTAAGCCATCTTCAGGTTTTCTTCTTTTCTTGAAACTCCAGCTAATAATAAACGTTTCTTGTCGCTCTTCCCGAGAACACACAACAAAAGCGTTGGTAATAAACAATTATGATTGTTTTACGATTGACAGAAGAAGGACATCAAGAAACCAGAAATATTCGCCTTTTGTTCTTTGAACCCGAGCTGAAGTCGGTGAAGAAAGTGGTCTTTTCTTACACCTTACCCTATACTAATTTAATGAACGAGGAAAAACTCTTGAAAGATAATTTTTTCTGAACATGGAAGAGCACGACTCGACAAAGCCTTAGTCCTTGGAACCCGAGCTTAAGTGAAAGTAGTCTGGATTATACCTCAGGGTCATCTCGGTAATCCCCATCTATGGCCCTGAGTAGAAAACCATTTGTGAGCGGTTATCAAAACCTTTGATACGTTAATGAAGTGATTTCAGTTATCCTCTCGTTGAAGACCATGCAGTAGAAGTTTAAAAAAGTCACATTATAAAGGACTGAAGTTTCCATAAGTTGAAATAAGGAATACCTAATAGATGACATCAAACAGATGAAAGTACTTCATCCGTATGCAGATAACTGTCCCTCTTTTCGATTTTTGCTTTCCACGTTTGAATGGCCTTGTGAAGCTCTTCAGTTAGTTTTTTCTCCATTTCCTCTAGCATGGTTTCACGGTTTTCATTCAAAAAAGGAGGTCTTGTGTTGTTCAATGTCATTCGATTTCCTTTCCTTGAATCTATTTCGACAAGAGGGAAAGAAGATATTTAGAAAAAATGTTGGGTACATCATGCTTTTGTCACCAAAGTTGCAGGTCGTGTTCACACGACGAAACTTGTACATGTTGCGTGCAATTTCGTGTTCCGTGTGTTCAAGCCTTGAGGATAGTCAGTATATTTTTCTTCTGATCCCTCATTCACACCCTTCAATACAGGATTTCTAGTTGACTTTTTAATCCATTAACTTGCCCCTAAGAACTCTAAAGGCTGATTTACACAGTACAACTTGTCGCGCGCGACTTGACGTATAGGGCAAAATGAGCTCAAAATCGTGTCGTGTGAATGGTCCCACGACAGACGTAGGCGGCTTCAAGACTTGTCGTAGAATTTTAAACTTTGGCTTAAAATCCTACGATAATCGTATGAAAATGAGCTCAAAATCGTGTCGCGTGAATGATCCCACGACAGACGTACGCGGCTTCAAGACTTGTCGTAGAATTTTAAACTTTGGCTTAAAATCCTACGATAATCGTATGAAAATGACGTGTTTGACCGTGATTGGGACTGGAACTGTTGTCTGCCATTTTGTTTGTTGCTCGCCCCAGTCTCTCATAAGGCATACAGAGTGAATTGCTCGCGTTTTTTTAGTGCCGCGTGCGACAAGTTGTGCGGGTGTAAATGTTACCTACATTTTGCCTTATAAGTCAAGTCGCGCACGACAATCTTGCCGTGTAAATAGGCCTTAACTATTTCGACTCCGCACCCCAGATTTTCTTGAGGACCAAAATTAAGACCCGTGGTCCAGTACACGAATGGTACTCGCATACATAACCTCATTAGCAATCTATTGTTTGCAATTAACAGACCCACCCTCAACTACCAACCTCGACGGAAAATAAAGCTGCATCCAGATGATTTGTATCTGTATATTTCGTATAAGAAGCCAAGAAACAAGACAAAGCCAACTACGCCCAGACACGTGTAGAGAGTACGGACAAACAGCTCACTTTCAGGATCAAATACGCTCGTAGAAGACTGAGATCCCTCTCTGACACCGCTCTACAGAAAGAGAGAAAAAAAGAATCAGGCATGGAAAAATAAGAGATATCAGGTATGTGTTATATATTGGAAAAAAACGTAGTTTTCAATGCAGTTTTCTTATACTTCTTCACCGGCTGCACATGCGCATAAGGGGTCACTATCACTCTTTGAAGAAGCACAGCTTTTAGTTAATCAGGGCGTACTTCTTTAGATAGCCAGCTGCACATGTGCGAAAGGGGTCAGTATTTGAACCAATCAGAGCGCGCGTTGCGAGCTGACAATATATTAACTTACCGATAGAGGTTTTTTCAATGATAATTCAACGATTTCATAGATAGAAGTTTCATGGGCATATCGGAAATTTCTCAGACAGGTGGCCAAGTCGCTGTCATTCACGTATGCTCCATATTCCATGCTTTCCTGGTGAATAACTTCTTGTACTTTGTACTTGGAGTCTGGCAGCCGCTCCTTGTAATACGATATAACATAACTATCCAGCAACGCACCTTGACAAGAAATAAAATAAGAAATAATAATGGTGATGTAACAATAATGATGATGATGATGATGATGTAACAATAATGATGATGATGTAACAATAATGATGATGATGATGATGATGATGTAATAATAATGATGATGATGATGATGATGATGTAATAATAATAATAATAATGATGATGATGTAATAATGATGATGATGATGATGTAATAATAATAATAATAATGATGTAATGATGATGATGATGTAATAATAATGATGATGAGTGATGATGTTGATGGTCATGCTAATGATGGTGATAGTCATGCTGATGAGGGTGATGACGACGAAGTTGATGACGATGATAATCATAAATAAAGCTGTTACGTGGACTACTGGCTACTAATATAATATATAATAATATAATAATAAAATATAATAATAAAATATAATAATAATATAATAATAATAATAATGACGATAATAATGGACTTTATTTAGAGAGGGTGACACATGACAGTCGCAACTGATAAAATTGTTGCCCTCTGTTTAACATATCTGAATGAGACGGGGACGAGAGAACATGAAATGGGACCTCAACTTTACATGGTCATCTGAGCCATGATGAGCAGAGGTAATACCTTTACTCAGATACTCAGATATCGTTGGTCCTGCCGATGCTTGAACCCACGGCCTCCCAAGAATAGCTAGTCCGCTGCCCAACCATATACAGAAATGACAGTCGTGTCGACATAATACCGAAAAATCATGATTTCCTTTTGAACTTACCATCTACTGTATTAGATTCCAAGGCTTCTATTAGTTCTTCAAAGTTTTTGCATCCTGTCATTTTTCAAAATAATTTGAAAAGGGTAATTAGTAGATGAAATAATGGGGGGGGGGGATGTGTGTCTGGGGTGATGAATGGATGAATGGATGAATGGATGAATCGATGAATCGATGAATCGATGAATGGATGGGGTGGTGAGTGGATGAACGGGTGGTATATGGTTGAGTGGATGGATGTATGTCTGGGGTGGTAAGTGGATGAACGGGTGGTATATGGTTGAGTGGGTGGATGTATGTCTGGGGTGGTGAGTGGATGAACGGGTGGTATATGGTTGAGTGGGTGGATGTATGTCTGGGGTGGTAAGTGGATGAACGGGTGGTATATGGTTGAGTGGGTGGATGTATGTCTGGGGTGGTGAGTGGATGAACGGGTGGTATATGGTTGAGTGGGTGGATGTATGTCTGGGGTGGTAAGTGGATGAACGGGTGGTATATGGTTGAGTGGGTGGATGTATGTCTGGGGTGGTGAGTGGATGAACGGGTGGTATATGGTTGAGTGGGTGGATGTATGTCTGGGGTGGTAAGTGGATGAACGGGTGGTATATGGTTGAGTGGATGGATGTATGTCTGGGGTGGTAAGTGGATGAACGGGTGGTATATGGTTGAGTGGGTGGATGTATGTCTGGGGTGGTGAGTGGATGAACGGGTGGTATATGGTTGAGTGGGTGGATGTATGTCTGGGGTGGTAAGTGGATGAACGGGTGGTATATGGTTGAGTGGGTGGATGTATGTCTGGGGTGGTGAGTGGATGAACGGGTGGTATATGGTTGAGTGGGTGGATGTATGTCTGGGGTGGTAAGTGGATGAACGGGTGGTATATGGTTGAGTGGGTGGATGTATGTCTGGGGTGGTGAGTGGATGAACGGGTGGTATATGGTTGAGTGGGTGGATGTATGTCTGGGGTGGTAAGTGGATGAACGGGTGGTATATGGTTGAGTGGATGGATGTATGTCTGGGGTGGTGAGTGGATGAACGGGTGGTATATGGTTGAGTGGGTGGATGTATGTCTGGGGTGGTAAGTGGATGAACGGGTGGTATATGGTTGAGTGGGTGGATGTATGTCTGGGGTGGTAAGTGGATGAACGGGTGGTATATGGTTGAGTGGATGGATGAAGGGAAGATCTTAACTGTGACTTACGTTTAACATTAGCTTGCTGCTGAAATCCATTAACGGCTTCGATAGAGTACAGCAATGCGGCAACCTAAAATAATCAATGCATTAATAAATTATTATAATATTAATAAGAAAATAGTACCCCGGATTTCGTTTCGGGGGGTCACTCGCCATTGACCTCCATAACTGACCATCAACTGACCCCATGTGTACCAAAGTTTGTACTTATTGAAATATTTATGACCCTTTCACAGATTCACAGATTCACAGATTTCAAGCCGTGGAAGTAGGCGTGGCTAGTGTTGATGGATTAAAGCGAATATTCAAGAGGAACACTTGAAAGAAGATAGTAAAAGAAAGATGGCGCAAGCGGAAGACGTGACCATAGCCAACAAATATGCTCGTAAGTACCATTTTTTGAAATAAATAAAATGATTTCATGTCACCTACCTTGGATCCTGGAAGGCTTATTTTGTTTTCAAGTGATACAGTAGTCAGAGAAGTAGTCAGTGTAGCAGTGAAGATTGATATAATACAGATCCCGATCAAGATCCAGATCACTGCAAAGGCTCGCCCTTGTAGAGATTTAGGTGACCGATCGCCATACCTAAAACAGTTCAAAAACCAATTTAGCTTTAGAATGTCAGAGAATTTTGGGATGTGTTTCAGTATTGATGGTTTTCATTGCCGCCATGTTGGATAAGTTTAACAAAAGAGTTTCCATTATTCTGTTTTATCGTATCATACAACATGGCCGCCATGTCTTTTGTTATTTTGTTCTCTTGGGAATCATGATTGCAAACTAGCAATTCTAATAAGTTGAGAAGCTTAGAACTTCCGTACGAGGTGGTCAAGATAATAAGATTGTCATAAGTTTCAGTGTTGCTTGTAAGGAGCTACAAAAGTACCGAGTTACTTTACTGGACATAATAAAAGATTCTTTTATGCCATTAATTATGTTAAACGTTCTTCTTAGACATTCCGCAACGCTAGGCCCACAAGGCCATAATATCGAAATCGTTGTTCGTGTTTTGAATTTGTTTAACAAGATATTTCTACAGGACAGATTCGTTTGTCTTTTGCCTAGCTCCTAACCTTGATCGTTAGCTGAATTTAGAGTTAAATGTTATTTCCTTTTTTCTGTTTTTTTCCTGTTTTTAGTTGAGTGTGCAACGTATTGTGCATAAACTACTCTCATTCAGACGATATTCATCAGCCGATCAGTATTGATAAATTTTGCGCAAAATTTTAACGAGTTATTTACCCGACGGTTGTCATAGAAACAAAAGCCCACCAGAAACCTTCACTAGCACCCTTAGTAAACGATCGTGGGAATTCGTTCGGATTCTTCTTTGTATCCTGGAAACGAAATAAAAAATCACTATAAATATGTAAAACCAACGATGCGTTGTCATTTACCAAAAATATATGATCAATTACTTACCAGGGCCCAGGCAATGACCCCGGCCAAAACAGACAACAAAAGCGTGAGAACGAGTACTGGCCAAGCACCAAAGACAGCTCCAAGGAGTTGTAAAGAATAATCTTTTTCTATCCGATCTCTTCGCACAACGAACGCTACGCCCGTGTGAGGAAGCATGGGTACCACGTTCTTCTGTGATCGTAGGCCACTTTCTTTGAAGTTAACGAGTACTGGCATCTTAACATCGTATTGTAATTCAACATCCCCAAGGTCATGCTGGTATTCTTCGATATGTTTGACTTCTCCGCATCCGTTTGCTTGAAAACCACAGCACTGAGACAACATATTTATCAGGAGATCTAAAAATAGCACCATCACGTGATCAATAAGAGATTTTAAAACTGAAAAATGTTGGACTCTGACTTTCAAAAACTGCTGCTTTTTCTTCTGATAATTACGTACTGGCATTTGATTACAAAAAACTTATGCTGTATTGATATATTGGTTAAGAAAATGGTGTGATGCGCCACTCACTGCTAATGTGCCGATTCTCACTGCTGTGGGTTGGAATTTCTTCTTGGTTTTCTCACAGTGCTTTCTTAGGGTTCTACATTTTTCCTTTCTGTAAAAGCTAACTACTACATTCGATCCTAGAATTGTATTTGCATGGCATAAAATGCTTTGGTCATTGGTATCTAGCGCGAAAGACTAAGTAATCACTTCCTACCTATGTTAGCTATTGCTTTGTAAGTTAAATTTGTTCATTTTCATTCGCCTCAAAAACGTATATGATTCCATTGTGAATCTCAAGATATGAAGCAGTCAAGATTCCCTTAGGAGGAATAGAATTCAACGAATTCGTGACTGTGAAGTACTTTTGAGTACTGCTAAAGCCTCGCAATCAAGTCAGGTCCGTATACGGCCCTTCTTGCCGGGGTCTTTTCTTTTTTTCTTAACAAATTAGTTAGTTTGAGAAAACCATAGAAAAACTTACCAAAGAGAATCCCTACGTTGGTTGTGTTGTCGATTTTCTGGGAATAGGGTGATCTTGACAATGAATCTTGCCATAGGATCTTAAGACAAGAAGGGCAAGTACCTGCAACACTCGAACACACTGACTTTGTGTCATTCTTACACTCGTCTAGTGAAAAAACCAGTTGAGGGATGAAACAGCACATGAATAGTAGAAAGGGTAGAGTACATGTTGACCAGGACATCATTATAGGGATTACTCGAAAACTCTGAAAATAAAAAAAGAAATCAGCTATACTAAATATATAAATAATACAAATAAATAGGATTTTGCAGTGTTATTCTCACAGCTACATCAACTGGAATTTCAATTGGAATTTAGAAGTTGATTCTTTAACTTAACTAAACAATAAACAAAGAAACAAAAAGAGGAATGAATGAATGGATGGATAAGTGAATAAAAATGATGCTACTTCAACATCGTGTAAAAAATTTGGATCTGATGTCATTAGAGTAAAATAAGACGAAAGATAACCATCTGAAACGCCAGTAGAGTTGCAAACTTTTTTTCACACGGTGTATAAGTTTCTTCCTATTCAACTATTTATTCAGCACACCAGTGCATGCAATCCCAACTAATAACCATTAGTCATCATAAGTGATAAATGGATGGATAGTGAAAATAACAAACAAACAGAGCAACATTATGCGATTAAAATAAGTAACAAACAAATAAACAAATAGAATAATAAATACATTAATGACAGAACTGATGTGATAAAATAGGATTAAAACCAAGCCAGAAATAGAGCAACGAATGAATATATATTTATTATTAATAAAAACACAACGGTTCGAAAGGATTGACGAGGCTGGTAAGAAGCAGCACGTACTTGAAACATTTTGAAGTAGTGTGGAAAAAAAATAAAAAATTAAAGATGTTAGTTTGAAATTATGAATACGAACTAAATAGAAATATCATTGAGAATTGCGGCAGCATTGCTAAATAAGTAAAAATACAGAATACCTACAGGATAATTCTTGAATTTGCTAAACAATCTTAATCATCGTCAATTATTGATCAAATCTTGAGGCGGGAAATCGAAAGTAATCAACTTTGTCACTTGAGAGAGAAAAACTACCATATGTTAGTTATCAACTCCAGTACAAATTTTCCATCCTGCATTCATTGCAGTGCTGATGTTTGGGTATTAAAAGATTTAGAGGACTGACTGACGAACGGTCTCGTCTGTAAGCTCTTCCGTCTGTCTGTGACTGCTAAGCTTTGAAATATTTTGGGTAAAATCGGCGCAAAACTATTCAAATTGAATCGTTATTGAATTCGTAATTAATGTGCGGTGAACCTAACCATACCGGATCCCTGCATTGAACAAGGTCGCTTTGTATTGAAGTCAAGTATACACTCGGCTAACAAGTCAGACAACTCAGCACCCCTATGAAGTGCTATTGAGCTTATATTTAGCTCAGGTATCTGTCTTATTATTATAAATGATGTTCTGGAAGATTTAGGCTTGATAGAAAAGCTTTTTTTCGAGAGCTAATAGAACCACTGGGAAAAATTGTTTTCCCGAAATAACAGCAAGGCGCAGACCACCTCAATTATCAGTTTCCCCTATTAAAAATGTATAGGTAAATAACTGGTTGTATTTTAGTATTTACAACAATGTTGTTTCAAAAATACTGTTTTGTATCAATTATTTTCTTGTAGAGTTTACCAGGGGTTGGTGTAATGAGAGGATTTATATTATTGTATAACCACAACATAACAAGTCATTCCACCTGCTGGTGATTTCTTACCACTAGAATAAGGACAAATTTATATTAATGTATGTTTAAACTTTGGGAAGCTTGGATAAAACAAACACTGAATTCGAAATCGTTATTTTGAAGAAGAAAAAAAGGACAAAAAAGTCATTGAATGGACTTAATACTTGCTTATCGTTGACAATCTCTCTGAATTTGCTTATTAAAGGTCTAAAAACGAGATCTTATTTAGTCTAATGTTTTAATCGGCTGATTTAATTGCTATCAGTTTTAAAGGCATTATAGATATAGATTTGGATGATTCGTTTTGAATTAAGCTGGTTTTGCTGCTGTTAATTCGTGGGTACGGCGACGGTCGCCTGCCGTGTAAGACGGGATACGATCGGCTGCTGTGTACCTGTCAGCTTGGCTTGATTCCCATCTAACGTGCGATTAGCCTTTTAGTGCTATATTTAAGTATAAAGATATGAATAAGACATGACGAGTAAATTTTGTACGATAAACATACCTCGTAGCATATTCATGAAACAAAAATACTCCTGGAATCAACGGGGAAAAACGATCTGATTTCCGACGTGAAATTTATTCAATTTCTATTCAAAAATTCAGTCGTAAAATCTGTTTTGCTAGAGCTGTCTTTGTTTTTGAGAGAGAGAGAGAGAGAGAGAGAATTACTAGGACAATTATATGCAGTCGTAGGCCCTCCACGAGAAAAACCATGAAACGAGAAACAGTAGCATAAAAACTTGGTGCTAAGAGTATTTAGCCACTTGAAGATCGATGGGAGCGTCTAGTGGTAAAATAGACCCTTGACTTCAATGGCGGAATTTCTATGATTTCTGATTGCCTGCTTATATAAATTCTACTACAGTTACCTCTTAGAAATGAATAAAGAATTGTAGTCGTGGAGACATACATGCATCAAAGTACTTGAGAAGAGCCACTCTTCTGCATGTTGTTAGATCGACTTCAACCGGACAACTATCAATCGATACTGAACTGATATACAACAAGTATTATCTTTTGAGCCAATTAGCGTTGTCAAGGACATTCCAGCTTAGCATAGAAATTCGTACTCGCTAACAAGTAAAAAACCTGGAGTTTTTAATACAAAAGTAATTCTATGTTTCAAAAGTAATGTGCTTTGATTGGACAGTAAACTCCGTCGATAGCTGGGTTTCACTTGACGTCATTTCTTGTATTGTGCGGAATGTTCATCAGCTGGATCACAAGTTTTCAATAGAATTCTTTCTGGCTCGGCAGCACATGGTGGCCAGTGTTTGACCACCATTTGGAGCAGATAATGAGATTCAAAGACTTTTATCAGCTGATTGAAACCCAGCTATTGGTTATTCTATTGTTTTATTTAAACACATAAGATGAACAGGGATAACAAAACCACTTATGAACGAACGTCCTTCTGTTGCCAGCTGGTAGATACAAGAATAGACTGTTTATAAGATGTGGGATTTTCCTGTGATTATAATGGTGTTTTTGCGTACGATGTTGAGATCTCGTACAAAATGTCATTAATAATTACCAACCGTAAGTAGAATAATGCATACCTGTCAGCTTACCAAAACAACACTTTTAAATACTATTCTCCAAACTCATTTTTACTGATCTTTTAAAAGCAACCTAAGGCCTTTTGCTAAGAAAAAAAAATATACTTGAACACTTTTTCATAATTTATTGCGCGTATAGTGAAAAGTAGTTTTAAATTAACTTTGCGCATGCGCCAGAAAGTAATCTGTTGTAACATTTATAACGAGAACGACATTCTATGTTCAGTGCTGAAGAGTTCACGTTATGTTTAGCTATACATTATATCAGTTTTACCACGAATTTGAGACTTTTTGGATTATTCATCTAAGTCGATCTAGCATTGTAGAAATTCCAATGATTTCCCTAAATTTTATTCAATTAATCCCATCCCTATTAGCTTTCCTCCCATCCCATCTATCCATCTCATACCACCGTATCTATTCGTTCCATTTATCCACCCATTCATCCCATCACATTCCACCGTGAAGGCAACAAATAACCGTTTCTTGAAGAAAGAAAACAGCCAGGCATGTTAATTAATGGCTATTTTTTTTTTAGAATTATTATCTTTATACGGATAAGAAATTAATTTTGTAAGCAATGAGCAGGAAAAGTCTTGACGCTTATCAATTAAATAATAAATGACCTGAAGCTCTTCTTTGAGCGCGTCATGCTCCGATACCATTTGCTGAAGCACACGTACAACACTGAATTGATAGCGAAGTAGATTCTAACTGGCACAGCAATAACTTACCATCAAGTATTAGTAGTAATGTTCAAAAAAATTATGTCAAAATTTAATATCATTTATGAGTTGTGGCCGTTTTTATAAGGAATTGACATCAGTTTTTTATTTTTTATTTTTTTTTCGATAAATTTCTTTATTAGTCTTGAGTTTTCTTAATCCCCTTTCTTGGCATTTGCCAGTGTCGATTGCGCTGTGCGCAAAAATAGAAGACAAACAACCACTGCGTATTATGAGAAAATGTCTTCAGAAAACATTACGAAGTTTCTCTCAGAATTCCCTGTTTTCTTTCTTCAGTGATAACACGACTACAAAAATTTTTTTTCGCTGTCACTAAACTAGGATATGGCGAGGAAATACAAATATGCTATTGTTATTTGTTATATGTTACACACTCGTATACAAGAATTCGTTCTCTTCTTGTTATATGTTACACACTCGTATACAAGAATTCGTTCTCTTCTTGTCCACACATTTCTAATAACAAGAGATTTGCTCATAACACTATCAAAGTGGCAAAAACAAAAAATCATTCATGAAATCTGTCCAATAAACATTATAACCTTGCGCTACACAGTTTAAAAATATACATATTGTGTTATATTACCTGTAGTACTGTGCTGATGCTGACTATCCCTGCTTATGTAGGAACATTGTGATCCAAGTATTCTATTCTATTGTTTTCAGTGTATTTCACTTTCAGCTTCACATGTCAGTGTTTATCATTTCTATCTTATGTCATTCGATTATTTCAACTCTATATAAACTTGACAAAGTCCGTTAATCAATGCCAAATGTCGGTGTATGTTAGGGTATCTTGATGGATATATTTCAGTGACGTCACCTAACGTCATTGTTCTAGCACTTGTGCGTTTACAGAAAAAACTTTATTCCCACTAAACCAGACATAGAGGCTCCCCTCGCATCATATCAAGCCAACTTCCTTTCTTTTTTTTCTGTAAAAGATTCCAGATGACAGACGTTTGTCGATGTTTTTTGATTATTCAGAGATGAGAGATGTATACATGGGTGCTATGCTATTAAGAAACACCCCTTGGGATATTGCTTCTGAAGGCAGGGGGAAGGATTCATGTGAAACACGAAAAATGATTTCAAAAAGCTATACGTATGCTGGATAGATTCATTTCAATTAGTTTAGTAATAAAACAACGATAGATTAACATTAAATACTGTTTCTTTCTGTTCTCGTCGGGGCAAATTATTTACCAGTAGAATTATACTATTCATATTATTATACTCTAGTTTTATAACAAGCAGATATTTAAGACCTTTTGGACTAAAGACTTAGAGACATTAAAATTTATCATTTATTCATTAATTAAGAAATTGAAAACTGAGCAAACCAAATGAGCCAAGTGGCTGGTGCTAGCTATTTTGCCTTTCCTGGCATCATTTTTTCCCTACCCCCTCTCTCCTTGGGTCGTAGCATCTTACTGTAACCCACCCCCTAGGGAATAGTCGTAGTTCATATAGTCACTAAGGAATCGTTTGGAAGTAATGTCTGGTATATATGACATAATAGAAATCATGTCAAAAATCGAATACTGTTAAAAGCACCCTGCCATAATAAAGACGTCTTTTTGTTTCAAATATACAATTTACTTTCTTAATGGTATCGTGTTATCTTTAATTTCTAAATCTCACTGCGCGAAAATGAATCATTGCTGTCATATCTTACTGTTCTAGTTCTCACATCCTCTTGGGTCTCGGGTTTTATTTCTGGACCCAGGATCCCATGTGAGTAGATGGTATCGTGTCATCTTTAATTTCTTAATCTCACTGCGCGAAAATGAATCATTGCTGTCATATCTTACTGTTCTAGTTCTCACATCCTCTTGGGTCTCGGGTTTGATTCCTGCACCCAGTGCACATGTCAGTAGATGGTATCGTGTCATCTTTAATTTCTATATCTCACTGCGCGAAAATATATAGTCATATTCTAGTTCTCACAGTCAGCAAGCCTAATCTTATTCATAGCTCATATCAGTAAAAATCGTGACGCTACTAAATCACTTCCCATGCTCCTTTGTAGCAGAGTACGTTTAGTGAAAAGCAAATAATACCGGTGAATATTAAATAAATTCATTAAGATTTGAACTCGAAAAATCAATACAATCGCCACCCCTCCCCCCTAAAACCGCACGTTTCTTTTCTACTTCTTTTCAGAAGTCATCACTTAACTTTTTTTTAAAAGTTTGGATAACGTTACACGGACCATATTTCTCGGCTATGTTATCCCGAACATCGTACTCCTTATAAACTTAGGTACGTAAATGTATATACTGTAGAGAGAATATAAAAGACGCAGTTTTAAAGCACTTTGATGGTAGGCGGTACTGCTTACATAGTCTCACTAGTTAATGATTCTTGACAGAACCAAACTGACCAATCATATCTGCGCTCAGTATTAAGACAAACAAATAAGGTTTGACAGATCTCAAGGATACAAGACAAGTGTGCTAGAGTACAAGTCGCCATACTTTACCCGCTGCAATCAACTTACTTGACCACATTCAATCATCGCTTGCTTGCTGCAGGGGATTTCGTGTTAGATAATAATCTCATTCAATTCAATTCTGTCTGTGTCATATTAGTCTATCCGAATAGGGCGTGAAAATAGAAAAAAAGGTAATGGATTCAAGCTAAATACGAGTGCCACACTTGTAAATATATGTAGTTTTCGTGTCACTTCTTAACCTTGGATTATCTGACCCGAGGGCATCATCATGTAGTAGAACTAACTCTATCAATACTAGACTCGAGTACTAGAATTATCTTTTCTGACGTTCTTCTCGAATAATTGATATAGAACAAGAATACCGCACGATGTGAGACTTTAATTTTCGGTGTACCTCTCTCCATGGTGAATCAGAAAATCGAGTTTAAGTACTTTACACTTAATAACACTTTTTTCCATGAGTGTTAGAATAACGATGATAGAACTGTGTAGGCGGTTTAGTAGGATTTATTCATAATTTCATTATTCATAAGTCAGTTCATTTATTCCTCCTGTTTACGTCGTTCCTGCTGGCCATCTACGTTTCGTTCACATATAAACCATCACATAAGCTGATATACTTATGTGAGTATAGAGTTTGTAAATCAGACTCCACCTTAATTCAAGGGTTTTTCTCTGGTTTTCTTCCCTTCACAAACCTTACACTCTAAATTCTAACTCTCTCTCTGAATTACGTGCTCTGACCTTGATCAGCCCAGAGGATATTTCAGGGTATTGATTGAAAAAATATAAAACCTGTCCTAGGAACTAGTTTTTCTTGAATACAGCTAGTATTACAAATAACTTTTTGCATGTTATAATTTTGTATAAGCAAGTATTTAAGCCAGGTAAGGAAGAGATAAGAACAATTCTGGGTTTATTTTTTAACATCAACATGATCCAAAACGCTGGTTATACAGGGGCGTGCGCAGGGAGGGTTCCTGGGGTTCCGGAATCCCCCTTTTCTTGGCAACAATGTTGATATTTTCAAGCATTTTAGCGACGATTTTTGTTACAGTTCTTCATTACAATGAAGTTGGAACCCCCCTCTCTTATAAAAGCTCTGTGCACGCCCCTGTTATACTATACTATATACTATAGAACTTTCGTATTATCACGATTTCCCCCTATACTATACCGCATACTTTACTAAGGATAATTCATAATGTCTGATCATAACGGATTCAAATAGTTGACAACATGTCAGTAGTGATTCATCGACTCCTTGAGGATAACATACTCGGATTAACTCACTCCATACGTCCACTGGTTGCACCGGACCCAAGGATGATTAAAAACATAAACTAAATATATCACTTTTTTATAGTGGGATACAAATTCAGTAGCTTAATACTGTTTCCAATTTGGCCCACTGTCACTCACACACACTACCACTACATTATATATTCTATGCATGCAACTCTCAACTCACATAATGATTTTTAATATGACACGGAATACTCCGTGATAAGTCTATCTCATATCTCACAAATCATTTCTCGTAATTGTTTTGCTAATATTTTTACAATACAATATAAATAGATTAGATTAGATAAATCGTAACTGGCTGCGCGCGCATACGCGTCTTGAACAAGCTTTCTCAATTTCTCTCTTAACGGCTTTATACGGGCTTTATACATATGGTATATCTTTGGTAATCTTGGGCCTGTAACTCATGGATCTTAGAGCTAATGCGACACAGGGTATGTGAGATTTGACTTTCACTTGATCCTTTTAAGGTAGAGGAAAAGTATTTGATTGAACGTTGGTAGAATTTCCTTCAACAATTGAGGTCCAACTGAGCACTATCAATACACGCCGACAGCTTCTCTCTTACAGGGAGCCATTTTAAAGGAACTCAAAGCTGAAACCACATGAATTTGAACTATTTGTAACACGTGTGTAATATCGCTGGAGATCGCGCTACTAATGTGTTGCTTTGCACTCAGTGACGGCACGAATGCCAATATCTTTCTTACATCATAATTAATGTGACTACATTCTCTGCCTATCTGATTGCTTTTCTTCAGCTACGTCAAATCTGGTTAACTAATTCAGATACGGATTTAGATTGACTTTACTAGACTGCTAAGAGATTTATAATAAAGATCTGATCAGGATTAAAAGGACATTATGGTTAGATATTCCCAATCAATTGTACATAAACCTGATGCATACTTATACTAATATCGCATATAAAGCTGTGATCGTAGAACGGTAATTAATATAACTACTCTCTATATGTCGACATGTTTTGTATTAAGAGTAAGACCCAAGACTCCCAGTCGTCAGTTAATAATAATACTAAAGCTAAAAGTGTCAAAAATATTTGACGTAATCTTCGATAGTTATTCATCTACTTACTGCATGTACTAGGGTCAGTTTATATTCTTGCTAATTTAGCCCGATGTACGTGTATAGCTGGTAGAGGTACTACAGCTTAGCTTGTCAGGCTAGAATCATGTGAGGTGACGCTGTTACACTGATCATCAGTGGTTTCACGAGGCAGTTGTATGTTTGCACTGAGTTTGTATGCATTAGTAATAAGAAAGGTTACGAGTCCTCTCAATTAATAGTTGCCTCAGGCATATTCCATAAAGAGAATTTACAAACTCTAAATTATTCATTTGTATGGAGTACCAGATCTTGACGAACATTCACGGAAAGAGAAGAAAGTGAAAGAAAGAAAGAAAGAAAGAAAGAAAGAAAGAAAGAAAGAAAAAAGAAAGAAGAAAGAAAGAAAGAAAGAAAGAAAAGAAGAAGAAAGAAAGAAAGAAAGAAAGAATAAAGAAAGAAAGAAAGAAAGAAAGAAAGAAAGAAAGAAAGAAAGAAGAAAAGAAAGAAGAAAGAAAGAAAGAAAGAAAGAAAGAAGAAAGAAAGAAAGAAAGAAAGAAAGAAAGAAGAGAAGAAGAAAAGAAAGAAAGAAAGAAAGAAAAGAAGAAAGAAAAGAAAGAAAGAAGAAAGAAAGAAAGAAATGAAAGAAAGAAAGAAAAGAAAGAAAGAAAGAAAGAAAGAAAGAAAGAAAGAAAGAAAGAAAGAAAGAAAGAAGAAGAAAGAAAGAAAGAAAGAAAGAAGAAAGAAAGAAAGAAAGGAGAAGAAAGAAAGAAAGAAAGAAAGAAAGAAAGAAAGAAAGAAAGAAAGAAGAAAGAAAGGAAAGAAAGATAGAAAAGAAAGAAATGAAAAGGACAGACAGAAAGAAAGGAAGGAAGGAAGGAAGGAAGGAAGGAAGGAAGGAAGGAAGGAAGGAAGGAAGGAAGGAAGGAAGGAAGAAAGAAAGAATCTGTGAGGTAACCATAGCTGGACTTTGATCAGTCCAGAAGTTGTTTCAGGATATCGATAAAATTTGGAGGCTTTTCAGTAAAGAAAAATGCAAACTGCTAACAAATTTTCAACAGGGTTCCTACCCGCATCTGGGCGAATATTCTAGCAGTCAAATCTAAGGTTGAAACCTAATAGCAATGTATTCATTGCCTTTTGTTTGAAAGACAACGCGGCCCTCTATATGTATAACTTTAGGGAAAACATAAATTAGATACAGCTAGGAAAACAATACCCTTCTCTGATGACATAGAGAATTTGAAACAACGTTTATCTTTCTTATTACTAATGTATACAAACTTTTCTGATGACGACTTTGGTCGAAAACGTTCAACTATTTTAGAAAATTTCTTAGCCGTTATATCAATATTTAAAAATAAAATTGTGTACTAATGAGCCTGGAATTTTAATGGCTGTCGTATTTTGATGATACGATTTATTTTATTTTAACGAGCTTTCTCGACAAAGTCAAACAAGCTGAATAAAGCGCGCGTCTTATCAGTAATGACCTCAGAATATACACACCTTAGAATAATTGTTGCATTCCTTATCGACACTGCGCTGAAAGCCAAAGGTCTTTTCAACCAAGTAACAATGTACTAATCGGCATCCTTCTAATGTCTTCTTATTCATGTTATTAATAGAATAATGGTGAATATTTGATGGATTTTTCCGTATTGTCAATGATATTCATTTTAGTCTTACTATACTATTCTCAGCACCCTATTCTGATATCCCCGGGATTATTGTCTTAAATCTCCTTTTGCTATAAGTTTAGAATGTAATCCAAAAAAAACCATTTAAACTTAGGGGTCTGAACGGAGTTCATTTCTGTTTTTAATGGGTCCTCTCAGTGTACTTTTATGGTCAGTATTGAGATCACTTTCTCGTCTTGTAGAGGAGATCGATTGGTTAACACCTTGTTAACTTGTGATAAAAAAGAAAAACCTACCCTGATTTGCTGTAGGATAAAAATGGCCTGTGGCTATGATCTAATTAAAATTTGCTCTGCTCTCCAAACACGAAAAAAAACATCAGGTTTTCAAAAGTTCAGAAGTCGAACACTTTTCTTTTCAGTCTATAATTTTTCTTTTCTTCTTTTTTCTTCGCTCTTTGAATATGCTGTATATACTTTTCGAAACAAAATTGCAAAAAGCATTCACACTTTATAAATGTAACCATATACATGGATATGTATATGTATATGTATACATATAGGTCATACAGACACATGCATATATATATACATATAATTTACAGCGATATGCAGAAACATATGTATATATATCCATATACAGCCTTTTGCAAAAATTATAGCCGTTTCAAGTACTAGTATATACGAGTATATCAAAAGTGCATCAGAAATTATGGGATATCATCGCTGATATTTTTTCGAGTTGCCTATCACTAGGGCTTTCTGAAAAAAATATCAGGAATGATATCCCCTAATTTCTGATACACTTTTGATATACTTGTATATATACTGACTTGAAACGGCCATAATTTTTGCAAAAGGCTGCATAAACGGTACGTGAACATAACCATATACACATACATGTCAAATACAAACACAATCACGTACATTTACCTTTAACAGGTTTTTGGAAAATCTTTTAAAGTCAAACAAAGCTTGCTAATATTGGCCTATTTTCTCGACTAACTAACCACACTTTATTCCGATGATTTAACATTACAGCATTTCATACATTAACTCTGCATCAGGTTTTCACATTTCTAACTATCTGACCAGACAAGTTTAAAGCCTTTTTTTTCCACTTGTTATTTGCTTTATCTGGTTATATATTAACTTGATTATAACTTGACTATTTTACATGGCCGTCTTGGTTCAAGCAGGTCTGGGCTAATTTAATGAAATCCTCATTCATTTTTAAACCTAATTTGTTCATATTGAGAGAAACTTGAAAGCTAAATAAAAGTTAATAAAAACCTTGAAATAATATTTTCAGAAAGTCGTCGAGTGATTTGGTGGTTATTAGTTCTTTGACATATTTGATTTATTCATTGGCTAGTATTCTCATCTGGTGATTGGCACCATCTGTTCTTGCAAGTATGATACTGGTTTCTCCCATTAAGAATATAGCCAGAAAATCATTATATATACGAAAAGGACTAAGAAACCTTTCAATATCAAATACATGTTTGTAGGTTGTGTTGAACTTCGTTTGGTTGAATTTTCAAATGTTGAAGAACTGAACAAATTTAAATTTAAATTTTCAAAGGTTGAATACAAGTTTAACCAAATGATGTTTACATACATTACTGATGACGATAAGAGTTTGTTTCTCTAAAAGTATGGCTGACAACTTTAAGGGTTTCAAAGAGAATAACACAAAGTTATCAATACTGTTTAGTCGTACCATATGCTTGTGGGATATCAAACGCATTTCGAACGCATTTCACGTCAAACTTATATGCTGTTTTTCTATGTTTTTGACTATTTTTCTTATATGTCATTATTTACTGTCACTAGACTTACCTTTTTCCTGTTGTGAATCAGCACTATTTGCCATGAGTTAAGCAGGGTAGTTCAGTCTTGAATAAGTAAACTTAGCTTATAGCAACGCATTCATATTGAGAATTGAACCAATAAACCAAATATGCGGTCAAAATTGTCAATTACTGAATCGATTCCCGCCGACGACCAATGACATTGATCTTAATGTTGAAATCAAACATTACCTATATCCAATGCGATCGTTGCTTATTCCGGATTAGTTCATGAGCGGCCGGATTCCTGCTATCGACCAAAAAGCGAATTATTATTGTTCGTATCTTCTTGAGTGTCAACCGAATGAATCATGCTCGCTGTTTGCTGTAAGATCTCCATTCAAATAATACGATGCTGGCTGGGTGCATATATATTCATACTTTACTCTAACTTGATGATTTCTTTAATGAATGCATCCAATAATGGGTTTTCAATACAATGTTGACTAACTTTTCAGTTATGTGTACATACACTGATACCGAACGTCGATTTTCACTGCGGAGTTGCCGCTGATTGATGTCTTGTTCTTAACAGGTGAAATCAGATGAAAAATTTATGTTTTGCTAAAGAAAAAAAAAAGACTTATTTTTGGGACAGCAAGAAGTAAAATCATTAATAACCGATTTGGTTTATTTTCACGGCACTGGAGTCTACAATTCGACCAATACACAACTAATGCCTAAATGGATGTATGCATAACACGGCCAGTATAGTAGCATCCTAGCCAGGGTTAGGCGCACATATTCAATAAGAAAAGAGCTTGTATCTAGGAAACAAACGAGTTGTAATCACTCCCCACCAGCAGAAAAATTCTAAAAGTAATAAGAGAATCCATTAGCATTGTGCCAATGTCTAGAGCATTAGTAGTTTCATCTTAAATGTCACGGGATGAATCTAACAAAGATCATTATCATAGAATTTCGCGTTCAGTCAAGATAACTGTACATGAAAACAGGCGAGTAGTACACTGATTCGACATAGCAATGCAGATGTGCATAATTACGAACCAAACAGAGTTTTGAATCAGTAAGTAACACCTTTGCGATAATTAAGACTCGCAAGGCAAGACAGAACACTACTTTCTATCAATAAAAGATGAACTTTAGTGGAAAAGACGAACTCATTTTAAAAGACACAAATTAAATGACAAAATTTAGCCAGGACATTTCTCAGCTTCGTGACAACAATATACACTTAATTATACACAAAATATTTAATATTGTACATGTCTGATAAATAAGGTAGTTTATTTTGCTATTTTGTAAAATATCTGTATTCGTATTATTCACCTGACACTGTCATGGTCGGTTAATTGATATTCATGCTAGTGCCGGGTGTAGTGAATGAGGGAGTGCAACTAGTTTGTCCAAACTGAAAATTACCGAGCCGCGCAGAGGTTAATTAATTGAAAACATAATCACCAAAGACCACCTCAAAGTTCGACCTATAGCTCGCATCTTCTAGTAATGAGTCTCGCATTCATCGCTTTCGTTTTTTGTTTGTTTGTTTTTTTCTATAAATTCACCAAATCTTGTTTGCTTACCCGAGCATATTCTAGAAAAATTGGTAACGTACTCATCTCGAAAAGATTTGTGGGAATGAATTTGACGATCCAATATGGCGACCTGGTTATAATCTGAACATTCTATATTTGCTAGATTCAGGTGTTTCCCGCCTCGAGGAGAGACCATTTATTTATTTAGTAATAGATGGGAGTGAATAATTTTAATAGGCTTCAAGATAACCACGGGATATCTGCATCTTACCGTGTCCATTTAGCTAATGTTAGTTAATGGCTACTTTAATATGGCATATCACCTCTGGATTGGGACATAATGTTTCTACCCATTTTAAACAACTTAGGGATAAAATATTTGTTCTTGATATAAATATTAACGGGTCTTGGCTCAAACGTTACCAGAAGACAAAGAAATGATATTCAAGGGAGTGACACGTTGTTCGACTGTACTGGGAAAAAACTGTTGACTTGTTAATCACTAGACCCCTCCGTGCCTTTTACGTGTTTGGGCAGCACGGGTGTCGTACAGACCCGGGTTCGATTCACATACTCGTTGTCGTATTCGGATAGACAGTTGTTCTCCGGTTTTTATCCCTCCACAAAAATCAACTTCTAAATCCCGATCCGACTTGGAACAAAGGCCACATGTTTGCCTTTATTGACTTTATCCACTGGCTATTACTTGTCAAGTGCTATATACCCTCGAACTATTCATTTTAATTATTTGTCTTATGTGATATCAATATTTTCGACATTCTAAACAAGGTGTACTTCATATTTTAATTTTAAAACCATAATTATCATCTCGTCTGTCAATCCGCTTAATGATTTATGATTTGGTTGGTTTGTACTTCGGATAATTTAATCGATTAAAACAACCACCGCATTACTACCATTCTGCTTTAGCTTTGTTAAGTCTCCAGTACGTAAGAGATTCCTACACTTCTTCATTACTCTATTTGCGACAAACATTCTTATTATATTAGTAGCATTCTTAGCTCGCTGTTTTTCTTAACCAGCTCGATGCTCCATTTAAGGTAAAGGGATACTTTATTTGGCGCGCGGTGATGGGTGGTGGCGGCGATAAGAGGGTTGAATTCACAAAAGGTAATTGTCTTTATCTTCGACAGTTCCTCAGCGAACAGAAAATTATTAAAGCCACCAAAAAGTGACGTGCACCCGTCGTCTTAACTTCGTAATTAACTAAACTTCAAGTGATTTAGTCATATAAAAATATATTAATCCTGACTTGTTCCCCCCTCCTCCCTCATTATAAAAAGATGGGAATCCGTAATTTAACACTATACGAGCTTGCATTTTAAATTAGGGAGAGGGGGGGGGGGGGGGAGTGTTGAAGCTGCCGTGCACTGGGTCCAGCACTCTTAACAAGCAAAAGGAAAGAGAATTTCTTCATGATTTTATCACCCAGTCTTGTGTCGGTAGGTTATTTTGGCAAACTTTATCTTACAACTAAAAGACTCTATGAACCTTGAGCAATATTCTACGAGAGATAATGTCGTGATAATATAACATGAAATGTGTTCAAAGTAATCAACCTTTTTTTAACCTTTCATTTTACCGCTTAGTCTGCCTAACTCGGTATACGTATCTTCTACTTTCCTTAAAGGAATTTACCAGATATGGATCAAAGAACGCGCCGAATGCTTTACCGAACAATTGTTAAAAAAAAAGGATCCACAGCGATGAAAAATAGTCATTTTCACTCCAGTGTTAGTCACCGGATTTATTAACCATGCATATAGACTAGGTTGTTTCATTTCAAGCTGAATAAATTTCGCAACTTATCAATTCAAAGGAAGTTAGAATTTGTACTTACTGTTTTCAGCGTAGGATTGTATCCAGTTTCTCGTTCTTTGCCTTGCTAGTAGTTACCCTTGGAGCGAGCAGAAGTAATCTGAAAACCAAACAATATCCGAACTAAATATAGGAGTAATCGATATTAAATCATCTAATTGCTGGCCTTACTACTACTGCCCAATAACATGTCACCTCGTAATCTTTTCTCATTCCTATTTTTCAAATCAACGACCGAGTCTTAATAGAATTCAGGTCGGCATCATTGTTCGTTCTTTTACCTTGTACAACTTAATAACCAGCTAGGGTTAAGAGTATTAAGTGCCCAGCATGTTCGTCTAGTAAACAGAAATTCAACTGTCCACATGACTGTCCGCCAGCATCGGCATTACGTTAGTTCATTTCAAGACCTATTACGAGGCCCTAAGGTGCACTACTCCCACTGATAAAATAGATTAATTATTAATAACAATTTCCTATTATTAAAATCTGGAATTTTGATTTTAATTTTGTTCGGTTATTCTGTGAAACGTGATGTTTCGCACCGCTTAAACTCAAAACACTAATAGATATTATTCATAAACTTTCGGGACTTTTCCCCCAAATGAAATTAATAAAAATCCAAGTTTTTTGTAAACATCATTTAGTAAAGAACTTTGAAGATTATACTTTTATAAAGTCGAGTGTAAAATAAAACAATAATGCCTGAGTTACTATACAACACCTGCTGGCACACCTTTATCTGCACTTGTATATTGTCCTCTAATATTTAGCTAACTAACTGACTAACTTATAATCCAGGAGTGATCATAATGATGTGTAAAAATGTACCAATGAATCTCAAACGATGCCATGAAAACCTAAGACGAAATGGATAAGGCTGATCAGTAGTCAGAACTCTAGTGAATATTCGATTGGTGGTGTAGTTGAGACGGAGTACTGCCTTTGAAGTGTTTGAAAACAGGAGGAGGTAAAGTTTCTAAACCTCCTGGGCTCTTCTTCATTACATGGTAAATACAAGGCGGCTTGTTCCTAGAGACAAATTACTTAACACACCATTAATATACACGCCTATTGTTTCATTACTAGGAAACTTATTACTCTATAAACTATTTTCTTTACACAAAACAATGTTTTGATTAGCGGAACTTCTCAGTCTACCTCTTTAACATCTCGTCATCTAGCCGCACAGATAATATTTTAGTAGTATCAGCACACAGTTGGTCAACTGGATGGTTAACAACAACCTAGATTAATAGAAAATCACATTTAGTTCGTCAAAAAAAGCTGGAAATTCATTGTTTTATTCTTGATTTCTTAGATGCGATAATTCAGGAGATTCCTTGGCATCACTTCATCAATTGTCATTTCCGTTCATTCATGAAAGATAAAGTCAAATTATTCCTTCTAAATTGAACTATTCTTGTTCAATATTGAAGCTTTCTCTTACTCTTTTAATTGATATCTTTTGTCGTTCATTCTTAACTCATATATTTTTGGTCTTTTCTTTTCACGGATCATTAAAAAAGTTGCCATCGAATTCACTAATCAGTGTAGAACAAACCCTTGGGTTAATAGAAAAGATAATGGCGGCCTACAATCAAACAAGAAAGACCCGAGTAATCACGTAATGTATTTCAAACTGTAGCTAAACTGATTTATATATTCTCAAAGTTAAATCTGTGCACTAAAAAATACATGGTAGAATAGCATCTTAGTGAATCCTCTCAGGCAGAGTCCTGCGCGCACTGAACACTTGGTACGTGTCGAGAAAAGAACTCAAAACTTGCCTAGAGCAGGCTGCGTTGAGCTTAAAAATAACCATGATTAATACAAGTCGAAAATTCATTAAAAATGCGTTGAATTGAAGAGTAACAATTGTATCATCTAAACATTTTTATTATTTTAAGATAGTTCACATGAGGTGTACCACCCAGCCCGGCATAAGGATGGTCACGGTACATTACTAGACATATTCTAGATCTAAAATATGGATGGCGAGAGAACTGAGTGTACCACAAAGATCTTTCTGGAAACGTTTGCTCTAAGCCATAGTAGTGATATTAATAGCAAGATAAATAATAAATATTAGCCTTATCAGAGTAGTGTGTAAATTCCAGTCATGCACCACTATGATAAACTCCTATATGGATGACATTCAGTACTAAGTTCTTCATGAATATAGATATTACTTTTTGTTACAGTGTTAAGACTGAATTGCCAACGTAGGATTCCAGTACATAAGATTTCCTACTCTGATTATTTCTTCCCCTAGGGCTGCTAAGTGCTTCTTAATAGAGCATATGGACCGCTCGTGGCATTACTTCTGGCCACCATCATTAGTTTAATCCTATCCGTATTATATTTTAATTCATTATTCAACTCCATGCCGGAAAAAATTAACTGGATTGTTCAAAATCAACTAAGTCTTTATTAAGAAAACCCTTGCATCTCCTGTAAGAATGGATGGTCAAGTCATGTGATCTAATGCGGTTGCTTGGATAACTATTAGTAGGTAGTTGATTCAAGTAAGATGTTGGTATAATTCATTGCAGGTTTGCACCAAGTCAGAATCACCTTCATCAATCTCATCTTCCTCTACATGCAACACGTTTTTAAGAATCGATGAATATCGTTAACTTGTGTACAAAACTCATAAGCCAAGATAATTGAATTTACTCGATTCGAGTTTGGCGTTGTTCAGTGATTAAAGCCATTCAAAATACCGGTGACTGCAGTCATATATGCTGCCAGAAAGAGGCGTTTTACTACAGTATCTTATTTTGTAACAAACTTTCGGGGGATATATGAGGTTGCAGCTTCTTCTAATGACCCGGACAGCCCACAATGTGGCAATCTTGAAGTTCATTCCCTACTAAGCTATGCACCCACGCTAACTATGAAAAATCCCCAGGATAACTAAATTTACCCACAAACTACTATGATTAAAATGATAGGCCCATCACCGCACACATCAAACTTACCACAAATAAATATAGTACTAAAAGTACATATTATCGTGTAATAGTAGTTTACAGGATAACTAAATTCACCCACGATAGGAACCTTCCTTGTACCATGATTAAAATATTAGCCGGGCCCATCACGCACACATCAAACTTACCACTAATAAATATGGTACCAAAAGTACATATTATCATGTAATAGTATTTTGCAGCTAAGATAGTACTGAACTATACTTATCGACGTTAAGAGAATGGGTTTCACGTAGCATCAAATTGCAAATACCATTGCTAGTAAATATTTAGTCTAAGAAACTATTATATTAAATTCACCTATATCTATCGCAGCGCACAACTCAATACATAGACTACATACTTTTTCCATATTGTTTTTCTGCCGAATTGAGTGATTTTCCCCGCTCCCGGACGGACTGAAATCAATGTTGTTGATCAAAAGATGAATTTCTGCACAGAACCATCGCCGAAGAAGTGTTGATAATTTTGACTTTATTACTGAGAAAAATTAAGGTGAGGTGAGTAAATTAAAGTATTCAATAGGAAATCAAACAGTAATTCATGTCCATCTTTATTACGTTTACGTTAACACGTATATTGAAGCAAAAACCGGCGATTTTGTTCAGTTCCTGCCGGCTCAGACGGGACTTCAATTTCAAAATATTACAGAACAAAACTATAATTTTCTATCTTCCGTTCTTGAAACAGTACCGAACGTCTAAGAAATCTTCTCTCATCACGAGACTAAGTGGATTTGGAAATAATTCTCTAGTCTTTTGAAGCATCGTTAATTGATTCTAGTGGCGGGAGCTACAATTATAATCTACATACGAGCCTCTAGAAGACAAGTTATACGATGAAGATAAATACCATGCTGCATGTATTAAAGTCAAAACAGGTGGAGTTCCTCTTACCTTCAATGGCAATTAGTTTTCGTTAATTATGTCTATTGTTAGGAGGTGTTCTTGTGTTTCTTATGTATTTCCGTCAATTGTCAACAATTTCGACTGTGTTTTGAGATCAAGAAGGCTGGAAACCTCAACTAACATGTTTACATAAGGCAAGCATCACTTACACCACACATACAAGCACAGCGAGTAACCTAGAAAACTTGCTGATTTGAAGAAAACGAAATTCATGCTGAATGCCCATTATATCACCTAGAAATATAACCCTCTTCTAGGCTAATAATTTATTTATTTGAACAAAAACACTTTAATATATTTTTGTATTAAATTTTACATCTAAGATTCTTAAATAAATAATTTTTAATTTTGAAGCGCTGAAAAAATTAAAAATGTTTCGTGCAAAAAGGGTAGTATTCAATAATATCTAATACACATATCTACATCGTAGAAGGTGATTCTAGCAAATTTTCAACCTCGCGCTGTTGTTTTCTAACTCGTTATTCATTTCATTAAGATTGAAAGATATGAAACCAAAATATCGACAAAAAAAATTTATTGCGAGCATATTTATAAAGTTCCGATCACAAATATAATCTACGAATCACTCCTTTTTTAACACGTTAAAGGAAAAAAAGATGTTTACTGAATAAACCAGGTTTAGTGAGTGAGCGAGCACCCGATCACAGGATATATAACTTCATTGAATTTACGAACTGATTTCTTACCAGGATTAGGCTTTCACTGCCTCTCAAATCAACCACGATCGAAAAAAAAAAATACAATAGTTAGCGAAAAAATGCATTTCTTAGAACAAAAATGTCTATACTAACTGATAAAAAAATACCTTGGATATAATAGGCTTTGTCTGTGATTCTCGTGTGTTAAATTCCTGTCCTGTAGGTTGAGTAAGTGTGATTCTCTTCTTCATTTTTACTCCTTTCTTTATTCATCTCGTCTGTGTTTGATATATCCGTCATCACTGCATATAATTGGCATATTTAGAACCTGCGTAGATGTTTTGTAAACTAAAAACTAAGCTTTTATTCTTTGCTTATTTGTTGAACTGTTTTTGAATGTGTTGAGTCAAGATTAATCGGATATTGCGAAAATAATCTCTGAATAAATATGTAGGAACACAAAATTAAGAATCGCTGAGTTTCCTGATAAAATCTTCATAAACAAGAAAAGAGAAGACAAAACCAAAGCAGAAAAAAAAAGGAACTCAAAAGTGGATCAGATTTGCACTATTTATTTTGGTGTTGTTTCCTGAACTTCATTAATAATAATATTACTGCAGGAGCCAGCCACTTCCCTAATATGGTAGCAAGCTATTGTCTCATTGTTAACGGTATAATACGTAAAGTTATGGGATGAACGATTCGCCGCCGGACGAAAAGAAAATGAATCCTGCAGTCAAATATGACACGTCTAGATTCCTGATAAAAGATAATACAAAAGCCTCTAGCAGTGTTAAGCCGTGTTATTTAGTTCAAAAGGGGAGAGACTTATTTTGATAGACTTTTGTTTTTAATGGATGTTTAGTTCTTCAGCACCTCATACTACTGGCGATATTTATCAGACCCCCCGCCTCTACTCCCGACCAACTTTCACCAGTTACTCAGCTCAATTCTCAACTATATAAATATTTGTATTCTTTGCTGTAGACAATTATGAAAGTCGAGTGAGTATTGTTTTTGTTTCGGAAGACAGCTTAAAATAATAACATAGAAACATCACTTATCAGGACATTCAAACTGATCTTGTGGGCGAAACCTCTGATGGCAGCCGAGAATAAAATGAGTTTTTCCTTCTAAATTAAATGAATATATTTTGGACATTATAGATCACTGGTCAAAATGTTTGCTGTTCTGTGAGTAGCGTGCGGAACGCGTTCACATCAAGAGGACTCAGTGTCTTAGCAAAGTCTAGGAATGAAAAGATGGATTATAGTTTAAGCATAAAAGGTATTTTATTCTTAGAGTTTATGATAAGAACAAGAATATTATCAATAGATGCAATCTTATCGTCATATCTAACATCAAGGGCTTATATTAGGACTAATGATTGTTACGCATGCGTAGAATAAACGTTGACCCTAGACGAACATGCAAGCTTTTTGCACAGCAGTTTTACATCGATATTTTTATTTTTATTTTTAGTCTAGCATTAAACAAGATATTCATATAGATTTATCCTATAGTATACAATTTACAATATTAAACTAGTTGGACAATGTCTACTATCTTTAACAACATGCATGGCAGGTGTATATATTAGTGAAAGATCGAATAACAAAGACATGTTGATATTATCACTGACTTTATCAACATCATACCAACCCACATCCATCACTTTGTCTCGGCTTCCATTGAACTCGAACAATGTGAATCTATATTTTTCAAGTGCTTTGTTTAAACCAATTGAATGTTTTGGCTAAACTATGCTGTAGAACCAATACAGTTCTCTCAATACAATCCTTGTTTTGCACACAACTAATACAAGTTGAATATTGTGCACCCGTCAGTGACTGAACCAAGTCTCCTGACCAAGTCTTCGCGTACGGAATTTAACTTATCTTAGTATTAGATCTCTTGTCAGTAATATTTTGAAACGACATTAAAGATCCAAATTAACATTTCAGATCTTAGTAAATAATATAATATAATACTTACAATTGAATTTCTTCGATTTTGGCCGGATAAGAAATATCGAGTAATAATATTCTACAAACTTCCCGAACCCTTGTTTCTGAAGACTAAAAAACTTTGAACACTAAAAATTATATTCTATGTAAAGTTGAACGCAAAGATCAGATGTAGAACTAGTTAAAACGCAAAAAAAGACGAATATTCTATGTGTTCTTTAAATTAAGTTCATAGCTTTTTCCTGTTTGGCTAGTAATGTTGAGCGAAAAGGATTTGAATATGATAATATAGAGTTAAGGAAAAGAGTGAATACTAAATGGATGAAGTAGAGATGGTGTAGTAGTTGAGTAATTGGCATGGATCCATGGCTTGTTGTCAATACACGAACTGTAAACTAATGCTGCAATGTTATGCCAATAATGAACCCTTTCCTTTGTTTAGTTTAAAGGAATGGCACTTCTGTGCTTTTTACTTCCTTCTTCCTTCTTCCTGTTTTTCTCTTTTTTCTTTGTTTTCTTTTCGAATTTATATTTATGTAAAACTCACCGCATGTTTCAACCCTCTCTCACACCCTCACAGATATAAACCTACTTCTTCTTACAAACAGGCAAAATTATTTGATAAAACTCACCAAGAATAGTGATTAACATTTGGAACAACGCTCCTGATCATCAAGCAATTGAAGGACCGATTCGACAGTGAAGTATAGAATGAGTTTGGTCGCATACATGTTTGCTTTTCCTCGAGATACATGCATTGCGGAACGAACACGATAAGAAAATTATATTCTCAATTAACAAGAAGATGACACCTTCTAATCGAATTTCAAGGAACGATAATTGGTGGAAAGAAAAGGTATTAATCCCACATGGATTATTTTTCTTTCTTTGTTAATTAGACTTTATACTGAAGAGAACAATGTTCTCAATAGCTTGCACTCTAACTAATCATTAACAGTGTTTGCTATTCAGTAGCACGTAGCGGTCAGGAGGGTTGAAAAATATGCATTTAATATCAATAAAACATTGTCAAGTGCCTTGAAAGAGACGCACTATTCGAGAACTGCATGAGAGTGTAACTGTGCTACGTACTCTACTGTGAATGTTATGTGAATTATTGGGGGGGGGGGGGGATTTTGTGGATTTTGTTTTGACGACGATAATAAACGCTTCTTGTTGTTGTTGATAACTGATGATGAAAATGTTGATAATTATGATGGTAATGATGATGATGATGATAATAATGATGATGGTGGTGGTGTTGGTGATGATGATGATGGTAATAATGATAGTGATGAAGATGATGGTGTTGGTGATGTTGATGGTGACATTGACGATTATGATTATGATGATCATGATGATCATGATCATGATAGTGTTGATGGTGCTGGTGATGATGATGATGATAATGATAATAGTAATGATGATGATGATGGTAATGATGATGCTAATGATAATGATGATGACGATGATGATGGTAGTGGTGGTGATGGCTATCAAAGAGTAAGTTCTGTTCTGACGCAAGAACACTGCTTTGTAAGGGATCACGTGTCCAATTCTTTGTTTCTTGGTGTGAAACACTAAAGTCAGGAAAACATTATCTCCTAAAGGTTGCCTTCGATCACATAATAAACCTCATTTTCTCGGTGTGAAACACTAAAGTCAGGAAAACATTATCTCCTAAAGGTTGCCTTCGATCACATAATAAACCTCATTTTCTCGGTGTGAAACACTAAAGTCAGGAAAACATTATCTCCTAAAGGTTGCCTTCGATCACATAATAAACCTCATTTTCTTGGTGTGAAACACTAAAGTCAGGAAAACATTATCTTCTAAAGGTTGCCTTCGATCACATAATAAACCTCATTTTCTTGGTGTGAAACACTAAAGTCAGGAAAACATTATCTTCTAAAACAGCTTGAGATGGAAAACTTGTTTACCTTCTAGCCATCTACGAATAATTCCACTGACAAACCGATAACAAAACCAGGCAACACTACATGCGTATTGGCAAAGCAGTAAAACGTGGTTTGCGGCCTTGAAGTAAGGGTTTCCGACATTTAAGAAATTTTCAGATCAAACCAGGCGTTTTTCTCGATTTTTCTCTCTGCACTGTTGACGTTCTGTGCAGTCGATCATGAGTACTACTGTTTTAATTCACCTAATACGATAGTTATCTTGTGAATATTGTTTTAACTTATTTCATAGCATTCATGGACATCGATCATTTTAACTGTCATGTCAATTTAGTGATGATAAAAAGTTTTATTTCCTTGATCAGCATCTCGTCAAGAGCAGCTTTATCATACGCCCACATCTTCTAGATTACCCATCACAGGTTCCGACTACATCTAGTTCTTGAATAGTGGTGTTTATCATCAATCAGAATAAAACATATACCCGAAGACTGTATTACCACAGCTTCTTTCTTTTTTCTTTCCTTTCTTTTCTTTTCTCTTCTCAGTTTTCTTTATCTCCCTACTTCCAGGATATTTCGCTCTGTATTCTTTGCTGCTCATTCTAAGAATAGGTTATCATTAATTTAACTTATACATTTTTCTAATTTTCCACTTCAATTGCATATTTTTTTTACGAAAAGTAGTGGCGGTTAACCCAAAAGTTGAAGCTATTTTAACCACCGGCTGTGCACACTTAACCAATTACAGTTTATATGTCCCTTTTTTTTCCTGTTTGTTAATATTGTGCATAATAAATTCAAGCTTCTGTTTCTTTCTTTCTTTCTTTCTTTCTTTCTTTCTTTCTTTCTTTCTTTCTTTCTTTCTTTCTTTCTTTCTTTCTTTCTTTCTTTCTTTCTTTCTTTCTTTCTTTCTTTCTTTCTTTCTTTCTTTCTTTCTTTCTTTCTTTCTTTCTTTCTTTCTGTCTGTCTTTCTTTCTTACTTTCTTTCTTTCTTTCTTTCTTATTTACTTTTTTTCTTTCTTACTTTCTCTTTCTTTCTTTCTTTCTTTCTTTCTTTCTTTCTTTCTTTCTTTCTTTCTTTCTCTCTCTCTTTCCGTTTCATTATCTCCTTTCATCTTCAGTCTGGTCTAACACCGCTGATATACTCACAAACGTTTGCTAATTTTTCAGTTTCAAAGGAAGATCACTCAGCATGGTTATTTTTAGCCCGGAGGCCGGAAAACGAGATTATGAATAGAAATAAAACTCGGATAACTAGACTCTTTCATTGAGCATGATAAGTAACCTAAAAACTGTTTGCTGTACTTCCTTGTTCTTCCTTTACTTTGCTTTTTTTTTTTTCAAAAAGTAAAAACAGAGTAGTTTTGCTTTTTGACTCAGGATACCAATTGTTTCATGGATATACCTTATTGCAAGAAGGTTGTCATATAAATATAAAATAAAACAAATATAAATGAATTATTCTTGCAAAACAGACATAATTATTTCACAGTTTTACAGTTTTGAAGGTATAGACTGATATTTTTAAGATAATCTTGTTATATTACTAAACAGTTATTCTCATCAGTCTAGGGGGCTTTAGAATCAACTGAAGATAAAGAAAAATATTTATGATTAATTTCTATTTATTATTTTGGTATTTCTTACTTTTATAGGACAACGTTCTTGCAATTAGGTGTATATAGTTTTTACACTTTAATTACTATCCAAAAATAATCATATAAATTACCAGTACTTTAAATAATTATCCAAATAGCCGATGATTTCTAGCTTTGACGCCTATAAAAAATAATAAATTAACTATATAACCCGGCAAACAAAACCAGAATTAAGAAAATATAATAATAATAATAATATAATGATTAATATATATAATTATATATAATATATATTGTTGAATTCAGGATCCAGTTACTTGAACATTACTGTGAAAACGCCATTTGGTGTCAGTGCTTTTAGCAATACTCCTTATTACGTCCTGATATACAAGTATAATGTCATGCAAAAGCCTTTTTGTAGTTTCTTTCATTCTTCTCAATTATCTTTTAACCCCAAAGGAGGTAAAACATTTGAATAAAAACGAATTCGAAGATGATTCTGTTAGTAGAGGTATCGAGGCACAATAGGGCTCAGTGTCGTATGCGAGTAGAGTTGCTTGTTGCTTCTCTCCTGTGCTTCGAGGGTTTTCCTCCTCCGCAAAAATCAACTTCTAAATTCCAATTGGAATTTCAGTGGATGAATTGCCACTGCTTTTCTTCTAATGTAAGGGGAACAGAGAATTGCAACAGTAAATCTCTCGAACAATACACTCTATAGCCTTAAACCTAAATTCTATGATTCTGGCATACCTCAATGCTCAATACAATAAAACTGTCCTCAGCTGACAATAATGGTGGTCCCCAAAAGTTGATATTTTACGAATACGTCGCCGGTGTTAGTGTAATGGTACGGTAACAGAATGAATCTGCCACCTTGCGAATGGCTCCTCGACGTACTTAGTCCTTAATAGAATCAAAACGATTATAGAATAACCAATTATTCGTAATATTGAACACCCGCCACACAGGATTAGAGAATCAATTAATTCTGTCCATCTATATCGATAAGGCTGACCACCAATAATGATGATGAGTTAATTATGCATGAGATTATAATTCAAAACCATCTAATGACATGCATGTGCAGGATAACATTCATGTTTTCCTTCCTCCCCCGATTTAGATACCACCGCCCATCTCAGTTTCATTATTATTGCTAATAGGCAATGTGTATCAAAGCTCACAAAGCACTCTGTGAAAGTGAGCCCTGTAAAAATGGAACAGGGAAATCAAAGGAACTATCAGAAAAAAAACTACTCTGTTATTTTCTTCTGTTGAAATACTTTTATTTCTATAGAAAATGTTGAAGGAAAAATTATCAGGTGATTTGTTAGAGGAGCCAAAATAAGCGGCGTAAGGACTCACTTTCCCATCATGCTTTGTGCTAGAATTTCGAGTTCATGAATATTGGCTTATGAATAAATAGAATATTGCACCATCACGTGATGGCAGGAGGCAGGAACTTCGAGTCAAAGCAGCTCATTTTGGAGGACAAAACAAAAGAATTTCAATCTTCTGAGAATTTTAATCTATTATTTTATCCACCAAATTGAGCGTCATTCTCAAGTGCTGCAAGGGGTCTATATACTGTGGTAGGTGCATAACATAATGTTTAGGCTAGTAAAGTAAACGCGATGCTAAGTTGCGTCCTGAGGAGGGAGAGATTTTTTAATCAGTGCGAGGAATGAGAGCTAGGAAGATAGTCAATGGAGAAATCTTCAGAATAGTAGAAAAGATAAATAATTAAATTAATAGATAGAAAATAGTTATTGGATAAATAAAGGAATAAATAATAATAATAATAAACAATTAATTAATAGATAAACTTTTAACATGCTTTGTAATAGAAATCTATCTTTTCTATTACAGTTAGTTCTAAATATGTAATAATAAATTAATAATAATAAATCAATAATAATAAATCAATAAATAAATGTCAATATTAAGATGAGTGGTTGAATTTTTAAAAACTATTTTAATAAATGAATAAGGACAAAATTATAAATAAATAAATATTATATCAAACATAATATTCATATACAATTTTCGATTTATTTTTTCCTTCATTTATTATTACGTAAAAATCTCGATAATTGTTTCCTAAATTGAGCCGGTGAAATGATTGTGTGATTGATTATTCATTCACAACTGATTAAAGTCTACCATGAAATAACGTAATGACAACACTGACTTCTCGCGATCGGTAGGAAGGAAGGAAGGAAGGAAGGAAAGAAAGAAAGAAAGAAAGAAAGAAAGAACACTTAACACTTAAAAACTTTGTATCGAGTAATGAATAGAACGTTAAATTTCGTAAAATATAATAAAAAAAGAAATCACGTCCAAAATGTGTTGATATACAAGCACAAGATGTTTGAATTGATCGATTAAAATGTGGTAAAGTCTAGAGAGAAATAGATTCCGTTATAATCCAAGTCAAATATTGAACTATCCTGTTTACTCGAGAATGGAATTATTTTACAGAATAAAGAAGAATGCAGCGTTGAACATGAATGGGATTGGCGAGTTTAGGTACCTACCTAGAGCTGAATTCATTCGCTGCGAATGACAGGTGAATACAATGGATAAAACGTTTTCCATCAATATCTAACGCTCCTAAGATTCATACATGTATCTACAAACCAGCCGTCAGCTGTCATCGGTTCAATGGGTTAACACTGAATTTTGTTCTTCGAAATAATCGTCTTGAAAGCGACCCCGGACAACGGCAGTGAAATCGTTTATCAACGACGGCCTCAACTTGATTTATGTCAAATTTTCGTCTGCTGAGGTAAACCACAGGGGCTTTCATTAACTGCGCACGAAGAACGCTTTCTTGACCACTTGACTTATCGTCATCTCCTGCTGCTAATGACTAATCATTAATCAGATCTTGAGATGTTTGCAATCACGAAAATTCAAAGCCCAAACAATTTCACAACATCATCTTCTAACTCTTGTCATATTAAAGAATGATGCTTATTAATATGACGAAAACAGGAATAAAGATTACTGCAGACTGATGTGAAAACGTCTGTGATTCAGTTCCCGCCATAACAAAGTGAAAAACATGGATGAAATGTCGTTATATTTCTTTTTGGATAATGCCTCTCTACTTTGTTAGATCTAATTTGCTATTTAAATCTTCCTACTTGTCATATTGATAAGCGAGAGTACGTGTCAACGAGGTGCTGCTGGCGAGGACTTGATTGAAACAAATCGTTTGATTTAAACTGATTTATAACGCTGTAGCCTACCTATGATTCATACACTGGCTTTTTACAAGAATGCCATACAAATAAAATATTCCTAGACCGAAAACCAGGAGAACAAGAAGAACAAACACAGGAAAATCAAGTAGTTCAGTTTTGTAACGTCGCGTCCATAGGGAAAGTATATTTATATCCACAACAAGAGCCAACGCCCCAATACAAACAATACTAGTTTTAATAAACCTTAATATTCTTAACTGCCAACGAATATTGCTACTTTCACATTAAATAACTTTGCTCTGAACTGACTAATGAAATATACTGTCGAGAACTCTAGGGCTTCATTATATATTATCGAGTCGAACAGTGCGGTAAGAAATATCCAACACTGATGTATAGTTGATAACTGGGTGTTTGTAGGAAGTAGTCAGAGAGGTTCTCCGGTTTTCCTCATCCCAAACTTAACATGCTAAATTCCAATTTGATCTGTGAGTTAGCCATGCCCTGACTTAGATCAGCCCAGAGGTTGTTTCAGGGTTCAATCTGTGAGTTAGCCATGCCCTGACTTAGATCAGCCCAGAGGTTGTTTCAGGGTTCTATCTGTGAGTTAGCCTTGCCCTGACTTAGATCAGCCCAGAGGTTGTTTCAGGGTTCAATCTGTGAGTTAGCCGTTACTTGGCTTTGATCAGCACCTCATAGGTTGTTTCAAGGCTCAATCTGTGAGTTAGCCGTTACTTGGCTTTGATCAGCCCAGAGGTTGTTTCAAGGCTCAATCTGTGAGTTAGCCGTTACTTGGCTTTGATCAGCACCCCATAGGTTGTTTCAAGGTATCGATAAAAATTGAAGTTTGAAGGATCCTACCAACGCATCCTAATCATGGTATCTGACCGGCCACAGATTTGCAAGAGTGGGCCAGGATGCTTCTTCTAACTACCTAACAAACCCTCATCAACCAGCCAGTGTCTTTCTGTCTATTCTAGTATTACTGACCATTCCGCATGCTTGTTTAATAGAGGCGTCCTTGTATATACCAGACCGTATGTCGATTCATTGGAAGAAAAATTGACCCTAAATGAGAAACACCAAGTATCAAAGTGAAATAGTGAATTATTAATGATATGTGGCCATCCGTTGGTCACAATGTTTGTCTCAGTGATATACAGAGCGGGCTTATGAATACACTTTCCGTCATGCAGTCACTTTTCATTAAATGTCCTACTAATGCCACAGACCACCTAGCATGTTTGATCAATTTGGAATCCTATAAGAGATATAATGAATCTGATTGTGCAAGACTTCCTTCGGGCTACAGTACAAGTTGAAGCCGGCGGGTAAAATCAGACAAGACTGAATAACCCGGCTTACTCTTTAAGTATTCGTGGTCAGGTAGTTTTGATCAGAGAAAAAAAAGAATAGAAAGAAACAAGCTCAAACGTTTCTTTTTGAGTGACAGATTTTTTTGGTATATAATGACCACTAAACAAAACGTTCAAAGATGTTTATATTTTGATACGCAAGAGGATGGATAGAACAGTGAAGTCACAGCAGCTGTTTTACAATACAGATAAACTACAAAACTTATTCGCACAGGCAGGAATGTCTGCCTTTTGAAGCCAATAGTTCGTATGATTTAGTGGTTGTTATGATTTGATAATGAGAGAACCGACGAACTTTTTAACGCGCGTTTTTTTTCGGTAGACAACAAAGCCTGTCATCATGTACTGGTCATCATCGTGATGGCATACAATCCTTTCATCTAAAGCATAAGTTATAAATTCATTTTGTTTAGAAAGACTTCCCATACATAAAACACGGCTTGACTTGACAAGAATTCATGTGGTTCTTCACATGCAATCATCAATGATACACGATTGCTAGTAGAGGGGGATATCAGTAATTCATTTCTGTGGTCAGGTTTCGACGACAAGTCACGTGATTTACAACTTCAAAATCTATCTAATCTTATTAACAAAATCTCCCTGAGATTCGTCTAAAGCTTGGTACTCATTAGGATCAATTTATCCAAGTAGTTCTTAAGCGGTGAGTACAATAGATAGGAGTGTTCTGTTACCAAAGCGTGGCGGATTCTTCTTGTGTACATTATATATCATTCACTATTATAGTTTACTTATATAGGTATGTTCATGACGTAGTAGCAAGTAGTTTGAATGGGGTTTGAATATCCCCCTCAGTGTTGACATTTTATTGCCCGGTTTAAAACGTTTACTCACCGTCAGCAAATATTCCACGACCAGCTAGTAATCGATAGATAGACGTGGATGGATAGATAGATAGATAGATAGATAGATAGATAAACATGTGATTTGTGATTAAAGTAAACAACACAAATACCGTGAAATACCGTCAGTTGTAATGATAACTTTCTCTAGATGTTCGCTCAGTATCTTTTACTGAGTCTATACATTTTCTGGCGTATTTTTGAAGGAAAGTAACTCGACCTAGCACTGCGCGAAAAAAATGGTTGATAATGACACATTATGTTCGCTTAATGAGACTTAATCATGGTTATTGATCACAATATCATGGTCAAACACCAATATATCTGTCTTCTCTCATGTCCGGTCTGGACTGTAGAATGTTTTGCGAGCAAAACACATGTATTATATACTGAAAGTATCGAGAAGAGATTCTTACCTGGCTTTACAGACTCATTCGTGCTGCAGATGAGCTTGGAATGTTGCTTTGAACTGTTTGTAATTACTCAGCTTGAACTCTCTATTAATACCCAGAACAACCCTATAATGACGCCCTTTCACTTCATTCCATATACCAAAAAAACAGACTGATTAATGATCGACAAGATATTAAAAGATGTTCACTAAATACTTGTACAAATGCTTCCAATAGATGACCAATGGTAAAGAAAGAAACTCCAGGGAAGCTCATCAAGACGGGTCAAGAACAAAACAGTTGTAGACCTCTGCTGAGTGCTCCACTCATTACGGTCCAGAGTTAGAGTTATCTGACTTGATGACAGTTCCACTCATTATCTCTGTTGTATTATACGTTTATTCAGGTCTTATTAGTCTCGTTTGATAACAAAAGTTCAAAGCTTTCTGCCCAAGGGTAATTTATTGTTGTTAGTTCACATTTGTGGAAGAATTTGCGAGATAAAATCCGTTACCAACAATGATGACGCCTGGCTAGAATTGTCTTTCACTAATGCGAAAAAACAGTTTAGCAAAAAGAACTGAACCGACGTAGAGAAACACCTGAGGGTCCATCGCTTACACGTCGAAAAATAGAGTAATCTGATCATCAGGTTTAGTGACCATTCGCGAGGACAGCCAACTATAAAAGGCGCGGGCGAGTCAAAGCACGAAAATCAGTTGCTTTCAATAATAGCTTTTTTGAAATAAAAACAATTGAAAGTCAACACCTTTCGTGCATGTTGAGGGAGATGAGTCGTTCAACAAACCCTGTGGCTCAGTTCGTGCTCAGTAACCATACCTAACGGCAAGAAAACTAAACCTATAGGACATGCAGCAATCACTTTTCCATCTTTTATTGTCTAGATCTCTGCCGCTCAGGCTGTCTCTCTTTTTTTCAACAAGCAAGAAAATAATTCCAGAGAGGTGTGGCAATTTTGAAGATTGTCGTTTGCTAATCCAGCAAATCTCGTAATTTTCTCAGACATTTTTAAGGCTAAAGCTTCGAAGACGTTTCCGGCTCATTGTTACAAATCAGCAGATGTGTACGAATGGACCACGTGATCATTTCCCGCCAAAATGGATGGCACTACCCGGCAAAGCCTGACACACATTTAAGTCAAGTAAATCTTTTACTTGAGTAATCATTTCTTATCTATGGCACAGAACGTCAACAGAATTGCTCTGTCAAAGTCATGTTTGTCGTTAGGCAAAGTGGCGGGAAAAGGGGATCACGTGATCTCTTCGCTGCGTATAACCGTATTATGAATAAATATGGACACTGATATAAGTCATGTCAATATTAATATATAGTTCTATATGTAGAATTAGGCTAATGTGTTTCTCATTACATTGTGATAAAGAGCTTTACCACGTAAACCTTACGTTCATTGCCTGAGGAAACTTTTTTTTGGATGGAAGCAAAAATTAGAAAAAAACACTGAGTGAATGTTAAGCTGCGTAAAGAACTATTTGTTTTAGAATACAGGGCCGTAGCCAGACTGAAATGTTTACCGAGGCAATCGACTGCTGTAGGTGGGAGCAACTAGAGGGTTGGGGGCATGCTTCCTCGAAAAAAATTGAAATTCAGACCCTCGGAAATGGGATTTCCAGCTTCTTGAGAGGCATTTGCGACATATTCATTGTATTAAAGTTATGTCAATTTTGCACATTCTGGCAAAGAAAAAGAAGAGAATTTGTTTTCATTCTTTAAGAATTAAAGAAAACTAAACAAATAATAATAATAATAATAATAATAATAATATCTGAAATTTTACCGAGGCAAATGCCTCTCTTGCCTCATCGTAGCTACGGCCCTGGAATAAGAACATAAGACCATGATAAACAGTCGTCCAGAAAGGAATACCACTAGAAATGATGAAGAAAAGTAAAAATGGCGGCTTATCATGTATCTAAAGCATGGGTTGTACACGGGATGTTATTTGTTACTGTCGATGTGAAGAGATGGGTTATCGGTTAATATCCCATAAACACCATCATGCATGTAGCGACTACACTAGTTTCGGCTGTATCAGACCCTATAGATTGAACAATAAATGCAACCGAGCAGTCGTCCTCTTCAGGGTAATGTTGAAATACTCAGTTGAAGTAACTTTAGAATACAAATGAATTTAAACACAACGGAACCCGCCACGAACACTTAGTATTTGATCTATGCTATATATCTCCGAGTTGCTCTGAGTAAAGTTGACTTTGATATATATCCCTTTACAGCTTCGAGTTTTTTAGCTTTGGAACTGCTTAAGCTTCTCGTTAAATATAATAAAACATCGCGAGCGAGTAAGAAAAATGAGAATCGTTGTAAAAAACATTTTTGAGATCGATGGTACTTGAACAAGTCGTATTTTAATGGCGCCTATTGATTTCGGCATCTTCATGTTCTTGTGCGAGGGACGTATTTATCACCCAATAATGCCAGATATTTCAAACACTGAATGCGTTGGATGATTTATGTGTAAATATCATTACTGATGATCCACATTTATAAATATATTTATATATATATTTACCTTACTGACATTGTTTGATCTAATGGGTTATGAAAGGATATATCATCCCACCTTACCGTGATGAGACTGATCCTCGTCAAAGGATACCGGCTTCCTGGAGGCGGTTTTAGCGTTGAATTCTTGGCCCACTGATGAGCTTACTGAAGTCAAATTGCTTTTCTGTTTTGATGGCTAAATTTGCTATAAAAGAAAAACAAGCGTTAATCACGTGACTTTATCACGTGACTAGGGGCTAAACAAAAATAGACACTTAGAAATACGCCATTAGCGCGAGGTAAGATAGTACTCGATGTTAAACCATTCTTAACAAAGATTACCAGTGTAAATCACTTGGCGTCTCAAATCAAGAGCGTGACTGAGTGTATCCTTGATTGATAGGTGCTTGGAGAAATAGAAAGTGTTAGATTCGAGAAAACTCAGCCACGAATAAGCTTGTTGTAACTGAGAGATAGGATCTTGATCAGTGTCGATGAATTAACGCTTTCATAGTGGCCTTTTAGTTTAGCCTCACACTGAGCGATAAGAAATGGAAAACTTCATCTCAGAAATAAATCAACATATACACGAACTGTATACTTCTACTAAAATTGTTATTTTATGATCCGCAAAATTAAAAGGTAAATCATACAAAAGTCGACTTTTACCGCGTCAAAAATCCATTCAATTGATCAAAAAGTATTACCATAAGGAAAATGTACGTATCTATATCATCATGTGTATCTTTGACTGCAAACAATCTTTTCCCCCGACGTTAAAAACATAAATTCTGACAGAACTGATTTCATTAACAAACAAAATATTGTAAGTTTCTGTGTTCAAATTTATCGTCATTTCAAAATATATCATTAAAAATACAGAGAACTATTATGCTGAATGATAATAGAAAATGACTGTCTCAGCTAGCTAGTCTTTTATATATTCCGTGTTTAAGAACACGTTACCTTAGAAGGAGACGTCCTACATAAGAGAATAAGAAAATACCGTATCGCACTCCAGTGCCGCGGTTAAGATAATTGACCCGCGTTAAAACTGCGGGTCGGAGAAGTAAAAAATGACGAGCAAGACACTAAACATAACGTATTTTTAACTTGCTAGTAAGAAGAGAGTTCAAGTAAGCTACGTTAGGTTATTTCCGTGTGATTCAACCATCCAAAATAGACATTTTTACACACTCATTACACCCCTGTGATAAAAAATATTACGCGCTTATCAAACACTGGCGAAAATATGAATTATTCTAGAGAAAAGAAACTAGAAAAGAGCGATTACTTACTCCAAGAATGTGATAGCCAGTGGTTAAATGTCTTTTTTGCTGACGGCTGTGAACTGTTTTACACATACTCTGAATGATTCATCATATGTTCCCTCACATTTTCGTTTGCAAAAGTATTTTTTCCCAATGTTTAGTCATATTTTTGATTTATTTGCTTTTGTTCGCGTCCTTGCTTAGCCGTCTTCCGCTTGTTCTGTATATTTAACACATTCTCGTCCAGCCTCGTGTTTAATCACCAACAATAAACAACAACCATCTAATCAATATACCCCCTTGATTCTTAAAGATACCTTTTTCATAAACAAATACATTTTGTCCTTTCCTATTTATAAGTAGCTAATAAGTTTGATATTTTTCTTAGCCTTTTCCACGGTGTAAGTTAGTTACGTCAAGGCTAGTGAGTTTCAGGGACTTTTCCATATGTAGGTGTTCTCACCATTAACAACAAACCCCGATATAGTAATGACAGCTCTACATATTGCTTACAAGAAAATGATAAAAGAGACAGGTTCACTCACCTAATGTTCTTTAATCCTAATACAAGAATGTGTTGGTAAGTCATTGAAAGCAAGAGGTTTGTCAGTAGGATAGTGGATATACGACCATGTACTCTGGTTCACCTGCACCTCACGTTCTTTTTCTAAGCTTTTCCTCCGATTCTTTTCTTTCTTTCGGTGTTGTTTACAATAGAATAGTTCTTCCTTTCGTTAATTATATTTCAACACCGTGAATCAACACAGAACTGGCAGGATAAATCGAACATAAAGTGTTTTACAAATATACTTTAATATTGGCTTCTACGATGGCTAATACTTAGTGTCCTGAATGATCCGTTATAACGTCAGACAATATGCTATTAAATCTCCCTCTTTTTGTCTCACAAATGCACAAATAATAAATTTCAGTTCTTGACAGTGTTTCTAATTAAAAAACGCCTTTTACCAAGTAGATGTGAAGGAAGACATGTTTAATAAATATTATATATATATGAGCAGAGAGATAGTATGACAGACAGTTTGTCGTTATTGTCACAAATTGATTGGACGGAGCGTTGCTGCTTTTGGTCCCCGGCAAATTGTGTCACCAAAAAAGTGAAGGGTAAAATTCCCTCGCCAGTTAAAATGAATTGCTGGAGGAAAAACTGAAATCGAAACAAAATGTTAATAATGTTAATAATGTCATATATGGCAATTAGTCCTCATCTCTTTTTTCATTAGCTAGTTTTCTCATATAATTTCAACTAATGATTTAGTATTCTAACTACGATTGAAAAAGAAGATAATTGCTTCTTAATTAAAACTAATGTTTTGTTTTCCGTTTTTAATTATCCAATTTCATAACAAGGATCTTGTTTTTGTGTCTTCGTTGATTCAAGCCTTAATCACCGTTATTGGTGGGATTCAGTTTATTTCAATATCACCAGTGATTCATCAGTGAATATCAACGTTATTGGTGGGATTCAGTTTATTTCAATATCACCAGTGATTCATCAGTGAATATCACAGCGTTTCCTGAGTGGGCGATACTTTGACTTAAGCATCTTTGTCTTAAACGCGATCAGCAATACCGAAATCGTGTTGAATATTGGACCTTCAGTTCAAAGCGTTTCTATCTTGCTATATAACTACGGTGTGTCAATCAAATGACCAATTTATTTTCATTCACTCCTTTTATTTCTTTTTGTTTCTTTTAAATCAGTAGAGAGTAACACATGGTAAGACTGAGTACCAGGTAATAGTACCTGGACGTACTATCCATCTTGGCAGTAAGTAACACATGGTAAGACTGAGTACCAGGTAATAGTACATGGACGTACTATCCATCTTGGCAGTAAGTAACACATGGTAAGACTGAGTACCAGGTAATAGTACATGGACGTACTATCCATCTTGGCAGTAAGTAACACATGGTAAGACTGAGTACCAGGTAATAGTACCTGGACGTACTATCCATCTTGGCAGTAAGTAACACATGGTAAGACTGAGTACCAGGTAATAGTACCTGGACGTACTATCCATCTTGGCAGTAAGTAACACATGGTAAGACTGAGTACCAGGTAATAGTACCTGGACGTACTATCCATCTTGGCAGTAAGTAACACATGGTAAGACTGAGTACCAGGTAATAGTACATGGACGTACTATCCATCTTGGCAGTAAGTAACACATGGTAAGACTGAGTACCAGGTAATAGTACCTGGACGTACTATCCATCTTGGCAGTAAGTAACACATGGTAAGACTGAGTACCAGGTAATAGTACCTGGACGTACTATCCATCTTGGCAGTAAGTAACACATGGTAAGACTGAGTACCAGGTAATAGTACATGGACGTACTATCCATCTTGGCAGTAAGTAACACATGGTAAGACTGAGTACCAGGTAATAGTACCTGGACGTACTATCCATCTTGGCAGTAAGTAACACATGGTAAGACTGAGTACCAGGTAATAGTACCTGGACGTACTATCCATCTTGGCAGTAAGTATACCACATGGTAAGACTGAGTACCAGGTAATAGTACCTGGACGTACCATCCATCTTGGCAGTAAGTACCACAAGGTAAGACTGAGTACCAGGTAATAGTACCTGGACGTACTATCCATCTTGGCAGTAAAGTGATATTATGTCTGTCATAATCATCAACCTGATTGATACAAAATAATCCATTGTTTGCGTAGCTGCTGCCTTCATGGTGAGCCCACTGTGCACTATTTAACTCTAACACCACTGACTCCACCTTTTTCAATCCAATCCTGTCATAGGTGATCAAGTACAAACATTCCGCCTCTTAGGAAGTGGTGTCAGGGCTGTGGTAGTCAATAATGAAGTGATAGTAAAAGCTACCTTTGTCATGTCACCAGATGAAAAACACTAAAACTGGTTTACCTGTGTCCTGGCCATGAAGTCAGAAAAGGAGTTTCGATTTTTAAAATTTACCAAAAATGAGAAAGAAAGAAAAAAAACAACAAATTGATAGTCATAACAATTGATATGCAAATACACCACACACAAATACACACACACACACACACACACACACACACACACACACACACACACACACACACACACACACACACATAAATACATATATCATATCAAATAGTAAATAATGACTATTTGGTTCTTCAAATATTATTTTTTTTGGCTCAAAATCTTGTCAAGTTGGTATAAGCACGTATTCGAGAAAACCTCGATTCGACTGATGAATTCTTTGTTGTAGTGTTTTAGTTCGAAATAACATACAAATGAAAAAACAGTCCAAATGTGTTGGCAATATATATACCTCACGGTACACCGTGCGTAACGGAGCGTAAGTCTTTCTATTTGCATAACAAGCCAAGTGACCCTCATTTGACCCAGTCAGCTCAACATAGTCTACCTTGTATTACTTGAGAGTGAGCTGTTTCTAATTCTGTCTTCCTCCTTCTCTTCCGTTCTCCACAAACCGACTGTTTTCATACATTTATTTGATCTGATTTCGCCAAAACTAGACATTTTTAAACGTGAAAAAGTTTCAAGCCAAGTGATGAAAGTTCGTTCAAGTCAATCAGTTCTGGTGCTCTTGAGTTTAATGACTATGATGTTCTGTTATTTTGAACTCACGAACGCTTCAATTTGTCGTGATTCTGGAGTCAATATCTCTGATGCCAGCTGCCAAGGGCGAGTACAATGTCCTGCTTGTGTGAGGATATCGTGGTTTGAAAGGAAGCCGTATGTTTATCGACAGAACAACAAAACCATAGGTATTCTACCAGGTAGGTGAGCTCGACTATTGAATACAACTACTGTTCGCTACTACATCTGACAGTACAGATTAATATATCTTCGGTATATGTTTGAAAAGTGTTATCGAGCCGAAGTATTTTTAATGTTTAATGTTACGAATGCCAAAACGTATGTTAAGGGCAAAAATTATAATTATGTTTTAATATGAGGGTTTAATTTTAAATGTTATGGAGCCGATTTTTTTATCGTTTAATGCTACGAAGGCCAAAAATTTAATGTTAACTATGATGCAGACTTCCCTCTCCCTCCCCCCTAGCTCGTGTATGTGTCAGTACAAGACTAATGTGAGATAATCTTCTAAGACACACAGAGTAATGGCTGTGTTAATAGTACAAGCAAACACTGTTATTGCACCAAGTGCATCGTGTTTTCGTTATTATAATTCAATTGAATATTAATATTGTAGATTAAAAACTTGAATATCGTGATAGATGAAGACCCTGTTTACATGGCGGTAGGTTCACACTATTTCTGCGACGGACAAATCTGGTCTTCGCGACACACAAAATAGAGTTAGTCGTAGCATTGCGCTCTAGAACCTCTTGTAAGAAGGTTCTGAAGCCCACACGAACACGACTGAGTTGTTTTCCAAACACTATAAAGCAAAGTTTTGGTGGACGTCAATCAAAACTGTTCCGACAAACGGTGATCAATCAGTGAACATGTTGACTGATGATTGTCCACCAAAACACGATTTCGCTGTGCGCCGATTCTATTCTATTCTAAACTGATTGAGAACGTCGTAGAAACACGACAGGAGTTCTAGTAAACAGATTGGGGTTCATTTACGCACGTGTGACTTCATAACCACCATCTTGGATGACTCTTCCAACATGACGATCAGGGCTGTGGTTATCAGCTTTCACTATTAAGGAATGCTTTCAGCTCTAGCGTAATGAACTTCTTGTCTATTAACATAATACTAATCATTCACTCTCATGCCTGGATGTTTACACGGAAAATGCCTTTGATCTTGACAAGAAATGTTGGTCGAGAGTTGGTACTTAATTAGGTCTGACAGGAAACACTTTTACACAGGAAACACTAGAATAGAACATGACGGTTAAAATAGATCTGTTATTGAGCTGTATTCACAATGGAAAATGAAATGAGGAAAAACGTAAACACGTATTGTTTTTCGCGACTAAAGTTCGTTTGTTGTGCCAAAACAACTGGAAGGCTGATACTACATGTAATAATGCTTACAATAGAACAGCAAACTATACACAAAATAGTTCAATGCATAGAATAGTTACTTGAAGTACTAATCCAACTAGGTGCAAATAATTTAATGTTTTCCTCGGTGATCTGTGTTGGTGCCCATCTTTTAACCACGTTATAGTCACGTGCTGATCACCTCTCTTACCATCAGCCTTTTAGCACCGTTTATAATATCGCTAGAACTATCATTCTATTGTTGTTGAGGTGCAACTTTCGCCTTTATTTGTTGTTGTATAGTATTGTTATTCATATTCCATCATCATACGCAAACCAACATTATCATCATGTATTTTCCTTACACATTTCTGTGACTGTAGCTTATACAGTACGTTTGTCACAATTAAACCCACATTGACGACCTACTCGCCATTAGAGTCTCCAGCAGCTCAGTGGTAGAGCGTCCGACTAGCATTACGGAGGGTCGTGGGTTCGATTCCCATCTGGGGCTCAGAATTTTTTCTGAGTCCATTCAGTATGGTACGATCACATATACATTTCATATTCCATCATCATACGCAAACCAACATTATCATCATGTATTTTCCTTACACATTTCTGTGACTGTAGCTTATACAGTACGTTTGTCACAATTAAACCCACATTGACGACCTACTCGCCATTAGAGTCTCCAGCAGCTCAGTGGTAGAGCGTCCGACTAGCATTACGGAGGGTCGTGGGTTCGATTCCCATCTGGGGCTCAGAATTTTTTCTGAGTCCATTCAGTATGGTACGATCACATATACATTTCATTATTAATTCATTTTGTGATATGATTTTTATTTTTGATTATTCGTCGTTCAAACGGGGAGACTGATACCAAGTTTGTTGTGCATGGGATTGTGGGATTGACGAGGTCGTCATGGTTAGCATCGTGTTCCTTTCAGTTGAGTTAAACATACAATACTGAACATATATTGTTTTGTTTGTCACGTGATTTAGAAGTCCTTCAGCTGATGTTAAGTACCTGTTGTGGTAACCTCACCCCATCCTGTTGGCACGTCGAACATTACAAACCCATCAGCGATTCCAGTAGACTTCTCTTCGACACCTCCAATTCACATATTATCTACCCAATCATCGTAGATTCCCTGGATCCTCTAGCAAATCCCGATAATATGATTGGTTTGATTCCTCCTTCAAGTATTGCATTCGTTGTACCCAAAGGCAAGCGAGAGAGTTACCCTAAGAAGCTATTGATGTCTGTATTTGAAGCATGGCCTGTTCTTATACTAACGATGTTGCTCTCTATCTTGGCTGGTATCATTCTCTGGCTAACGGTAAGTACATGGTTTAATACCATTAATAATCTTTACCAACCAACCCTAGCAATGAGCAGATAATGTTACTCCTGTTGTACTCCTGTTGCAAGTTGTATTCACATCGTCCATAGTACATTCAGTTCATACTTGGACGGTATGCAACATGCTAACTTGACATGTTTTGCTTCTCCAGGAGATCAAAGTCAATCCCAAAGAGTTTCCGCGCACTTTCATTGGTGGATCATGGGAAGGATTTTGGTGGGCATTCGTCTCCATGACAACGGTTGGGTAAGAAGTTGTTTATTTAAGTAACAGCTACATTCCTGATCCCCCTCACCTCAGTACCAGCTCCCCAGCTCTATCCCCTTGTTATTATGACGTGGCTTGAATGAACACTTTAAATGGCGGGACCGCCATCACTTACCAATATCGTAGGGACGTAAAGGCACTGGGAATAGAAGGAAATCCTGGCAGTGACCTCCCTCAGTGCCTACGCCTCATACTAACCACCTTTCATGATTGTGTAACGCTAAGACATACAGCTATTTCAAAAAAGGTTGGTGAAGGTTTTGTGGCATGTTGCATATCAAGCCGAAAATGCAGTTAGTTTTCCAAACTTTGTCTGCAGGTTTTTCCAGCATATTTTCTTCTGTGCTGAAATTATTTACACATGAATATAATACCTTTCAAGCTTGGTAAGCAACATGCAGTATGCAGCATGCAACAAAATCTTCATCAACCGTTTTTTTTTTAAATAACTGTAAATAATATATCATAATCATAACTACATCATGTCCATTTACTTTCGTCTTATTCTCCGACGAAGGAGTAACTCTTTTTACTCGTTACGAGTCTAAGTTTCCTTCTTCTTCACTTGTTGTTACAACTGAAGGTACGGTGACCGGGCGCCGCGTTCCTTCTTGGGTCGAGTATTTGCTGTCTTGTGGATTCTTCTTGGTATATGTATTGTATCGATCTTTACTGCGACACTCACCACCTCGCTTACTACTATAAGCCTTGATACCAAGAGAAGTGTCACAGGAGCTAAGGTACGACATCTAAACTATCCTCACATAGGCCCTTTGGGAAATAGCGAACATAGTGCATTGTGGTCTAGCTTGGGTACGAGTATCTTTTGTTCATCATGCCTTATATGGTGTTGTTCATACCCAAGCTTGACCATAATGCATCTTATTTATAGAGCTCAGGAAATGCCTATGCAGATGGAGTAGTTTTCAGAGGACATTATAATACGCATGACTTGGTTGGGTAATTTAGTTAGTGACGTCATTGGGGTATTAAATACGAGGCCGACAGACGATGTAATAATATCATTTCCGATTCCAAACAGACTTGTTGTCGGCTGCAAGAAAGGAGTTTGAGTGGCAGTCCAGGGGAGAATGTTATAGATAATAACAGTATTGACTGTAAAGATGACTAGATCATCAGTCACAAGTGCATGAAGACTACTGACATGACAAGTCATATCACATTCATAGGGTCCTCATAGTACTGAAGAATGTCTAGGTCACTTAAGAACCACTCTTGACTGGATATTGTGTTTATTTTCACGGTAGATTGGTGTTCTAGAACGATCAATCGAACTGTCTACAGCAATGCAACAACAAGCAGATATCACAGGTAAAAACGACAATCTTAACATTTCTTTTTCAAAATAGAAACAAAAACACAAAAACACAAAAACGAAACTCACAAATGGATGAAATGCTGCTACAAACTGTTGACTCAAATATGATTGCCAGCATCGATGTTCCGAGCCACGTCACACGACGCAATTTATCGTACGCAATGTTGCTGAAGTAGAAAACGATCCTACTTCAGAACATTGCCTGCAATATTGTGTGCAATGTTGTACCGTTTATCCTCGCTTTAAAGACATCACATATAATGATCTTTTTCTTTTCACCTGTAACACAGTTTACTCGAGTATTGAAGAGATAAGAACTGCTTTGGACAATAAGATGATAAGCGGTAAGTCTTACCAGATTATTATTGTCCAGGAAGTATAATAATGCATCTATTTGTTGTTTTCAGGTGCCTTGTTGGATAAGTACCTCATCAATTTCTATGAAAATCTCTTCCCTCAAAATATGTTTAAAGTTGATCAAGTACTGACACAAGACAAGATGCAGTACGGAGTCGTAGTGAACCATACTGCAATAGACAAGTGCTTTCGTAAACTGCTTCATCAAGATCGATTTATCATTTACAACTTCATTAAAAGAGAGCTACACCGGACACTCAAGGTATCCCATGATGCATATATATTACATTATATATTGGGTGTGTCCCATGATGCAATAATTTCTTATAATGTACTGGACGTATCCCATGATGCAGCAAGGCATATCCCCTAATATACTCATGTTGCTTTGTGTTCTTTCATGGATCGATGCATAAATCAAACTGACCACGTGGCTATTTGATTGACAGTCTGAGAGCAACAAGGACGCAATACGCAACTCGCAGAGCATCTTCGATCCCACCGGTGACCTATTCTACCCATCACTGTATTCCTGTGTCATTCTTGTCGTCGTCATCTTTGTCATTGGTATCGTGGTGGAGTTTGTTTACTTCAGGCCCAGCAAATGTTTACAAAAAAAGCGTGAGTAACACTGATCAAGAAATACTTTATATCATTAATTAACAATCAAAGATTGCCTGGTTTTAATCTTGTTGCGTTGATCGACTCATATTACAGTGAGGCCACTCGAACCATGAACACTTGATATTTTCATATTTTTTATTTTATGAACTTTGTACTGCTTCAAACCTTCTGAAAATGAAGCACTGAACTCAAATAATCTTATTGTTCAAAATAAATCTTATTTCCAATCGATTCACACAAGGGATAAAGGAGAAAAAAACCTCAAAGTGTTCACGGTTCGAGTGTCCTCACTGTAACAGTCTTCAGAAATGCGCGCATTATGAAAAAAATACCAAGAAAAAGGTCGTGTAAGTTTGGCGGGTTTTTGTCCAAATTATTCCCTTTGCTAGTCCGAAACAACGCGCATGTTTATATTTTAGAATAACTTTTTGTCATGATGTTATCATTACAGACACCTACGATCTTGAAGATGGAATTGCCATGAAAGATATCAAGGGCAACGGAGTTTACAAAGAACTAGAACAAGAAATGATAGAAGAATTGCGCGCAATTTTCAAAAACTACCGAGAAAAAATAGCTGAAACTTCTTCGACCAAAACAGATAAAACTTGATGATTTTTTTTAGACAAAATTCTACCTTCTAATTCTACCCCGTAATATTGCTGTCCATGATGACCAGTGCGCCTTCCAAGAATGCCACTGTATAAGATGATAAGGATGTCTTCTATTATAATATCATAACTTATTATAGGACCACTTTTAGAAGTGTAATTACTTTTTATTGTTATTCTTTATGGCCGTCTGTAAACGTGATTTGTGTTTGTCAGTAGTACAAAGTACTGGAAAATGTGCCCTTGAGGAAAAATATGATTGTAGGATACCTAATACATAATTACAACCATTGCGCACACGACATACGACATATCCCTGATCCTATGCGCACGTGATACATCCATCATCCTTTGCGCACAAAACTTGCGACATATCCTTGATCCTTCGCACACATGCGATGCATCAATGATCCTTTGCGCAAAGTAAAGGATACATACATGATCCTTTGCACACAAGATACATTCATAACCATTATAATCACTTTAATCATACACAGGAACATGTTACTAGCTGACCTGATGGTCCTTTGGAATGTTAATTTGACTCAGTATTACAGTTAATTTCTCGTAGTTCATTTTCATCTCCTTCAGCTGTTGGTTCGCTTCACTGTTTTGTTTCATCACCGACGTTCGTTTTCTTTTCTCTTCTTCAAGTTTTATCTCAGCAGTCGACAAAGCGGCTTTCAAATCTGCGACTGTCTGTTCCACATTAGCGAGTAATCCACTCACCGAAAGTTTCTCCTCTTTGACTTCATATAATAATTGTCTATTTCTAGCATTCCTATTTGAATTCTGTCTGTGTTTCCAATAAAGGTCCTTAAAAAGTCTTTGTAAAAGCCTAACTTTACGAGTTAATAATCTATCGCGCTTTCGTAGATACATTGCTGTTTCTTCAGCTTTTTCTAGTTTCTTGGCAGCCAATTCCCTAATGTTCTCCATTTCTTCCTTCTCTATCCTCAATTGTTGGATTTCTTTCATATTTCTCTGCGCATTTTTCTCCCGTACATGACGTTCTCCCCTCAAATCCGTAACTTCCAGTTCCATCTTTGCATTTTTGAGCAGCAAAGAGAGATATTTCTCATTCAACTGACTGCGACTTTCCTCTGCTTGTTCGTACATACTTTGCATTGAAATTCGTGAATCTCGTTCTCTATTCGCAGCTTCCTGTGCCACTTTAATTCCTTTGAGTAATTTTAAATTCTTAAATCCCAATAAAGATTTCTCCATTACCAATCCTTCAATCCTGTTCTCCAGCAACTGTTTTTCCCGCTCCGCTCGAAGAAGACTGGACTCTAGGTGTTCTAATCTTGCCTTGATGACGTCAGAGTCACAACGCCCATTGGTTGTTTCAAACAATGCAGCCTCGGTTCCATGCTTTAGAATAAACTGGATCAACGATTCCGCTGTACGTTCTGATTCATCAGGAAAGCGAACCGAAAAATCTTTCCTGAAAAAAAATGGATTAAAATTTTGTTGGCAAAAGACATGAATATTTGCATATGATTTGCCTGTGTGTGTGTGAACATACCTTTTGGCGGGAAACAAGATTATCGTAGGATAAGCAGCCACGGTGTGTTGCCATGATAAGTCATTCTGATCACCATCGATTCTACATAAGAAAAAAAAACATCAATCAGTAAGGAACATGTGTCGTATGGAATTATGGGAAGCAAGATGGCGGAGCTGTTTGATACCAGGCCTCAGTGATAATCCGATGCGATACAAGTTTGTTATTCCTCTGATGAATGTTAGTCAACTTTCTGATATCTTAGAACGCTAGTGAATCAAATCAGATCAAACTCACCTTGCTATGGTCACGTGGTTGTTGTCCTTAAAAAATCGTGCTACGGTCAAAAGGACTGGAGCGAGATTAATGCAAAACCCGCACCACGAGGCATAATACATGAGTAAAACATCCTGTATGATGAAAAAAAACAACCACAAGATACAGTTATTTCTATTTATCTTCATATGAAAGAAGTAATAATAAAAATAGCTCATTGATTGGATACCTTGTCGTCGTCCATTACAATATCATCCAAACTTGCTGAAGTCACTTCCAATACGCATGCGTGTGGCTCAGGGCATGTATTACTTAGTTTGTCCGCTGACCGCAGTGTTTGCTTTAGCCTGCTGTTCATGAAATGCATCACAAACTCAACTGTAAGTAGAAAAGGCTGTTTTTATAGTTTGTTTATCCCAAACATCATCCATATTTAGATATGACTCACCTATTGTGTTGTTGTTGATGGGATGATCTTCGTTCAGTACGTGGTAAACTTCATTCTTAAAAAAATATATAGTTACCATTAATTACAAGAGCTGAAAAAAGGTGAAAGGAAACAGCAAGTGGAGAGGAACCGCTTTTTTCCAAACACTGCCTGGCGAGTTGTCCTTCAAGTTGGTATAACATGCTAATGATCTGTAGTTATCAACTAAGATACAACAAAGCACCCCCACCCCACTCCCCGTAATGCGTACAGAGTATCTAACCTTACCTTCACATCCACAACTACCAAAGCTACTTTAGTTTTAAGTACATCGACACTCCCTTTCACACCAAGCCGTTGCGCAACACTCCAGAACCTTCCAGTATCCATATAGAAGAAATTAACAGATCGGTTGCTATGGCAACTAGCTCCATTAAAGACTGTAACATGTCCAGTCCTGTTGCATCCATCATGTGACACGACTGTTTGGTTGATGTCCTTAGCTGAGGTATTTGTTTGGTGAGGTTGGTTGGTTATACTGCTAGTACTTACTGCTGCAGGTGGTGGTGGGACACTAGATTGACCAGGCAGTCTGTTCTTGGTGGCTTGTAACCCAGAATATACATTTTCATCGTTAACATTTCCTTTTTGCAAAGGTTCAATAACCTTCAATAGCTTATAATATAGACTATCAAACAGATTATCGATGTTCTGTCGTGACATTTGATCATCTGTAAAACGAAACTTCTTTCTTAACTCTGCTATTTTATGATCTTTTGCGCTCTGTGAGGCTCTACCACAGCAGATACTGGCCTTCAGTCCAGGATAATAAAAGGTCCGTACACTACTACAAGAGGTAGACATGCCTAAACCATTCCTACGTAATCGATTAAGTATGACATCAAACACATCACCATGGTTATAATGACGTCCTTTCGTACAGCAAATGTCACAGACATTTTTTCTGTTGTTATCCTTCAAAACTAGCGAGCCACATAGATAATCTTCCTTGGCGAGTTTCTCTAGTTCTGTTAGGGTACGAGACGGGTGGATATCCTTAAGATTAACTGGTGTAAAGAAGTGTTCCTCTTCCTCTGTTGGCTGAGATTCAATGCTGTGTGCTTCTGGTATTGTAGTATTAATACACGAGCAGTTGTGATAGTGTGTCGCCACTTGCGTGTACTAGAAAGAAAACAAAAATAAAGACCTGACCGTGCACAGTACTAGTGACATACGGTCAGGGTGGGGTCTATCCCTGGATCTGCCTAAAGTACTTGCAATTGCTTGGTTTCATTTGACGTCATTTCCTGTCTCGTGCAGAATGTTCATCAGCTGAATCACAAGTTTTCAATACAATTCTTTCTGGCTGACAGCACATGGTGGTCAGTGTTTGTCCAACATTGGGAGCAGATAATGAGATTCAAAGACTTTTATCAGCTAATTGAAACCAAGCAAAGTTGACTTTGTAGTGAAGTATAGATGGCATACCTACCAGTGTTAGGAGAGGTGATGATATGGCTTGTCTTCTGAGCGGCAAGAACAGTATAACAGCTGGTTTGTCATTCAGCTGGGATTCTAGTGCATGTCTATGGGTAGGTCTGGGAACAAGCTCCACAATCAACTGAAGAAAAAGGCATTCATTGTAGATCAAAAAATACTTAAGATAGTATGTGTGCTCTCTTTGGTCGAGAGCTGTGTTTTCATCACGCTATGAAGGCATGGAAATGACGTAGCAAGCATTTTTTAAGTATTTTTTAAAAGAAATAAAACATTTTCTCCCAAACGCATAGCCTCTTTCTTTACCTCTTTCCTGCTCTTTGATATCCATTCAGATATATTTTGTGCTGTGGTGTTAACAGTAGGATTGTACTGCTAAAAGAAAAAATTGTGGAAATAAATGAGTGACAGCAAAAGGAGAAATGAACGGGAAAAGAGTAATGGAAAACAGCTGACTCACAAGGGTAGGGTGAAGCAGCCTGTAGAAGGATATCTCTCCATGCCTCGTCATCCCTACTTTTCTTGCTATGTTACTATCAGTGATTAAACCAAACAAAGGCCTGGAAACTTGAATACAACATGCAGAAGTTATTTTCACAATAGACCTTATAAACCCCTGGCAGCACTTTGGAATGCAGCTCAACTTGGAGGACAAAACAATAGGTTTCCAATTCTCAGGAGATTAAAATTATATTCTGATGTAGTTAAGAAAAGTAGATGATGGTATAGGGGGGTTAATGTTTTTTTATGCAATGTTATCAGGGCTTTCTTTCGGAGCTCTGGCAGTTTCTTCAATGTTAACCACAGGCTACTTTTTTCTTTTTCTATCAAAAAATAATCAGCCAGCTACTTCAGATTTACAACCATCTACTCCAAAACATTCTGAAAGGCCTGCATTATAGATATATTGACAAAAATATAGGGTCCTGGTTGGGATGCCTGAACCAAAATTTTGCATGTATTTTGAGGGAGGAGAGCTAGGAGGGATGATTTGTTATTGTTAGTGAGGAATGACCCCCCCCCCCCCCCATGGGATATCCTGGCAAATGCACCCCTGATATCAATAGTAACAATACCTTGTCCAGTAAAAGATAATGCTGTCCCAAAGAAACGCAAATAATCCTTGCTTTCCAGGTTGTCATGGTAACTCAAGACCATTTCCTGTAGTGGAGACAGACCATGACATCAACAAATGATCATATAATACACATTATAGACAGGATATAAGTCAAGTCAAGGATAATTCTAGTAAATGCATTCAATAGACCTCTTTAACTTGAGTGGATCATTGTCCCATTTCAGACCAGGTGTAATTCCTAATCTTAAATAAAGTTTATTGTATTGTATTGTGTATTCTCAATAAATAAATATAAATTCTAAAATTCTTTGCTTGAGTTCTATCCATATTCATGTGTCTTCTCATGTACAATTGTTAGACAAAGAAATGATACTCTTGGGAATGACCTGTGGTCTGAAAATGGGGGAAACAACCCCCCCCCCAAGCTAAAGAGGTCTATAGATACCTGGTTATTGATTTTCAATTCTTGAAGGTCTGACTCTCTTGTGATGTATGAAAATGGCCTGACAACATCCTGAATGAATCGTACCTAGATAAATATACAAATATTCATATCTTTGTTAGATATTGTCCAAAAGATGTTTTAGTTAACTCTTCCTTGATTGTCACACAAACCCCTGTTACTCTATCATGAACTAACCATGTACGATGAATGGAAATCATAATCTTCTGGGAACTGAACACCAGGGAAGTCAGTATGGTAAGCGAGGAGCTTTGGGAAAGAATCCAGGGTGTATTTTTCTTTACATGATCCTGTCCAGCAGTTAATGGCAATAAAGGTCACCTGAAACAAATCAAGAAAATTAATATAGTACCATAGAAAAATACTATATCATAGGGGACTTTTTACCATATTTTCTTTCTTAGCTTTTGTTCCAAGGGGTTAGTATTATCAATATATTAACCTCTCCTTCCTCATAATAATATATATTTTCTTACTGCAATTCTCAATATTCTTTAAACTCAGACGTTTCAATGGTTTTTTGTGAAATTGGTTTTTCACTGCCGTCAATCAATACTAATCAGTCAGTACCTTTTATATTTTTGACTGGCGGCAGTGAAAAACCAAATTCCAACAGGCAACTCACAACTACTGAGTGTGCAGAATGTTGAGAATTGCAGTAATGCAAATAAATAAATACCCACCTCTTGATGCAGGATATTGGCAGCTCTGACAAACTGGGACACAATACTCCTTGACTGCCCACACCATGGTGCATAAAATAAAACAAACTTCAAAGGACTTTGATCTAGCAAACTAGACAAGGTATCCAGTGATCCATTTGTGATTTCCTGAACTTTTGCTTTAGAAGTGAAGAGTGGCCAGTGTTTTGGGAAAGTAGACACATTTTCTCCCCTAAAAGAACCATTATCATTAGACAAAGAACCATTGTTATATTCTTTACTTCTCTTAGACTTTGTAATACGATCTCTTGCTTTTCTAATCTAATACAAGCTAATATCGTAATAACGAACAAATAACAAGAACGATAGATTCTACAGTAAGAATATCTGAGAAACAGAAAAAAATATATTTAAGATTATTGCTGGAATCTTGAAATAAAGAAATAAATTTCTTACAAATGAAGTCAAATTAACCGATTATTTTTACAGCAAGGCCTCAACAAAATACTACACTATGGGGTCTTTTAATCTACCATTGTCTTCTTACTTGTTCCTTAAATATTTACGACGTCTACGTTTATTAGTATTTTGGAGTTATGAAGCTTAGATTTATATAAAGCTAAAGTGTTATAGCTAAAAATTGTTGATGTTTTTACCTGCAGGAGAACCAAGCACAGACAACGGCAAAACACAACAAAACAAGGCAAAAGAAGAGGCATGGATGTCGAGTCATCATGTTCACTACATTGTGTAGACATCCACGTCCCATTCATGCACTTCTACTTTTCTTTTCTACTTCTTGTTACTCCATTTGAATCGAGCCACGTACTAGGCACCAGTACTCACGGACAAAACAACACAGGGAGACCGCGCATCATTAATTACACTAATGAACTTTAAGTTGAGACGTTGTGACGTATTTCCGGGACCACCTGCTCAGAAAAACCGGTAAAATAAAGCGGAATGTTTTCAATGTTTTAACTCTCCACCCGAAATAATTAAAACTTTGGATATAAAATCCTGTCTTTTTGAAACCATGGATGATAAAAGGACTGGATATGTCAGTTGCAATGCGTGACAACACATGTAAACGTGGTAGTCCCCTGATTTGTTGCTCGGCATTGTCAAGATAATGAAAAAAGACAGCTAGTTTTATTCCTTTTGAAGGGGTTGAGCAGGACAAATGTATAACGTAATGTTGTTGTTTTTTCGAATTATTAAAAAGAATAAAAATGAAATTGAGAGGGGTAGCGGTAGGAAGTGTTCGTTTATCCAAAGAGAAATTATGGACTATGTCTTTTAATTTATAAAAGTAAATTTTATTGAAAATTTCAATTTGTTTTCTATTCAAGTTCTCATTTATATTGACAAAAAACTTGAAAACAAAGCATTTGGGTGTGGTAGCCCTGTGCAGAGAGATTTAACTATTCCTCTAGACTGTCCTGGCCATGGCTGCTGGTGTACTTTTGACACTATGATTCATTAATCTATTTTATTCTTTCCCATTTATTCCCATTTCTCACATATCTGTGAGGTAATCCATCAGGGAAGACTGTTGTTAAGGGTGATGGGTTATCAGTGATGTACTTCATGGTAGCTCTTGCTTCTTCACAGAAGCCAACTGGTTCACAGTGTGGTGAACTTGAAAGATACTAAGGAAAAAAGAATTCTTAGGGTTAAAATACTGTCAGGTAACATTGCTAAATATCTAAAATGCTTCCCCATGGAGGAAAATCACCTGTATTATGATGTACACATAAAATACAAAATTTTAACACTTCCAGATGTCCCAAACAAGAATAATCATGTGTTAATTATAACAGGAAGGAAATCAGAGAAAGATGTGTTACCAATACATGTACCTTTAGTATGAGGTGGTCAGGTGCCTGTTGGAAGAATGAAGCATATTCCAATGGCTTGTAGTCAAAAGGTCCGATCTGGATCTTACCAACTGATGAATCATAAATTTGAACAACCTGGATATTAAAAATCCAAAAATAATGTCAAATTAAAGATTCAGGAGTGTGGTAAAACTATTCTATTTACAGAGAGAGGAGGTCAGTTATCCAAAAATCAGTCAATGGGGGAGTTCAGTTCATGTAAGACAAACACTTGAAAATATAGTACATATTTGTTCCAAATACCCAGCTCCTGGCCAGACTCCATTCTTATGTATGAATTATACCATCAAATTATTTAGGAAGAATTACAGCAGCAAAATAAGAGAGAAACATAATCTTCAATATCTCACCTCTTTGCTACCTGTAAAATTTCTTGTGTGACGTAAACTTCCCTCTGGTCCTTTATCAGGAAATGTAGCTCGGAACAGTTCTCCTGTCTTAACATTTATTGCTTCATTGAAGTCAAAGAAAGCATGTCACAATAGGTTATATGAGTGTACTTTATGACCATCATTTTCTTAAGTAACTATGCCGATAGAGACAAAAGGCATGCGAGGTTAATCTGCAGTGCAGGGCTCAAAATAGGTTTGGCAGGCAAAAATAACAGTGAACTGCTAAATCGAAAATAAAAATAATAAAAAGGCAGACAAAATTTACTGGGCTGGCAGGCTATAATTGTTTTCTATTTCGAGCCCTGCAGTGCAGGACTGACATCAATCAAATATATTGTTAGAGTACATGTAAAAGTAACTGCATGGGAACTGTACTCAGCTTTGATAGTTTATTTGATTGACAGAAGGTTGATTAACCTGTTGTAGCTTTTGTCTTGATCAGCAAGATGTAGTGATGAAAACAGTGTCAATATCTACTGTACCTACTCCATAGATAATGGGTCTGTGCTGTCCATCTTGTTCAATATCATTCAAATCTGGTGAGAAAAGCATTTCATCTTAATTGAATTTGACTGAAAAAAAAAATTTTAAGCAGTAAAGAAAATAGAGTAGTTGGAAGTTTGAGAGAAAAAAGAAAAACAAAGGTGAAATGGGAATAAACCCCTTGTAGCACGTCCAAATGCAGCTCAGTTCGGAGAACAAAACAATAGGTTCCAATTCACAGGAGATTGAAATGTTTTTGTTTTGTCCTCCAAATTGAGCTGTTTAACATCATGTGAAAGGGGTCTATTTATTGTTATACTACACCTCACCAGTAATACATGCAGAACATAGATTTATTGTGGTTGGCTGTTGCTGAATGATTTCTGAAGCAAGAAAAAGTAAAATATTATGTTTCATTTCAGGAGGCTACTGTCAGTAACTTAATCCAGCGCATCACTACAGAAAACAAGTCAATAAGTTAAAAACTTTTGTTTAATATGATCTGGGACTAGCAGAATTTATTCATCACCATCATCATGGTTGCACGCACCTAATATTTTATTGGATATTTCTTCTGATGTTCCTCTATCATCAAGAAACCCACCAAACATGTGTAAATCAATTCTAGTGAAATAGATATCAAGAGTCATGTTCTTGGCATCAATGATTGGATCAGAAAGTAGATTACAAGACTAATCAAAGAAAGAAAATTTCTTTTATCATACTGTTCATGGTCAGTGGATGGTCCTTTTATGGCTTTTATCATGTTCACTAGTGCATCTTTCATACCTCTCCCATCAAGATGTGCGATACTTGTCATACCTGTACCTGGAATGGAATATTGTGGGAAAAACTTTATCTTTATAAGTTATCTAATTATTTTATTGTTAGGAGTTTCTTGTTACTAACTTAAATATTGTAACCTTTGTTTCTTAGGAAGACAATATGGCATGTTGTTGCGTCTTCTGATCCTACCATGGTAACATTCACTGAAATTGAATTAATGGAAATGAATACAAAAAATACATATAAAATGAATGAATGAAAAATGGTAGGTGGATATATACAATTAAGAAAGGAAGGATGGATGGAAGGATGGATGGATGGAAGGATGGATGGATGGAAGGAAGGATGGATGGAAGGAAGGATGGATGGAAGGAAGGGTGGATGCAAGGAAGGAAAGAGAAAGGAAGAGAGGAAGGAAAGATAAAGAAGAAATGGAAAATGGATATAAGAATGAGAAAGGAAAAAGAGATGAATAGACAATATGGATGCGACAAATGTGAAGAGAACAGGAGGGAGTGAGAAAATCAATGAACGAATAATTCAAGATACATTCAATACATGATTATTCTTTTAGTTTTGAAGAAAACTAACCATCTGACGGGGAAACAGTAGCATACTCTCTCTGGATGACGTACAATAATCCTGCACTAGGAACCTCCTTCACTGTCTGGCTACAAAACTGCTTTGCTTCCTCCTGAAATGATAGACAGTTTGACCAGCTGGTTCCTGACAAAATATGTCTTGAAGTGCACCTAACCCCTGATACGATACTTTCAGTATTGGTTCTACATAAAGTGAACAGTTAACCAATATGACTGTGACATCATTCCATCTGGCTTCATTAAATATACATGACTGTCATACCTCCAAATCAGGAAACTTTTTTGCGATTTTTGTGACGGAGAGATAATTATCATCTACATTTACTCCTTGTATTAACAAAGGCATCTTTATATCATTTTTCAAAAAGATTTACAATTTTTTCCGGGGAAAAAAAAAATTCGAAAATAAATAAATAACATCTTGTTTGAGCCGCATGATCAGCGGTTCAGCTGATGCTAGGGATGCGCAAAGAAGTATTGCGCATCTCGTGCCAGTCTCACTCGTTCGACGCGGGAAAATGAAAATTCAAAATGGCGGACGAAGTTGACAAGATCGAAGGAAAGGTTGTTCAGAAGATATCTTTCTCTTATACATCCCCATTCCCTGGTGCCTTGTCGTGGTCTTTTGATGACAGGATATCTGTTGTCACGGATCAGTGTGTGTATGTGATTGTATCCTTTGCGTTTGCTACTGAACTTCTTTTTTTCTCTCCTCTTCTCACTTCTTAATTTAAAAAACACGGGACGTTACTCATATAATTTCTTGAGAAAAATTTTGAAAATAAGCATTAGAGACCTGCTAGTAGGCAATCCATAGGTATATTACGATAAATTTGATTTTATTGGAAAAATTTACTTGAGAAAAATCTTGAATACATTATTTTTTCTTCCTTTTCTCGTAGACCTTTCTTTTTTGACTTTTTGATTTGTACAATATTTCGTCTAAGGAGCCCATATTAATATAAGTTAGTTTATTTTTTGCAACGTTTAGCACTTAACCTTTTGATAGACATTATTATTTTCAGAAGAAGTAGTGAAGTCCAGCTTAAAATATCATCTATCCTGCATCCAAGCTCATCAGGAATGTTTCATGATAGAAGCAGGAGATGTTAATAATTATGACTTATGTAGAACAGCATGTACAAACTTAGCTGTTAACCGGCTACTAGATCCTATTGCTAATCCATCCAGAACATCTGGGGTGAATTTGGCATCATACAGGTCTGTTGCATGGTCACCTACTGGCTGCAACAACTATGGAAGGTACGTTATTTGAGCAAAGAAAGTATGGTGGTCCAAGATGATCACGATCTTGATCATAGTGATGATTGGGATTGTGGTGATGAAAATAGTAGAGTATGTAGAGCTAGTTGGTGCTGATTATAGTGGTGGTAGTGATGATGATGATTGATGATGACAATGGAGATGATGTTGATGGTGATGATGATGATTTTGATTCTGGTGGTAGGCAATGATGACGGTAGTAGTAGTAGTGATGGTGATACAGTTATTATGTCTATGTATATCATCTTTCAGGTGTATATAGCAACTCTATGATAGTGGTGGTGATGATGGTGATGATTATAGTGGTGGTGATGATGGTGATGATTATAGTGGTAGTGATGATGGTGATAATTGTAGTGATGGTGATACATTATTATGTCTATATAGTTACATTGTATTTCATCTTTCAGATGTATTTTGGCAACTTTGTGCTTGGACCACAGGCTCAGTATTTACACAACCAATAAAATAGACAAGGACTGGAAAGAAATATCCTGCATATCTGACAAATGGCACAATCAATGTAAAACACTACTTGGTTCTGATCCAAAATTTAACAAGTTAAAGAAAAGAAAAGGTTGTCCAAAGAGTAAGATCCCTGTAGGAGAGTTGATAACAAAATCTGAGCTTGAAATGGTTTATATCAATGCTGTTGTGTTAACATGTCTTGATTGGTGTCCTGTTTTGGTCACTAGTCAAAATCAAAAGTATGTATTACTTACTGCCGTGACTAAAAGTGGCACAATAACTTTCTGGAAATGTTGTGTACCCTGTTTGGCAGGTGATACAGCTAATGTTCAGCTTATTGACAGTGATATTCAGACTGGTGTGTCACTACCTTGTTCTGTTGCTTGGTATAGCAGGGATGGCTCTGAAGGTGAGGAGATTGAACTTTGTTCTGTTTTCTTCTTTACATTCCATAATATTTACAATATTGTTTGTATAGCTTCAGGTTTGCTAGCTATTGGTGGGTGTGATGGACAGATAGAAGTCTTGGCTCTCAAGATATCGCAAGACTCAGAATCCAACTTGACAATTGACATTCCATCCAAACACATGTTATGGAATGATTGTGATGATCTTGCTGTGAACAGCTTACAGTGGATATACACTAGTAAGGTGAGGTCAGATTTTTTCCATTGGTTGGTACCTGTGTTGCCTTAGATATACCTTTGTATCCATGGTTACCTTTGTTGTCATGGATACCTTTGAAGCTCTGTTTACTTTTGTTGTCATGGATAGCTTTGTATCCATGGTTACCTTTGTTGACATGGATGCCTTTGTATTCATGGTTTAATACTTCTGTTGTCATGGATGCCTTTGTTTCCATGGTTACCTTTGTTGTCTTGAACTTGTTTGTATCCATGATTACCTTTAAAGACATTTTAAAACCATTTACAGGACCAAAGCTCATTTACAACTCTGTCGGCAAGCAAAGGTTCTGCCGTTGTACAGTTCTCAGTTCCGTTATCAGATGAGGAAAAGCTCAAGGAGTCAGAACATCACATTCATGATGGAATACATTCATCATTTGTGACTGGACTGGATGTTTGTCAAGATGGAAGGGTGTTCACATGTGATTCAGATGGTGTGCTACAGATGATTGATGGCAGTAAGTCATATTGAATTAGCCTTTGTATGTTGCAGCCAGGTTTATTATGGCTGTGTATTGCAGACAAGCTATGTGCTTTGACCATGGCAATACCATTTCCAAGTATTCAGAGTGTACAAGAACATCCTTTCATACAAGTTGCTAAGTGAGAGGTGTGCAGTTCATTTCTCCATTTATCTGTCAGAGTGCTTAGACATGTCACCAACACAACACCAACATTTTCAGATTATCACTGAAGCACAATTGCAAATATCAGATAATGGTTTTTCCTTTAACAATAAATATAATCAGTTTTAAATATGTTGTTTGCAGATCCAAAAGCGATTACACATGGACAATATAGCCCTTCGTACACTTGTAATGGAATTGCAATCTCCCCTAATGGACTTTACATTGCACTACTCTACACTCCGAATATTACTCGTTTACAAGTGCATAAAGGAAAGAATAAACAAGTAGAGGTATTTCAGAATACATGTTTTCTATCTTGAACAATATTCCTTGTTTCTGAGATCCAAACAATATTTTTATTCATGTGTATCAAAATAAATTATAAAAAATAAAAAATAAATTATTGATAGTGTTATTTCTATTTTCTATCAGATCATCATTTTATCGATATTTTCAGAGGAGTTTCTTTCTAACATCATTACACGATCCTCTATTGGTTCATTATGGGATGTTCAGACGGCAATTTGTCAGCATTACAGTCAAAATGACCCTCTCAAAAAAGGACCTTTGTTAGAGTTCTTGAATCAATCATTGGACAGTGTACCTCTTCTTTCTCTTTATGTGCGACGTCGCTTAGTGGATCAGTTATCAAAGAATTTGGAATCTGATAGTTTAATTCAAGAAGATGTTGATGCAGAATGCATTACTGGTCAAGACTGGAAGCTGGATAGCATACAAATAGGACGACAGATTGTCAAGAATTGCTTAATGTCATCATTGAAATCGTGGCTAAAAGACCATAAAGAAGAATGTGAGCATACTGAGAAAGGTATTGAATATACCACCTCCATCCATCTATCCTTCCATTCATCCACCCATCGATTCATCCACCCATCTATCCATCCATCCATTCATTCATCATTCATCTCCCGTTCTTCCATCCATCATCTACCCACCCATCCTTCACTCCATCCATCCGCCCATCAGTCCGTCCGTCCGTCCGCATTCATCTATTTGTTTATTCGTTCATTAATTTCACGCCTAGGTATCCATTGTAATAATTTCATCAATTATTTGTTTTAGCCTTGACATCATCATTGATAATGAGTGATTGGCTGGTAATGAACTACAGTGATCTAGACTCGCTTGATCTGGCAGTACAAATCTATAACACCACAGGATATAGTAAAAGTGCAGCACAGGCAACGTGCATACGAGAGGAAAGGTCAGGAGAAAACGAGAATGGCTTGATGGATCCTCTGAAACAGGAAAGAGTTGAGAAGCAAGATCCTGTTGTTATTGACTTATCACAAAATGCACAACACAAGTCTTCAAATAAATTACCGTCTAGAGAGAAATGTAAAATATGTCAAAAAGACATACCCTTGACAAGTCTGATCAGCGGTGAATGCGAAAACGGTCATGCGTGGAAGCGTTGCCTCGTTACATTCTGCGTCTGCGCAGACTACTTTTATAACCGTTGCCAAGACTGCGGTGGTTGCATTTCTTCGATTGGTCAAGAACAATCGCCATGGTTACAGAAACTTTTCCGTGAAACGCAGTTCTGTTCTTTGTGTCATGGGTGGAAAGATACACGCGTATGACACGTGATTCCATATCCATAAAGATATATAATACACAGAGATACAAAGACATTACATTTTATACCGCAATATCTAAGCCCTGCTATTTTATTAGACATTTGAAACTTTTGATATTATTTGGTGTTGATTAAGTCCGGTGACAGGCTGTCAATCTGTGTTTGTATTCGTGTCTCAGGAATGAATCCTGCCTGTTGTTACATTTAGAGTGTTACATTGAAAACATACGTAAAGATTGAGAAGGCTTTTAAGCCAAGGATTAATGTGTGCTTTCTTTATGATAATGTTTTTATAGGATTCGTACTGATAGGTGAAGGATCAGTGTGGATAAGGTTCACTTGCCATAAACTCAGACTTTTCCTAATGTTGACATTTCATGTTTGCTGACCTTTGATTGGTCAGAACTGGAGATGATGTGTTTGAAATCAATTACTCACACTGTTGAAGGTTGATCAGTAACCAGCCAACAGTGAGCAAAAAACTGAATCAAATCTACTCGATTAGTGCTGGGAAACCCAGGACAACAAGCCCAATGTAGTTCACCAACAATCAGTCTGTAGTGAAATCAGGTCATGAAGAGTCATGGTTTTGATCCCTGTTTACTTGGTAGTTCTTATTCTTTGCTACAACGTCGTTTGCACACTAGCAGGTATGTTGACGTGGTTATCACTAATAATCAGCAAACCTTGTAGTTTAGTTGGAATAATATCTACAAGGTGGTTAATGTCAGACATGTTGATAAACCAAGACACCCTTCAGCATCTTCAGGACCTAGTTTATTTATTGCTACAATCAGTAGAACACTGGCGCGCATCTTATCGTCATCACTGACCCCAGCATCAAGTGACTGTGTTGACTCAATAATTACTGAGAAAAACTTTGATTTCAAGCCATGAATACTATAACCTACATTAAGCTATGAATGTGGCCGCTAAACCTCCAACTTAACTACGCAGTAGATATCAGTTTAATGTAAGGCGCTGGCTGTCTTGTGCGATACCGAAGACGACCATATTGTTGGCGTTTTAGTCTCTTCAGCTGAATAAACTTCTGCTTGCATACTGAGTATATAGACAGTGATAGAAACTTGCATAATCTCGTGGTATCGTAACATCATGTTGTATAATAGTAATATAGGACTGTTTGAGGCAGGTTAGATATCGTGGAACATGATGGTAATCAGACTGATGAACAGATAAGCTTGACCATAAAGTCTTTTGTATTGTAGCAACTGAACTATGTAGCCATAAGTACTACAGTCAGTACACGTGTAATGCAGAAAAAACTCCGAGTTGTTGGTTCTTTTGCTTAATGATTTTACGCGAGTTTTGATTTATTAGAGTTTATTTCGTTCAATGGGCGGTTCCGTGCCGTGCCTTTCACCTTTATCGCAGCTTGTAATTGATCATTTACTTAATTATATTTAAGTATAAAAAGAGAAGAAACGCACAAACATTTAGTCTATTTTCTGGTTTTGTCTAGGTAGTTTTTCGCGCCCAGTTTGTCAAGTAAGTCAATTAAAATAAGTGTTTTTTATTACATTTTTATATCATTTTAAATCCAATCTTCCTAAAAATTAACAATGAACTGTAGAAATTCCTCACAGAACTTTCAATCCTCCATTTCAAAAATTAAACAAGATTACATTCCAAAAACGTTTTACTTATTAATTTCACGGCCGGACTAATAATGATAATATCAATATGTAACACAGGAATTGTTAGTACTTTTCGGGGTTTGCTTTCTTGTTTTTCTGATTTCCTGACGGCATTGTGTGATTAGTCAACAAGAAGCACCAAAGATATGGGGTCAGGATTTGCATAACACTCGTGTTGGCTGAGCCACAAAGTAAACTAAAATCCTCGAACATCATTCATCTGTCTTTCAGACAATAAAACTATAGACAAACACATCCTTAAAAACTATAAAATAGTCACATACTAGTGGAACCAGTAATGAGAACCAATCAAATATACTTAGATTAAAACTCAGTGAGAGGAAAGGTTTCTTCTCAACTGTGAACAGCATTTTGAGATTCATGTAATTTCACTTAAATTTCGAACAACATTTGACGTCATTGGTACAAGAAGGAGTTCAGTAAGTAAGTTCTAAGTACACGGCATTCTGTTTCTGTCTTCATTAATGGAATGTAGAAACTCAACTTTAAGGAATCAATCTGACATATCTATCACAGCAGATGTCTCAAAAACAAACAGAATTTTTTTTAAAGAAATGTGTGTAATATATTTTATGTTTCTTGTAGTTCAATGTGATTTAATCAATTTTTGTGGTAACCGTTTGGTTCGAGGCTTGAAGTGTTAATGATATCTAGATTCAGATAAATTAATTGTGGACGCGACTCTAGGCTTCACTAATGACACACGAATGGCTTCTAAATTCTGATGTTTTGATTAGATGATACAGGTTTTCTAAGTTTCTCATTGGCTTAAAAAGGAAACCATTTGTGTGCCACGGCCCGTAGACCAGCATTTTGATTGGATGATATAGGTTGGCTCAATTTCTGATTCGCTACCGTACATTTTTATGGCTAATGTTTCTCGAGTTAAATACGTGGTTAAAACAGTTTTAAAATGAACAAAAATGGAGCGAAAGAATAAAAGAAATTCCAATCTAAATCAGGACAAAATGCTTCAATTTTTGACACATTTGATTTTTTTTTCCAGGCTCGACGTCTATTATTAACAGGACTACAGAACAGAATAATACAAGCTATATGTTGACATATACTCTTACTAAAACACCTACCTTATCAACATTACCGACGAACGTGGCAGTTAGTTCCTCATCATCCACAAGCAGTCGTATACCACGGTTAACTGCCACGCCCTCGTCAAGTAAAGATACAATCAGCTTGAGTAGTATGTCTTCCTCAGCGGTCAGTAACGGTACAGACGTCAAGAGAAGACCCCGGCCAAGAGTACCTGGTGGTGCAGAGCTTTCCTCGTTTGGTATTGTGATGGTAGTGATTGCTGGTATTCTTGTAGCAGTCATGATCGTATGCTTGCTGATTATATGCTGTCGGGGAAGAGAACGAGGGTATGTTACCCCAACAACAAAACAAACAGGAGTAAAAGAGGGATGGAATAAAATGAGAGATATTAGGATAAAATAAAAGAAAGATGAGGCGCTGTTACGCTGGGAATAATCCGCCCTGGAACTTGTCTCGCAACTGTGTTGCGTAAGTTACACCGAGGGAATGTTACATTATGACCAGTTCAAACGTCGATCTTCTCATGAGCCGAACCTAGTGACATCAAAGAAGATCGCCTTATTATCCATTGTTTTCAATGCGTTCGACTCATGAGAAGATCGAAGTTTGAACTGGGCCCAAGGCAAGTGTTGGTTGCTGCATGTAATCATTACTGAGAAGCGGAACTCGATTCATCTCCTTCAACTCAGCTGCAGACAAGTTCTCGGTGTCACATCGTGTCATTTCTCGTGCAATTTTTTTTTTTCGCAGCAAAATTACGAGACACTGGTTCAGGAAACTTTGCCTAGTGTAACACTACAGGTCGCAAGGATTCTAACATTCTAAGCCGATCCTTGCCTTAACAGTTTTTTGACAAACAGACATTTTGTATTACGTCGAAAAAATCTTGCCGTCTCTTTATCAACATGCCGGCACTGACGTCACGTCTAGCGAATTTTGAGTTAATTTTTTCCTTTCCGTTTTAAAGGCCTGAAAGAGCGCATACCCCACATCATTCCAACGTCAAGATGAAACCTTGGAAGTAAGTATATGATACATACACCCAGCATCCCATCATCCGCTGCGGGCTCCTTTCATAGTAGCGACCGCTGGCCATTACTTTAAGTGTGCCTTGTTCTTTTTTCACAGAACTGCTGAACTGAGTACAACAAATGAGTTTAGTGAAGACACCATAGACAATAGCAATCATCCACAAAGTCATCGAAATGCAGGACTTGCGAAGTGAGTTTTGTTTTGTACTGGGATACCTGTGGTGCTAGCAAGTCATCGTTGGACGAAACTCTGACGTAATTCATTGTTGTGCAAAATGCCAAACAGAGCCATTGATTGGCTCCACATTTTATCGGCAATGCGTTCATTCTCTCTCGTTTTTGCATATGAAAAGAATATTAAAAAATGAATTCTGTTTGAACAGCACGAGTCCAAAGTTGAGTCCCACGTCTAACAACAACTCCCTGAATACAACTACAGGATCATTCCGGTAAGTTCTACACTAACACTAGCCTCCTGTGCAGACGTCCTTAGGGTCGATCACGCAACGTTTCTCTGGACGGAAACGTTGCGTGACGACGTGACGACCTCAATAACGTCTGTGTAGGAGGCTATACTAACACTTAGACAAACTATATACAAACTCAAGCAATAGGTTTTGTTCATTTGCATTAAATTCGGCACATGTGAACTTCGACATCTAAACCGGGCCTTACTTTCTTGCCTTTCTTTGCGCAACGTGGAAATAGTGCTATTTATTCAACAGCATTAAACTTGTTCTCCCTGCCAATTATTAAGATCCCAGTTAAATAAATTAATGTGTAATATATTGAATTACAAAGTACAAAAATTGAATTGCTGCGCGGTCAACAAAAGGCGGGGACTGATAGCTTATCGCAATTGGTACGATGAAGGGACCGCAAGATGAAATAATGTGCCTAACGTCCCTTCTAACATGAATAACTCTAGACTTTCGGTTGATTTATCAGGACACTACAAATAAACTCCCATGGGGACTTGGGGGATTTTGGACGAAAATTATCCCTTGGGCGCCAAGCCTACGAACCAAAGGTGTCCGTAGAAGAGGACACCGCTGGGCATGAGCCTGCATTAGAGGCTAAGGTACGTCACTATCACGTGACTGCTACTATGACAAGACCTTTTGGTGTAATCTTTCTTTTGTAAATACCTACTTGCTGTTTCTATGGTTACTGTTGTATATGCTGCATGTTTTTGTAGTTTTGTATATTTTTCTGCGCATGATTATTGTTTGCCAAAGTTATTCTCCTCGGTTCCTCTTTTTGGAATGTTATGTTGTTGGATGCATTACCCTATTGGATGCCTTAAAATATGAACTTAACGTACTAAATAATACGTCCACAGGGCTTAAAATAACAGCCGATCAACGGTCAATGTCTGGACAAGTTTGGTACTTGACCGGTCAAATACAGTTTTGAACGAACATGTTGACCGGTCATATTTGAAAAAAAAATAAAATAAAATATCATACGCCGGACATCTTGACCGGTTTATGACTAGCCGTTATTTTGAGCCCTGCGTCCAGTATACACCTATTTCAAGAAACGTCAGTCGGAGATCTAGTGAAATCTGAAATATGAGACCGAAAAGAATTGTGGGCTTTGGGCTATGAAAAGTGATAATCGTTTTTTTTTTTTTTTTTTTTTTTTTAATAGTAGTTGACAAGAAGTTAATAAGTTAATATCAGTAAATATGTCACCACCTTATAAACTGCGCTGTCTCTCAGTCTCAGATTTTAGATTTCCGACCGACAATGTTTTTTGAAATAGATGTATTCCAATCTTTTCAATCTTTCTTTCTAGGGAGAGTCAGCTGATATGAAAATCCATTATGTATGACAGGGAATTCGCCGCAGATTCACAACGCTAAGCAGCTCACAGCACTACCTCACAAAGCTCACGATTTTATTTGCACTGCTTCCGACGCCAAATGTCAATGTTCAATTTTGATGAAAATTTCTAGTTTTCTTGACCAAATGCTGTAAATACAAATCACCAATGTTGTTCTATACTTTTATTTTTCTACTATTCTTCATGCATGATGTACATGTACTAATAGAATCTATTTGGAAAAATATATATATAATAAATGAAGTATTGACCATTATTACTATGTTTCAGTTTCATACATCTTGTTGTCTGTGTTCCTTAATGTAACCACTAGAGATTAATGGTCAGGTAGCCTGCATCAGACGTTCCTGGTTGGTTCGACATGGGAACGGAGAAGACTGGAGCAGAGGAGAAAGGAGAGGCAACTTCATCTTTTCTTTCCGGCTCCAATCCTTCCCGTCCCCAACCAGAAACGCCTTCCATTATATAAGCTTTAAGATAAAATATCAACTTCTCCTGGCCCTCAGCCTGTACTGGGTAACCTTCATCAAGTGAGGAGGGAATAAGGTGAAGGGAAAAATGATGCATGAAAAGAAAGTCCCTAGTCAGGCCCGTAGCATGCTTTCAGAGCGGGGGGTGCGTTTATGAATAATTGGCTCCATGTTATGAGCAAATCAACATTTCACTGTCACATCAATCCTTGAAAACTGCAAAACATTCCCCCAGGCTATGGGCCTGTTAGTTCTGCATTTTCCCCAGTTTTTCAGTTTCCCCCAGCATTAACTGTTTAGTCTTCCTCATCAGATGATGATCCATAATCACACACTAAAGACTGAATGTTTTTTGCCTCTTCTCGTGCCTCATTGATGCTGTTTGATGCATCTGTTTCCTTACTCTGATCTGCAGCTTGTTTTCGAGACCAAGCAACCAAATCAGACAGTGTCTTGGGTGGGGAGGGTGGGGTGTTGTATTCAACAGGCATTCCACCTTGTACGTAAAAGTGATCAGTGTTTGGATAATACCCAGTAGCTTCACTGATATCCTTTGGTGGTTTTCTCTTTGATGGCAAATCTGGGTCTATATTCCCAGATTCCACTGCAGCATCCAGTAATTTTCTTTTCGCACTGACTTCCTTTCTCTTCTGTGCCCACGGATTTGGGTCTTCTGTAGCCCAACGAATGTTTAAGACTTCATCGTTATCAAGTAATTGCCTCTGCATAGCTTCCATTGCAAATTCCGCATTTGCTCTGGTTTTGTATCGTACAAATGCAACGCCTTTGTTATCAAGGATCCTAACGTTCTGAATATCGCCCCATTCGCTGAAGTGCTTGTACACAACTGCCTGCATATCAGGTGATCTTACAATACCCCCTATATACAAGGTCCTAGATGTTTCATCATCCGCCATAAACGATCCTACTCCACTCTGATCGTCTCTGACGTTTTCATGTCGTTCTCTACCAAAACAGTCTTTCATAGTTCCTTCACTGTCCCCCTTCGGTATATCATGCTTCCAAGAACAATCATATCCCAGTGGACAACATCCACGAGCAAAGTTCAAGCAAATACCAGCGTCATCTCTATGGCAACCTCTAGTTTCTCCAGCGTCTGTTGATAGATGACAGCGAGTAGTAGCCTTGGATCGTTCTTCTCCTGGTTTGTGTCTACTGCCTGAGTACTTGTTATACCAAATATTATAATCTTGTTTCGGCTTACAGTCTGATTTCTGTGGACCTACTGGTTTGACTATCTGTTTCCTTGCCTTGACCATCGTTATTAGCCAATAAAAGAAACGTAAAAAGTAAAGGAGTCTATGCGATCTATGCGACACTTTCATCCGCCATTTTGTTCTGTTCGCAATAAGATATGGGATCCCTGTGTAAGACAAACCGAGTGTAGCCTGGAAGACTTTATTGTTGGGCTTCCTGTGGATAGGTTCAAAACATCATGAGCACGTTACGTTCAAAGGTGAGATTTTTGGTGTTTTTATTGCTAAAATAACCAATATTTCATTATATACACGACTTTATTTGATGTAAAATTAAATAAGATTGCTCCTTATGCCGAATGAAGCCCTAATTCCACATATTTCAGGCGTAGGTAGCACTTTTATATGCCCAGGTATCTTTATGTAAAACAAGAGTTTGAGAGAACCGACACAAGGGAGTGTGCAAGTTTTTAAGGATATTCCCACAATGTAAATCCTTCAGTAGGAGGTCATGATTTTTTTGGGGGGGAGAGGCTGGTGGGGAAAGGGTTAGGTTGCTATGGTTACTATATTTAAGCAGACAATGAAGACCAGCTGCAGTTGTATTAGGGAAATTACAGGATTTTCAGCCTTTGATTTTCCCTTAGCTTCCTACGCAGATGCTCTTAGGGTTGTCACACAATACTTCTCTCCCCACAAACGTTAGTGGGGAGAGAAATGTTGCATGTTGACTTGACGACCCTAAGAATGTCTGCGAAGGAGGCTAATTTTCCCTGCACTTGCTCTAACTTGAATTTCTACTGCACCAAAACCCCTAAAGAAATCCTCTGTCATGTAGTCCTTTATTGATGGATTGCAAGCATTCCCAAGAGAGTCAAATGACAAAGACATGTTGACGTATAAGTTTTGAGATATGTCATGACTAAATTCTTAAGCTCAAAGGATTGTGGGCCATAACAATGGTAACCAAGGAAGGCCATAAACATGAATTGTACAAGTTGAAACATTTTTGGCTATAATTTACTCAGTAAGTTTTCAATTTTTCTAGGTACTTGCTTGTTATAAAGGTTTACATCGAGCAAGGCTGAAGACATTTGTAGGGGATGCAGCAGCACTCGAGGCAGGACGCAAGAGAATTAGAGAAGAATTCATCAAAAATAAAACTGAAAAAGACAACAAGAAAATAGAGGGACTATTGAAAACTGCAAAAGATGTTGAAAAAATGATGTTACAGTATGTTGTGCAAGGTGTATATGATAAAAACCAAGATAAATACCAGATCAAAATAACAGAAGATACCACACTGGAAGATAATGCCCCTCTGCCAGCAAAGAAACAGTGAAGAAATAGTTTGGACTTTGATATGTTAGCTATCCTACATCTGCTCGTCCAACTGAAATTTACAGGGCAAAAACCAGAGATCTTTTTTTTATTTCAAGTGTACATTATGCTTTAAGAAAACATGTATCATAATTTATAAAATGTTGTTAGCACACATCCTGTACAAGAAGCTAGTAGGCCACAAACTTAAACCATTAAAAATTGAGATCTTATTATCCTTTTTCTTAACATCCATTGTTAGGATAGGAAAATGAAAATAAACCAAATTAATAAAATCGGAAATGTGGTCAAAAAAATGATATACTAATGTCTATGATGTCATAGAATAAAAATAACTCTGTTTTGTTGAATTGGGTTCCCTGTGGTTACAGCCTTGACCCTGTCTAACCCTGCTGTCTAATAACCTGGTTGGCTAAGACTCTTGAAAGTGACGTATTGTACAAAGATAACAGATTAGCAAATGGATAACAAGATTTGATTAATCAAATATTATTCTATTATGATAGATGAATTTTCGTCACATTTGATTGTCGTTGAGCATTTTGGAAATGGTCAACGATGGACTAAGCTGTCTTTAAAACTTATCTCAAATAACGACTTTTCCATTACATTATTCATTTATTTTAAACATTTAGGTCAAATCCAGACGCTGGTCGACGCTGGTACAATATTATCGATTACAATATAATATGACGTAATTATTAACCCACATGCTCAACCACGACGCACGTGCCACTTGTTACTATTTTTAGGGATTTTGAGAAGACGTCAGAATAAATTACAAGTACGTTTGTATATAAACCAACTGATTCAACCGATGCAAACATACTCGTAGTACACATCAAAACATATGGCTTTTATATAGGAAACTATTTTGACGGTTGAAATGAGTATCCTTCGGCAAACTTACTTCTTACTTCGCAAGAATTTTCAAACCAAAAAACGGCACAAAAAGCTCACCTTTCAAGAAGTGATCATCCCAATCTACTGGGTACTCATCCTTTTGATAATAAGACTAACTGTTAAAGTTAAAGATTTACCAGCCGTACCTAGTGAACAGATTCCAAGGTATAATCTTGGCATTCAAAATGGAGGAGGCGGCGGTAGTATTCCGAGGAACATGTCTTCTAAACAAGTGGTTGGTGTTGTCACTAATAACGACTCACAAGCAGAACAAGTCTTGTCTGTTATCAAGAACCTGTCGTCCTCTACGACTGAATACAAGGAATTCAATAGTAGCGATGAAATGCTCGACTACTACAGAGCATATGGAGATAGCTTGAAGTTTGGGATGGGAATTATCTTCGAGAAAGACAAGACAGGGGGAATATCGTACACTCTTCGTATGGCTGAAGCAATAGTGCCAGATTTGACAACCAAATTAGTAGGCCGAGGTAAGTGAATGAATGAAAGATTCAGGGGTGGATCCAGGAATTTGTTGTGAAAAATGCTATTCTAGTTAGCCATCATCGTATTTGAACGAAATATAGAGAGCTCAATAACCTGGAAGGGTCGACCATCTCATAGAGCAGATTTCGTTGTGAATAGGTGTTTTCTAGATTTTTGATTGGCTGACCTTTTGTCGCGACAGCGTTGTGCCGTGAGCTTTCACAGTCATACGAAATCTGCACTAAAACCTGCCTACTCCTGCATGGCTTCGATCGTATCAGCAATCAGCTTCATTGCTGATTGCTGATTGCTGATACGATCGAAGCCATGCAGGAGTAGGCAGGTTTTTAATTGAGCGAAAAAACAATACAGGGCTTGAAATAACAGCCAGTCAATGGACAATGTCCGGCCAGAATTGGGACTTGTCCATCTTCGCCTTGCCAGTCATTTTGACCAGTAACATCGAGCCAGAAACAAGGGATGACCTAGCCACCTACACAGATGCTCTTAGGGTCGTCACGCAATGAGCGTCTGCATAGGAGGCTAGGGATGGCCCAGCTAAATTATAAAACTAATTTGGTCGGTCATCATGAACAGTGACTGACCATCTGTTATTTCAAGCCCTGCAATAGAATTTTACTTCCATGAAAATTAAAGTTGATCAATATTATTTTTGTCCTCCAAACTGCGATAACCTGGGAAATATGAGAGGGGAATTTTGGAGATTTTGGACAAGTGCTGAATTCAAAAAAAGTTATTGATTTTCTGACAGGATAAAATTGCTGACATATTCAAACTACAGCTAGAGTTATGCATTCTTTTTTTGCAGGCAAATGTCATGACATGACAAAAGCACTTTATGATCCTTTTGGGTGCCCAGCAAACCAGTACATCAAGAACAACATAGGGTCTTTTCAGTCTTTCATAGATTCAGCCATTACAAAGGTAAATGTTTGTGAATGATCTGCTGTGTTGTGATTGGGAAGCCTAGGGACTGGATTGGAAAGGGAAAGTCTTTTGCTTTTTAGCTTCTCTCAAATGTATTACTAGCAATTCATGGGGGGGGGGGGGGGGGCTCAAAAATTCAGCACTAGATGAATCTTACCAATTACCAAGGAAGCTAGAGGAGGTCTATTCTTAAATTCTTAAATTATGGTTTTCAAGAATGCTACTTTCTTTTGGACCAAAAAGCATCTGACTTGCAAATGAGTGTTATGGTTCGAAGCAGACATTGTATACATTGGTAGCTAGTGTATATGCATGTACAGCAAACATCCAGAAAGAAACTCTCAAAGGCAGTGATGGCTGTGTGATCATCAAATATCTGAATTTGTTACAAGATTTTAAATTTTAAATTGGTATGTATTAACTTTGTCTACAGGTCTTGGCTGGTTTGCCATATATTGTTGTGCCAAATATCACAGTTCAGATGATGCCCAAAAGAGTCCTTCCCCAGTCTATTGGTGGTTTTGAACTGACGGTTCCAATATACATGGTTATGGCATTCGCTCCATATATCACCATCCTTCTTGTCAGTCTTGTGACAGAGAAAGAAAAAAAACACAAGGAGTTGTTACGAATCATGGGAATGAAAGACACAGCTTACTGGTTGTCATGGTTTCTGACATATGCAATAATCATACTTTTAGCTGTTATCATCATTAACGCTATTACTGTGCCTGCAGGCATATTTGGAAATAGCAACTTTTTCCTGTTGGTCATCATTTTCTTTTTGTATGGTTTGTCCTTGATTCACTTTGCGTTTCTCCTGACTCCATTGTTCAAGAATTCTATGACAGCAGGAACAGTGGCCAACTTATCAACAATCATTTTTGGTGTCCTTCTGATTCCACTTAATAATCCAGGTGTTCCAAACATTGCAAAGTGGTTAGCATGTCTTCTTTCACCTACTGCCTTTTGCCTCACTCTTACACAGGTAATTTACCATTCTCTAACCAGTTACCGATTTTTTCCCTTTTCTTATTCCATTTTGCATTCCTATTTCTTGTTCAATTTGTAAATCATTCTTATTTCACATTCGTCTTCTCATTCTTATTTTATCCTCATTTCCAAATTAGTCAGCATATGAAAACACATAACACATTTGTGTTGTGAATGATATGTTATAATATATTATATATGTTATGATATTTTTCATATATTAATAATCACTAAAAAATAATTTATAGTTAGATATTGTGTCTCTCTAAAGACAGGCTTACAAGGTACAACTTTTGCTTATAACTGTTGCATGCAATCTGCTTATGCAGTGCTTACAACATGAATTGCATCGTGTAACTCAACCCTACAACTTGCTACAACTTTTTCTTGTCCTACACAACAGTTGTTAGCAAATTTTAGGGTTGATTTACATGACACAATTCATGTTGCAAGTGTGGCATAAGCAGATTGGATGCAACAGTCTAGTTGTAAGCAAAAGTTGTACCGTGTAAATCGGCATTTAGGAAGAAATCAGAATGTACGGTAGCTCATCCTTGCATATCTTTTTCTCATTATACATAACATGTTTCCATAAACTTAAATTCCAAATTTCGATTGCACATAAACCTGTGTCATAAACTTAATTTACTCTTACAGGCTACTGATTCTGCAGGGATAACATTCAGTAACATATCCACCAAAAGCGATTTCCCACCTGTTAATGGCATCATCATGATGATTGTTGACATATTTCTTTATCTTGGTCTCGCTCTGTACCTTGATGCTGTGGTTCCTGCTGAGTATGGCAAAAGAAGGCCTCCATATTTCATCTTCATGCCATCGTTTTGGAAAAGCCTGTTTGTTGATGAGGAGAATAATGAGATTGCTCTCTCAAGACAGATATCAGCCAGAGATTTTCAAAAACTCGATGATGTGGAACCAGTTGGCCCTGAAATGATAGGCAAGGAGGCTATAAGGTGAGAATAACAAATCAAAATGTTTGTGGAAAAAAATTGTGGAAAAAATATGAACTGCATTTTGATGCAAGAAACTGCTTGTCATAGTGCAGGCTACATGCTGCATCTAAAAACATGCAACATGGCAAAAGTAATATGTCCATTGCTGCAGCAATAATACTGCATGCTTTGTCACAAAAGTGTGCAATAACTGTATTAATATAACATATTGCACCATTAGTCTGAATGGAAAAAAAGAACAAACAATTCATGTTGCATTTAAACATTTTCCTTTGGTCCTATATTTAGAGTGTACAGTCTGTGTTGTTTGATATAAATCTTTTATTTTACAGCATTCATAATATTAAGAAAGTGTTCCCAGGCAAAGAAGAAGTTGTTGCTGTAGATGGTATGACATACTTTATTATTATTTTTTTTTATTGACATACTTTATTATTGTTGTGTATGATATTTCATGAAATTTCAATATATACATATACACATATATATATATTGATCACAGAGTCATTTTTCTTCTTTTCTTGCAGGATTCAGTATGGATATTTATGAAGGACAAGTGACAGCATTACTGGGACACAATGGAGCAGGAAAATCAACACTGATAGCAGCTTTAACAGGGATGATTGAACCAACTAGTGGAACGGCATTGATTTATGGGAAAGATATCACCAATGCTGAAGACATGGAATACATACGAAGAAACATTGGTAGGTGCAGGACGTGATGGATCTGGGGGGTCACTTGAAGGTATATCCCCACCCCACCCCCCATACACACACACATGCTGTTCAGGAAAGAAATTACAGAAGAATATTGGACATATGTTCCTGTAACATCTTTCAAAACATGAAATTGGATAAACCCTGCAGGTTCCCTTTTTTTTTTACAAAAATTATGTTTGTAAAAAAAGCCCATTCTGCTTTGATATTATAAGACGAACTTACAACCTACCCCACAAACATGCCAGCCAGCACCCAACCAAGTCAATCATACATGATTTGTTGTTTATTTTACACTCATTCCACAGGTGTCTGTCCACAACAAGATGTGCTGTTTGATTTCTTGACTGTAGAAGAGCACTTGGGCTTGTATGCAGGTCTGAAGGGTGTCCCTAACCAGGAAAGAAAGGCAATGATTAATTCTGTCCTCAAGGATATCAATTTAGATGACAAGAAAAGTGACATCTCTAAAAACCTTAGTGGAGGACAGAAAAGAAAGCTCTGTGTTGGAATCGCTCTTATTGCAAACCCAAAGGTGTGTATCTATTTCTCTTTGCATTTAATTTCATCAGTGAAGGCACAGCTCATTTATAGACTGAAGTGGTCACTGGGCAGCATTCTCACTGGGCAGCATTCTCACTGGGCAGCATTCTCACTGGACAGCATTCTCACTGGACAGCATTCTCACTGGGCAGCATTCTCACTGGACAGAATTCTCACTGGGCAGCATTCTCACTGGACAGAATTCTCACTGGGCAGCATTCTCACTGGGCAGCATTCTCACTGGGCAGCATTCTCACTGGGCAGCATTCTCACTGGGCAGCATTCTCACTGGGCAGCATTCTCACTGGGCAGCATTCTCACTGGGCAGCATTCTCACTGGGCAGCATTCTCACTGGGCAGCATTCTTTAAAACTTTCACAGTGGAAACAGCTTAACTACTTGTCAAGTCTTGCTCCTCATGTAGTCATAACATTCTCTTTTGGTTCACTTGATACATTGTAAGTGTTTCTACTGCTTAACTTGTAGGTTCTGTTCCTGGATGAGCCAACCAGTGGCATGGATCCTCAATCCAGGAGAGAAATGTGGTCCTTGCTACAGGAACAAGCTAAAAATAAAGTTGTTTTATTAACTACTCATTTCATGGATGAAGCAGACATATTGGCAGGTTCGTTACCTTAATAACTTCAATCCTTTTGACATTGTTGGCTAAAAACTACACCCATTATGCAAGCATTAACAGCCCAATAACGATGTATGAGGTATTGCAGTTGGGAGCAATTTTGGGCATCCTGTTGTATGCTGTTAGAAACCGTGGAAGTTGTTTTGAAAATTTAATATTATAGTAGACCAGCAATATTAATGCACAGCGGGTTTTTTTTTTTTTTTTTTTGAATTAACAAACAGATTACAAAGCTATTATGACTAAAGGCAAACTCCGCTGTGCTGGTTCATCACTGTATCTGAAGAATCGCTTTGGTATCGGCTACCATCTAAGGTAAGTATAGCCTAATGAGATCATTAGTGCATTCATGATCAAACTTTAGTTTTATTGATACCCTGAAACAACTGCTGGGCTGATCTATGTTAGGGAATGGCTAACTCACAGATAGAACCCTGAAACAACCTCTGGGTTGATCTATGTTAGGGAATGGCTAACTCACAGATCAAACCCTGAAACAGTCACCTTTGCATTTTTCATTTATAGCATGGCATTATCAGATAATTGTGACAAGGATTCTCTTGAGAGCCTGGTAAAGAGTTACGTGGAAGGAGCTGAAGTGACTCGTCATCATGGTAAAGAGTTGGCTTTCTCGCTCCCCATCAACCAAGTCAACAGCTTTGCAGGTACATGCTTTCTTTTTCTTTGTACATGTTTACTATAAAGCTTTGAGTCATTGATCATGAATTTTGTTCCCAGGACTCTTTACTACATTTGAGGACAACAATGACAGTGATGAGACTTGTGCAGCAACACGCCTGGGCGTGGCTAGCTATGGTGTTTCCATGACAACCCTAGAGGAAGTCTTTCTTCAACTGGAAGACACAAGTGACGAAGTCAAAGAAGACAGCCGCGAGGCTAGTAATAATGGATCCCAGAATACTCTTCTTGCTCCCACAGCTCATGATGCAAACTTATCAGGTTCTCAGGCCAGTAACCTGCATCATGCTGGTGTTGAGCTCGACGTTCAAGAGATACGTAAAAATGAAGGCATGTCAAAATATACTGGACAGTTGCTTGCCCTGTTAAAGGTAAGTACATACTACTGAGTACACCACAAGGCACTTGTAAGTCTTTTGCTTGATTTATAGTCAAACGTCGATCTTCTCATGAGTCGAACTAAATGACGTCATCACAGAAGGCCACACTAATATCTATTGTCAGTCTCAATGCGTTCAGCTCATGAAAAGATCGATGTTGACACTAAGGCTTTCCTCCTTCTGTAAAAAAACCCTGAGTTGTGTGTGTGTGTGTGTGTGTGGAGCAAATCTCACTGAAGAGCTCTCTATGGGAGTGATGGTTATTTATATCAATAGTGCCGTACATTAATATATAGTCCCTTATTCATGTCTGTCTTACAGACCCAATGGCTGCAGAGCATTCGTAGTCCAATCAAAATCTTTTTCATGGTGGTTGTTCCTCCGATTCTCCTGGTCGTTGGCTTGGTTTTGATCAAAGTTAATTCATCTGATAATGGTTCTCACTTGCAACAAGTTGCCATCTCCCCTTCCATGTATGTCACTCCATCCAGTACCCAGTCCTATGCCACACCTGTCCTCTTCAAGAACTCAACAGGGTCACCCCTTGATGATGTGTATGGGTTCCTAAAGGATTATGGGATCGATATTGACCAAGTAGAATCATTGGATGATTATTTGAACATCACAGGCACAGCAAGACCCAGTCGATGTCTTGGACTGGATGCTAAAACATTTCCAACCAATAATCTATCGTTTTACGTGAGTACACCATGAATAATTTGTTAATTCGGCAGAATAGAAAAACGACAAAGCTGCTTCGATTTTTTTATTTAACTGGCAGTAATACACCTAAACTATAAGTGTTTCATTTTTGTCACAGTTGCTCCAAACTTATGACAAAATTTGTAGAACTACAGCGTGTTTGTAAAATATTGATTTTCAAAACAATCCCGAAGAACCCTACCCTGGGCTCTCTCGCCCAAGCGCCCAAGATCGGCCTCCAGCCTCATGCGGTTCCGTTCGCCCATCGAGCAAGAGCACCTTTGGCAGCCAGGGTAGACGAACCCAGGTCGTCATATCGTGAACATGGCAGTTGCTATGACTTAATTTCCTTACTGATTTGTGATTTGTTTTCTTTGCCATCAGCCAAAAGTGGATTTTCTTCTGCGGTACAATGACACAACAGTCCATTCTATTCCTGTGGGAGTCAACATCATCACCTCACTGTTCAACATGTTTGCCTTGAAGGCCAACAACAAAACATCACACCCCATCAAGACGTATTTCCAGCTATTTCCAGCCCTGAAGCCAAAACTGAAATATGATAACAATTCCTTCGTTGCTGTGTTGTTGATTGGCCTGTCATTTGCAGTGATCCCTGGAGGCTTTGCAATCATGATAGTTGCACAGAGACAGGTAATAATACTGTAAATTTGGCGAGAAGTTTCATGTATATATGCTCGCCACTGTAAGCTCTTGTACTCTCAATAAGCCACCGCGGCTTAGAGCAGTTTTATGACTGGGTCAGTGCCGTGTCGTGTATGAAAACATTCGACATTCTGTCCCGTGCCGTGACTTTTCACACTCGTACGAAATCTGTCCTATGTCTATCGATGAAACTTGTAAAGATGAGAAGATGAAGATCTAATTTTTCTTTCTTTCAACAGCTGAATATTCGCCACCTTCTGCGTGTGTCTGGTTTATCAACCTTGATGTATTGGTTATATTTGTTCATTAGCGATGCCATAGTCTTCCTTATCCCTGCTGCTTTGCTGTTAATATTGGTGCCAGCCATCCAGATACCATCACTTTCTCATCCTGCAGCAATGGGCTGTCTGGTCATCGCTGTTATTCTTTACATTCCTACTGGTATCTTGTTCAGCTACTGTCTGTCGTTCCTCTTCAGCAAGTGGGAAACATGTCAGCAAGTATTGCCGTCTGTGTTCACCTATGTGAGTCATGTTATTCAATGTTATTCCATGTAACAGTGAGATCGCATGCTGTTTTTAAAAAAATTCATGCTAACGATTGAGTTAATTACGAATCTTTGTAACTTACACTTAGACGATGATGATGGCCAACAACTCGGTATTGCACCTTAAACAACTTAACGGGGATGAAGCTTATTAAAGCAGTTTTCGTATGACTATAAAAACACTTACGGCACGGACCGTGCCTTGTAGTGACCGTGTCAGTGCCGTGCCGTGTATGAAAACATTCGACATTTGGCGCTGTGTCCGGCGCACCGCGCCGTAACCGTGCCGTGTGCCGTGACTTTCTCCACATTCATACCAAATCTGCTCTAGCCGATTTAATTCTACATACATGCCTATGTCATAGTTATCCCCACGTTCATTAGTAGACTAGTCGACATGATTACCAGTCCTGACGTACATACCTATGTCATAGCTATCTCCACATTCATTAGTATATTGTGCTCACCATGTAACAACCTATTTTCTTTACAGCTTTGCTTAATACCATTCCTGGCTGTCTCACTAGTCGACATGATTACCAGTCCTGACGTCGCTATTATTTTACATTACGTGTTTTCGTTCCTGGACCCCGCGTATGGACTCATTGGGGCTATGTATTATGTCAACAGGGTCAGTACCAGTACACCTGTCTGTCGGTCTGTTTGTCTGTTTGTCTGTTTGTCTGTTTGTCTGTTTGTCTGTTTGTCTGTTTGTCTGTTTGTCTGTTTGTCTGTTTGTCTGTTTGTCTGTTTGTCTGTTTGTCTGTTTGTCTGTTTGTCTGTTTGTCTGTTTGTCTGTTTGTCTGTTTGTCTGTTTGTCTGTTTGTCTGTTTGTCTGTTTGTCTGTTTGTCAACAGGGTCAGTATCATTACAGCTGTCTGTCTGTCTGTCTGTCCCGTGTTTACCATTATCTTATCATTATTATCTTCATATCATCAGATCCATCTGGTTGCTACTATCGTCGCCCAGTCTAATGACGTCACCATCCCTGCCAGCACGTATTTCACATGGTCCAAACACAATGGGATCCCGGCTACCTTTATTGCGGTAAGTACGACCATCCCCAGTCCATTTCCCAGCCATTTTCTATCGGTAATTCCCAAGGACCATTCCCTCAGCCATACCCTTACACCTCTCCGGGTTCTCCGGGTTCTCCGGTTTCCTCCCTCCGTAAAAATCAACATGTGAGTTGAGTTGTATGCATAGAATATATAATGTAGTGGTAGTGTGTGTGAGAGACAGTGGGCCAAATTGGAAACCAGTATCATTAAGTTACTGAATTTGTATCCCACTATAAAAAAGTAATTTATTATTTATTTATTATTTTATTTATTGTTTAATCGTGTTTTTCATTTCCATCTAACAGATGTTTGTCCATATGATTTTACTCTTCTTCCTTCTATACTTCTTGGATGCGAGAAGCGGCAGAGGGCTCAAAAGCAAATCTCCTTGCTGTTCACCGAGGTAAGCAACCAAACTGGGCTTCCGATTATTCTCGTTCCCAGAGCTCTCTATTCCTTTGGGTTTTTGCTAATAAACAAAGATGCTTCCGGTTCAATGGCGGTTCTGGTGTATTAGTTAATCATTAGCCAGCCTTCTTTTCTAGGCGGCTCTGGGTACAACAAGATAACAAACCACCTGACTAACTAACTAACTGTTCTGATTCTGTTTTGTTAGCAAAGTGGACCGTCATCCCAGTGTGGCGAGGAGTCACTCAAGTATTCGCTCGGGTGACGTAACAGAAGATGACGTCAAGGAAGAAAAAGAGAAAATTTTACAATCGGATCTGACTAACAAATCCAGTAGTGGGTTTTCTGTAGCAGTCAAGGTGAGAAGACAAGAATAATGGCTGCTGATAACATTGATGATGATGGTGGTGGTGATGACGTTAAAGGTGATCAATGACAATCATGATGATAATAATGAGTGATGCTGATGATGATGATAGTGATAATGATGATGGTGATGATGATGATGATGATGATGATGATGATATGATGATGATGATGATGATGATGATGATGATGATGATGATGATGATCACGATGATGATGATGATGAATAAAAAGCTTCTGATGACGTTGATGGTGATGACGATTATGGGGATAATGATGATGGCCATGCTGATGTTAGTTATTTTCTTGCTGATGATGGCGATAATGATGATGGTGATGACGATGATAGTGATAATGATTATGGTGATAATAATGATGATGGCCATGCTGAGGTTAGTTATTTTCTTGCTGATGATGGTGATGACGATGATAGTGATAATGATGTTGGTGATCATGATAATAATTGTGAGGGTGGTGGTTTGGTGGTAGTGTTGTGGTGGTGATGCTGCTTCTGATTATGATCGATGATAATGCTAATGATTGAGGATTGTGATGATGACATTCGTACATCTTGATGATGCCGACTGTTGATAGTGGTTATCATATCTTATATGATACTATATTTTATATTCAGGGTTTGTGGAAGAAGTTTGGCAAAGGTAAAGAAAGCAAGGTCGTTGTGAAGAATTTATATTTCGGCGTGGAAAGAGGAGAAGTATTTGGATTACTAGGACCAAATGGAGCTGGAAAAACAACGACATTGAATATGATAACTGGTGCAATATCCCCGTCCAGAGGTCATGTAAGTACTGCCTCCACTAATGTATATGATCATTTAATGTGCGCGCATGACTAAATTCAGTATCCGCTGATATTTTCATCATATCCAATGCTTACCATTGCGCATGACATGTATGAATATCTGCTGTGCATCCATATGATTAAGTCATTTAATGCGCGCTATGACTGCATGGAGTATCGGCTATACGTCAATATTTTTATCGTGTCTGTAATGCTTTCCAATGCGCATGACTGTGCATACATAAGATCATCTATTGTCTGCGCATGACTGATTGAGTATCCGCTGTACGTAAGATAATACCTAGTAAGGAGTACGCATGGTAGGTTTGAAAATCCGTTGTCCTCGCATAACTTTATAACTAATGTTTGACACTGTTTACAGTCAGTTACTGACAAGTTGTCGTTTGATTGTTAAGGTGACCGTCACAGGTTTTGACATGAATACAGAATCATCTCAGATCTACCAACACATGGGCTACTGTCCCCAGACTGATGCTGTATGGGATGCTTTGACGCTAGAAGAACATTTGGTACTATATGCCAAGATACGCGGCATCCCAACAGAAGACGTTGAAAGAACTGTTGAACAGTAAGAACACCCTTGAGCACTCCACCTTCACAATACATAACCTCCATTTATGAATCATCACTGGGTTTTTTCATATAATCATAATCATATAGAACCCTTGCACGTGACGTCAAAGCAGCTCAATCTGGAGGACAAAACAAAAGAACTTAAATCTCCTGAGAATTAAAACCTATTGTTTTGCCCTCCAAATTGAGTTGCATTCCGACGTGGTGCAAGGGTCTATTAACATTAACATGTATATATACATCAATTGACATATCTTACTACAAAGGGAGTCGGGGGAATCATCGCTGTGTAGATTCCAATGTTTTGTATGTCAGTTATATGTCAGGTATGAGAGTGACTGAACACGCAAACAAGAGAGCTAAAGATCTGTCTGGAGGAACAAGACGCAAGGTGAGAACGTACATGTTGTAACCAAAGTCTATATACTCAATATACCCAAGCACTAGCCTGGGGGGGGGGGGGGGGGGGGGGGAGGAGGGGAGTGGAGGAGAAGAGATAGTTTAATCAGCATGTGCATTAAAAAGCAATAGCCTGTATGTGTGTGGGTGGGTGGGGGTGGGGGGATAGGCCGGGAGGGGGTACCCTTACGAATCTATTGCTCTGCCGACATTTACAGACTGAACTCTGTTCTTTTTTTATTTTTCAGTTGAGTTTCCAGATGGCAATGCTTGGCGGGCCACAACTTTTGCTTCTTGACGAACCTTCAACTGGTCTCGACCCATCAGCAAGGCGATTCCTCTGGTGAGTTACGCAGGAGATCAGTTTGTTATCTATTAATAGAAAATAGGAGGGATTAAGCACCCTTAATCTAATAACGTTGTCATGGTAACAGGAATACTATAAGCAAGAATGTCAAGGGTGATCGTGGGGCGATCCTGACTACTCATTCAATGGAAGAAGCCGACGCACTTTCATCTCGTGTTGGTATCATGGTTAAAGGGGAAATGAAGTAAGTACTCTCTCTTGTGCTATGCTGTGCTTTTGCTTACAACTGTTGCATTCGATCTTGTACAATGTACTGTACAATTCAATTGTGACCAAGTTGTAGGATTGATTTACACGACGCAATTCTTGTTGTAAGCATGGCGCTAGCAGATTGCATGCAAAAGTTTTAAGCAAAAGTTATACCGTATAAATCGGCTTTAGGCCACTCAAATTTTAGAACAATAGAGGTTGGCCTTGATAAATAAACGAATCAAGTTCAGTCTTGACTTGGAACTGCTTGGTATAAGGGGTACTCTGCCCCAGTCCTCCCTGTTCCAAACCAGGAACGCCTTTTACTTAGTCGTTTTACAGTACATTATCCTCATTTTATCTTATTCTTGTTACAGATGTCTCGGATCAACACAACACCTGAAAAGCAAGTATGGCAGCGGTTACAGCCTTGAAATTAAGCTCACAAATCACTCTGAGGATGCGCAAACCAGACTTGAAGCATTCGTAAAGGAGCTGTTCCCTGGAGCCATACTCAATGAGATTTTTGGTGGAAAAGCTACTTACAAAGTACCTAAGGAAAACGTGTCTCATTTGTCGATGATTTTTGACAAGTTGGAGCAAGGTACAACAACAATACCTCTTTACCTTGGGCGTAATGTTTTCCCATTCCAGACCACGTGTCATTCCCTGGTGTATATTTCTTTATTTAATTCCACTTAATCTGTAAAACCCGTATTTGAGGACCCACTAAAACTTTGTCTGATAATATTTTACCAGGTAAAGAAACCATGGGAATCGAGGAGTACAGTTTTAGCCAGTCAACCTTGGAACAGGTAACATATTACTGTGCTGTGCTGTGCTGTGCCTTCCTGTGCTATTCAGCAGTGCTGTGCTGTGCTGTGCCGTGCCCTGCTGTATTGTGCTGTGCTGTATTTTGCAGTGCCATGCTGTATTGTACTATGCTGTGCTGTATTTGGCAGTGCCGTGCTGTATTGTGCTATGCTGTGCTGTATTTGGCAGTGCCGTGCTGTATTGTGCTATGCTGTGCTATATTTTGCAGTGCCGTGCTGTATTGTGCTATGCTGTGCTGTGCTGTATTTTGCAGTGCCGTGCTGTATTGTGCTATGCTGTGCTGTGCTGTATTTTGCAGTGCCGTGCTGTATTGTACTATGCTGTGCTGTGCTGTACTGTTCTGTGCTGTATTTCACAGTGCCATGCTGTGCTGTATTGTGATATGCTGTGCTGTATTTCACAGTGCTGTGCTGTATTGTGATATGCTGTGCTGTGCTGTGCTGTGCTGTGCTGTGCTGTGCTGTGCTGTGCTGTGCTGTGCTGTGCTGTGTCGTAGATTACTTATACTCTTTTCTATCTTAATACATTAGGTTTTCCTGGAGTTTGCTCGCGAGCAGGATGATGATCGCACAGGTGAAAAAGATAAGAAGAAGGAATTGACAGAGGAACTCCCCCCAGAAAACCCAACCCACATGGTATAACATTGGAGTGTAAAGACTGGCATGAGCTGGTTTGTTTAACTGTTTTCATAACTACAACTGTATTTTTTTATTTTGAATGGTAAGCTTACAAGCTATATATATATCCAAGGTACTGGAAGATAATTATATCAATATATAAATATGCTAAAATTTGAATTTTTAATTATTATATCTTTATTCAAATTAAGAGAAACTATGAGAAACTATGCTTAAAATAGCCAATCACAGAGCAGCAAGACCACTGATCAGCTAATCATAGTGCAGTAATAATAATGAATATGATGATGATGATGATGATGATGATGATGATGATGATGATGATGATGATGGTGATGATGATGATGGTGAGGATGATGATGGTGAGGATGATGATGGTGAGGATGATGATGGTGATGATGGTGAGGATGATGGTGATGATGATGATGATGATGATGATAATGGTGATGATGATAATGATGGTGAGGATGATGATGGTGATGATGGTGAGGATGATGATGATGATGATGATGATGATGGTGAGGATGATGATGGTGATGGTGATGATGGTGATGATGATGGTGATGATGATGGTGATGATTATAATAATAATAATAATAATAAACTTTATTAGTCACCCCCAATGGGTTTTTCAGATCGAATTTACAATACATACTATATTATATATTACATATTTTGTATTAAAACTTAAAAAGCTAAAAATAGACGTTGATATATTTAGCATTATACTTTGCTCTAATTGTTTTGTTTTCTAGTTTACCTGACTATTGTACTCTAATAAATAAATACACTTCGTTTCACGGGTTAATGAAAACCACTCTAACCCTTGACTAAACTAAAATCACGTGTTCATGTGTTGTGACCCATTGCATGTGACATCAAAGCAGCACAAAACAAAATAATCTCCTGAGAATTAGAACCTATGGTTTTGTCCTCCAAATTGAGCTGCTTAGACGTCACCTACAAGGGGTCTATTGACGACTCTTAGAACTCCAGTGTATGTGGGCTTAGCCGCTTTACTTCTAAGATCGGAAAACAAAAGCAGAAATTAGAATAACAGAAGAAGCAAGTCTTGGATTCGAGGCTAAGCCCGCATACACTGAAGTTTTAAGAGTCGTCAATAGTGAAATAGACACCAAGAGAAAACAATGGTAATAAGATGTACTAACCTATATTGTGTATTACTGAACAATTTCACCCTAAGTCAAGCATTGCTAATCACTTGCAATGCTCGTACACTACAGTAAGGACAATTTCATGTCTTTCCAAAGTCTTGAATTTAAGACCCAAAAAAATTGAAGCAAATTTCGTTTATTGATGTATAAATGATGATCACACATTTCCTGATCGTACTATACTCCTGCAGACAGACAGACAATACCTAACACGACCTGAATAGTACAGATAACTCGCACACATCAAAGAGAATACACTGATATTGAGCACAACAGGAGGTAAATCCTTCAGAGATCGGCTCTTGCACGATTACGAGTAGGCAAAACGCACAAAGGGGTGGGGATGGGTAAGAAATAGTTATCACAGTCTCCCCTCCCTTCTCCCACTCGGGCATGTCAGCACCAACAAACAGTCACGTGACATGAATGATTACATAACGTGTTTATTGAATCATCAAATTAAATACACTGACGATCAAACCTATACATCTATCTATATACAGCTATTTCAAAAAACCTTAAATACTGCATACTGAATAGTGCATTCTAGTACCGAAATGCATTTTGGGTCATGTAATATTGTCTAAAGTAAAATCAATAATAATAATCTATTCTACTTTTAGTGCATTCCATTCGAAACAATATACTAGCTATATATAGAGAGCAAATCGATGTATATTTACTTTTCATTTAAAGGATTAACGAGACCCACAATGCCCTTTGGTCTTGGAATGCACTATTCAGTGTTCAGTATTCAGTATTCAGTATTCAGTGTTCAGTATTCAGTGTTCACTATTCAGTGTTCAGTATTCAGTGTTCAGTATTCAGTGTTCAGTATTCAGTGTTCACTATTCAGTGTTCAGTGTTCAGTATTCAGTGTTCACTATTCAGTATTCAGTATTCAGTGTTCAGTATTCAGTGTTCACTATTCAGTGTTCAGTATTCAGTGTTCACTATTCAGTATTCAGTATTCAGTATTCAGTGTTCAGTATTCAGTGTTCACTATTCAGTATTCAGTATTCAGTGTTCAGTATTCAGTGTTCACTATTCAGTGTTCAGTATTCAGTGTTCACTATTCAGTATTCAGTATTCAGTATTCAGTGTTCAGTATTCAGTGTTCACTATTCAGTATTCAGTGTTCACTATTCAGTGTTCACTATTCAGTGTTCACTATTCAGTGTTCAGTATTCAGTGTTCAGTATTCAGTGTTCACTATTCAGTGTTCACTATTCAGTGTTCAGTATTCAGTATTCAGTATTCAGTGTTCACTATTCAGTATTCAGTATTCAGTGTTCACTATTCAGTGTTCAGTATTCAGTGTTCACTATTCAGTATTCAGTATTCAGTGTTCACTATTCAGTATTCAGTATTCAGTGTTCACTATTCAGTATTCAGTATTCAGTGTTCACTATTCAGTATTCAGTATTCAGTGTTCACTATTCAGTGTTCAGTATTCAGTGTTCACTATTCAGTGTTCAGTATTCAGTATTCAACGTTTTTTGAAATAGCTGTATGTATATGTATATGTGTACTATAGATAACACTTATATCAGTATATGTATTAAAAATCACGGGTGGCGAAGCGGTGAGAGGGCTCAGGCCTCAACAATGCGACCCGGGTTCGAGTCTCGCAGGTTCAGTCTCGTATGTGAGTAGAGTTGTTTGTTGGTTCTCTCCTGTGCTTCGTCATGATCGAGGGTTTTTCTCCGGGTTCTCCGGTTTTCCTCCCTTCTAAATCAATTTCTAAATACGAATTCGATCATGAAGCGAGGGTGACTGGCTATTAAGTGCTACCCTCGTAAAAACAAGGACGAGTTCTATTTTTAGTATATTATATTACAGTAACGGTTTATGAACGCTTATTCATCGTACTGTGTTTAAGATTCATTCCGGGCCTGACAGCTGTAGGTGCAGAGTTCCTACGTCCCCTCAGATATCTGCAGTACTTTATCTCATCTAGATCACAACTATCGGGACAGCTTTGCAAACGTCGCTTTTCGAAGTTCCTCGCACGAGGTTGATACCGATTCTGGCTTCGTATTGGTGGAAGACCTGTTGGTGGAAGCCGTAGCTTTGGACCCAGAGATTTTTCTTCTTCATTTAAATCAAAAGGTCCGAGTTGAGTGGCTGCAGTTGTATCTTCATTTGTCTCATCATTTTCCTCTGTGCTGTGTTCTTGTTCCTGGGCGATGGCTTGGAGTCGCGTTTGAAGGCTGCTTTGGGCTCGTTGTAAGTTTTGCAGTGAAAAATATGTGGGTTTACGTGTCACTCTTTTACTGTCAAAACTCAGCGTACTGGCTCGGCGGCGGTGAGGCTCTGATTGGACACTCTTGTGGTCTTCGCCTTGGTTTGGTTTCTGCTCTTCCTTAACAGCTTTCATCAAAGCATCATATACATCAGTCAAAGTCATCCTTCGTGCCATGACGGCTTCTCTTACTTGGTTGCTCGTTTCAGGAACTGTCTTATTCAACGCTGTAGTGACTTGTAGTCGTTCCCTTTGCTTCAAAAGCACAGTACGATCTACGTTAATTTTGTTTTCAAAGTCTTTTTTCTCTCTTTCCAACGTGTTTCGAATTCGTAGCCATTTTCCCGAAGCTCTCGAGTTTTTTACGGCGAGTTCTTTGTTTGCTGTTTTACATTGGACGGCTGGTTCTGCCTCAAAGTTTTCCTGTCTTGCCTCGGCCATGAATTAACTACGTAGTTGTACAACTGAGTATTATCAAATCACTAATAGCCTTTAGTATCTATCAGTCCAGCCTACAGTCGTAAATATGACACGTACCACAAGGGTCCTCATATTTAATTACTGTACTCTGTGCTCTAATTAATACCATCAACTCTAATACTATTGTGTAGTTGATTGCACTCGTGGGATTACTTCGATCTTGAGAAGAAGATGCTTTGTTTCAACTAATCCTAGATGGCTTGTCATAACAAAAGGGCGATAATTCGGCTTAATATTTACTGCAAAAACATTTATATATAGATTTAACAGACACTTGCATTAGTCAAATAATAAATGACAACTATCCAGAAAACCATGCAAGAAAACTAGTTGACTTTTCACTGATAAGCTGAACAACATTATCCGACAGCACTATCAAAAGGTAAGAAAAGTAATCATTTTAGCAAAGCTGAACAAATTGATTTTTCGTCCCAAGCTAATGCAATGCTAAAATATTCGTTTTTATCCATATTCACTAAAAGCATGGACTATAACTATAACCCATGATTTTCATCGATTTTGGCAAATTTTCACACCTTTTCCAAATCTATGGATTATTTATGAAAGATGCAAAATTACTCATTTTTGGCCATTTTCAACAGAAAACATGGACTTGCTTTTGATCGATTATGGCCAATTTTCCAACCTTTTGAAACCGATATGCATAATTTATAAAGAATACAAACTTACTCATTTTTGGCCATTTTTGGGATTAAAAAGCATAAGCTTTAGAAAACACTTCAAAATTTCCCTAAATCCATTCAAACCATGCGTTATAGTCCTCCGAAAATGCCCAAAACCATGAAGAATAGGCGGAACCGAACAGGAGACATCACAAGGAAAGGCGAAAAGAAATGAACAGACGACAGCACAAGGAACAGAGTAGAGAACAGAGCAGGGAACAGAGTAGAGAAATAAACAGACAACAGCCAGGGAACAGAGCAGGGAAATGGACAAACAACAGCACAAGGAACAGAGTAGGAAACAAACAAGGGAACAGAGCAAAATGACCAAAAGGACCCCAAATCCACCCAAACCATGGGTCATTGTCCACGGGAAACGCCCCAAATATAAGAAAATACATTTTGGGGTTGAAAATTTTGAAAAAAACCTGCAAAAACCTGAAAGCCAGCACAAGTGAACTCGAGGAACGCCTGGTCAATTTCATGAATTTTACACCAACGGATTAAGCTCAAAATTGAGCATTTTGAGGTGGTGTAAAATTCACGATATTGACCAGGCGTTCCTCGCCCTCTATATATAAGTCACTTGTATGAAATTTTACCGAGTTTTTGAAAAGACCTCAGAATGACCCCAAATCCACCCAAACCATGGGTTATTGTCCACGGGAAACGCCCCAAACACAAGAAAATACATTTTGGGGTTGAAAATTTTGAAAAAAAATTGTAAAAACCTGAAAGCCAGCACTAATGAACTCGAGGAACGCCTGGTCAATTTCATGAATTTTACACCAACGGATTAAGCTCAAAATTGAGCATTTTGAGGTGGTGTAAAATTCACGATATTGACCAGGCGTTCCTCGCCCTCTATATATAAGTCACTTGTATGAAATTTTACCGAGTTTTTGAAAAGACCTCAGAATGACCCCAAATCCACCCAAAGTATGGGTTATAGTCCACGGGAAACGCCCCAAACACAAGAAAATACATTTTGGGGTTCAAAAGTTTCAAAAAAATTGAAAAAACCAAATAGGCACGGCAAATGAGTTCGAGGAACGCCTTGTCAATTTCATGAATTTTACACCAACGGATTAAGCTCAAAATTGAGCATTTTGAGGTGGTGTAAAATTCACGATATTGACCAGGCGTTCCTCGCCCTCTATATATAAGTCACTTGTATGAAATTTTACCGAGTTTTTGAAAAGACCTCAGAATGACCCCAAATCCACCCAAACCATGGGTTATTGTCCACGGGAAACGCCCCAAATATACGAAAATACATTTTCGGGTTGAAAAATTTCAAAAAAATTTGTAAAAACCTGAAAGCCAGCACTAATGAACTCGAGGAACGCCTTGTCAATTTCATGAATTTTACACCAACGGATTAAGCTCAAAATTGAGCATTTTGAGGTGATGTAAAATTCACGATATTGACCAGGCGTTCCTCGCCCTCTATATATAAGTCACTTGTATGAAATTTTACCGAGTTTTTGAAAAGACCTCAGAATGACCCCAAATCCACCCAAAGTATGGGTTATAGTCCACGGGAAACGCCCCAAACACAAGAAAATACAGTTTGGGGTTCAAAAGTTTCAAAAAAATTGAAAAAACCAAATAGGCACGGCAAATGAGTTCGAGGAACGCCTGGTCAATTTCATGAATTTTACACCAACGGATTAAGCTCAAAATTGAGCATTTTGAGGTGGTGTAAAATTCACGATATTGACCAGGCGTTCCTCGCCCTCTATATATAAGTCACTTGTATGAAATTTTACCGAGTTTTTGAAAAGACCTCAGAATGACCCCAAATCCACCCAAACTATGGGTTATAGTCCACGGGAAACGCCCCAAACACAAGAAAATACATTTTGGGGTTCAAAAGTTTCAAAAAAATTGAAAAAACCAAATAGGCACGGCAAATGAGTTCGAGGAACGCCTTGTCAATTTCATGAATTTTACACCAACGGATTAAGCTCAAAATTGAGCATTTTGAGGTGGTGTAAAATTCACGATATTGACCAGGCGTTCCTCGCCCTCTATATATAAGTCACTTGTATGAAATTTTACCGAGTTTTTGAAAAGACCTCAGAATGACCCCAAATCCACCCAAACCATGGGTTATTGTCCACGGGAAACGCCCCAAATATACGAAAATACATTTTCGGGTTGAAAAATTTCAAAAAATTTGTAAAAAACCTGAAAGCCAGCACTGGTGAACTCGAGGAACGCCTGGTCAATTTCATGAATTTTACACCAACGGATTAAGCTCAAAATTGAGCATTTTGAGGTGGTGTAAAATTCACGATATTGACCAGGCGTTCCTCGCCCTCTATATATAAGACACTTGTATGAAATTTTACCGAATTTTTGAAAAGACCTCAGAATGACCCAAAATCCACCCAAACCATGGGTTATTGTCCACGGGAAACGCCCCAAACACAAGAAAATACATTTTGGGGTTCAAAAGTTTCAAAAAAATTGAAAAAACCAAATAGGCACGGCAAATGAGTTCGAGGAACGCCTGGTCAATTTCATGAATTTTACACCAACGGATTAAGCTCAAAATTGAGCATTTTGAGGTGGTGTAAAATTCACGATATTGACCAGGCGTTCCTTGCCCTCTATATATAAGTCACTTGTATGAAATTTTACCGAGTTTTTGAAAAGACCTCAGAATGACCCCAAATCCACCCAAAGTATGGGTTATAGTCCACGGGAAACGCCCCAAACACAAGAAAATACATTTTGGGGTTCAAAAGTTGAAAAAAAGTTGAAAAAACCAAATAGGCACGGCAAATGAGTTCGAGGAACGCCTGGTCAATTTCATGAATTTTACACCAACGGATTAAGCTCAAAATTGAGCATTTTGAGGTGGTGTAAAATTCACGATATTGACCAGGCGTTCCTCGCCCTCTATATATGTAAGTCACTTGTATGAAATTTTACCGAGTTTTTGAAAAGACCTCAGAATGACCCCAAATCCACCCAAACCATGGGTTATTGTCCACGGGAAACGCCCCAAACACAAGAAAATACATTTTGGGGTTGAAAATTTTGAAAAAAATTTGTAAAAACCTGAAAGCCAGCACTAATGAACTCGAGGAACGCCTGGTCAATTTCATGAATTTTACACCAACGGATTAAGCTCAAAATTGAGCATTTTGAGGTGGTGTAAAATTCACGATATTGACCAGGCGTTCCTCGCCCTCTATATATAAGTCACTTGTATGAAATTTTACCGAGTTTTTGAAAAGACCTCAGAATGACCCCAAATCCACCCAAACCATGGGTTATTGTCCAGGGGAAACGCCCCAAACACAAGAAAATACATTTTGGGGTTGAAAATTTTGAAAAAAAATTGTAAAAACCTGAAAGCCAGCACTAATGAACTCGAGGAACGCCTGGTCAATTTCATGAATTTTACACCAACGGATTAAGCTCAAAATTGAGCATTTTGAGGTGGTGTAAAATTCACGATATTGACCAGGCGTTCCTCGCCCTCTATATATAAGTCACTTGTATGAAATTTTACCGAGTTTTTGAAAAGACCTCAGAATGACCCCAAATCCACCCAAAGTATGGGTTATAGTCCACGGGAAACGCCCCAAATACAAGAAAATACATTTTGGGATTCAAAAGTTTCAAAAAAATTGAAAAAACCAAATAGGCACGGCAAATGAGTTCGAGGAACGCCTGGTCAATTTCATGAATTTTACACCAACGGATTAAGCTCAAAATTGAGCATTTTGAGGTGGTGTAAAATTCACGATATTGACCAGGCGTTCCTCGCCCTCTATATATGTAAGTCACTTGTATGAAATTTTACCGAGTTTTTGAAAAGACCTCAGAATGACCCCAAATCCACCCAAACCATGGGTTATTGTCCACGGGAAACGCCCCAAACACAAGAAAATACATTTTGGGGTTGAAAATTTTGAAAAAAATTTGTAAAAACCTGAAAGCCAGCACTAATGAACTCGAGGAACGCCTGGTCAATTTCATGAATTTTACACCAACGGATTAAGCTCAAAATTGAGCATTTTGAGGTGGTGTAAAATTCACGATATTGACCAGGCGTTCCTCGCCCTCTATATATAAGTCACTTGTATGAAATTTTACCGAGTTTTTGAAAAGACCTCAGAATGACCCCAAATCCACCCAAACCATGGGTTATTGTCCACGGGAAACGCCCCAAACACAAGAAAATACATTTTGGGGTTGAAAATTTTGAAAAAAAATTGTAAAAACCTGAAAGCCAGCACTAATGAACTCGAGGAACGCCTGGTCAATTTCATGAATTTTACACCAACGGATTAAGCTCAAAATTGAGCATTTTGAGGTGGTGTAAAATTCACGATATTGACCAGGCGTTCCTCGCCCTCTATATATAAGTCACTTGTATGAAATTTTACCGAGTTTTTGAAAAGACCTCAGAATGACCCCAAATCCACCCAAAGTATGGGTTATAGTCCACGGGAAACGCCCCAAACACAAGAAAATACATTTTGGGGTTCAAAAGTTTCAAAAAAATTGAAAAAACCAAATAGGCACGGCAAAATTGAGCATTTTGAGGTGGTGTAAAATTCACGATATTGACCAGGTGTTCCTCGCCCTCTATATATAAGTCACTTGTATGAAATTTTACCGAGTTTTTGAAAAGACCTCAGAATGACCCCAAATCCACCCAAAGTATGGGTTATAGTCCACGGGAAACGCCCCAAACACAAGAAAATACAGTTTGGGGTTCAAAAGTTTCAAAAAAATTGAAAAAACCAAATAGGCACGGCAAATGAGTTCGAGGAACGCCTGGTCAATTTCATGAATTTTACACCAACGGATTAAGCTCAAAATTGAGCATTTTGAGGTGGTGTAAAATTCACGATATTGACCAGGCGTTCCTCGCCCTCTATATATAAGTCACTTGTATGAAATTTTACCGAGTTTTTGAAAAGACCTCAGAATGACCCCAAATCCACCCAAACTATGGGTTATAGTCCACGGGAAACGCCCCAAACACAAGAAAATACATTTTGGGGTTCAAAAGTTTCAAAAAAATTGAAAAAACCAAATAGGCACGGCAAATGAGTTCGAGGAACGCCTGGTCAATTTCATGAATTTTACACCAACGGATTAAGCTCAAAATTGAGCATTTTGAGGTGGTGTAAAATTCACGATATTGACCAGGCGTTCCTCGCCCTCTATATATAAGTCACTTGTATGAAATTTTACCGAGTTTTTGAAAAGACCTCAGAATGACCCCAAATCCACCCAAACCATGGGTTATTGTCCACGGGAAACGCCCCAAATATACGAAAATACATTTTCGGGTTGAAAAATTTCAAAAAATTTGTAAAAAACCTGAAAGCCAGCACTGGTGAACTCGAGGAACGCCTGGTCAATTTCATGAATTTTACACCAACGGATTAAGCTCAAAATTGAGCATTTTGAGGTGGTGTAAAATTCACGATATTGACCAGGCGTTCCTCGCCCTCTATATATAAGACACTTGTATGAAATTTTACCGAATTTTTGAAAAGACCTCAGAATGACCCAAAATCCACCCAAACCATGGGTTATTGTCCACGGGAAACGCCCCAAACACAAGAAAATACATTTTGGGGTTCAAAAGTTTCAAAAAAATTGAAAAAACCAAATAGGCACGGCAAATGAGTTCGAGGAACGCCTGGTCAATTTCATGAATTTTACACCAACGGATTAAGCTCAAAATTGAGCATTTTGAGGTGGTGTAAAATTCACGATATTGACCAGGCGTTCCTTGCCCTCTATATATAAGTCACTTGTATGAAATTTTACCGAGTTTTTGAAAAGACCTCAGAATGACCCCAAATCCACCCAAAGTATGGGTTATAGTCCACGGGAAACGCCCCAAACACAAGAAAATACATTTTGGGGTTCAAAAGTTGAAAAAAAGTTGAAAAAACCAAATAGGCACGGCAAATGAGTTCGAGGAACGCCTGGTCAATTTCATGAATTTTACACCAACGGATTAAGCTCAAAATTGAGCATTTTGAGGTGGTGTAAAATTCACGATATTGACCAGGCGTTCCTCGCCCTCTATATATGTAAGTCACTTGTATGAAATTTTACCGAGTTTTTGAAAAGACCTCAGAATGACCCCAAATCCACCCAAACCATGGGTTATTGTCCACGGGAAACGCCCCAAACACAAGAAAATACATTTTGGGGTTGAAAATTTTGAAAAAAATTTGTAAAAACCTGAAAGCCAGCACTAATGAACTCGAGGAACGCCTGGTCAATTTCATGAATTTTACACCAACGGATTAAGCTCAAAATTGAGCATTTTGAGGTGGTGTAAAATTCACGATATTGACCAGGCGTTCCTCGCCCTCTATATATAAGTCACTTGTATGAAATTTTACCGAGTTTTTGAAAAGACCTCAGAATGACCCCAAATCCACCCAAACCATGGGTTATTGTCCACGGGAAACGCCCCAAATATACGAAAATACATTTTCGGGTTGAAAAATTTCAAAAAATTTGTAAAAAACCTGAAAGCCAGCACTGGTGAACTCGAGGAACGCCTGGTCAATTTCATGAATTTTACACCAACGGATTAAGCTCAAAATTGAGCATTTTGAGGTGGTGTAAAATTCACGATATTGACCAGGCGTTCCTCGCCCTCTATATATAAGACACTTGTATGAAATTTTACCGAATTTTTGAAAAGACCTCAGAATGACCCCAAATCCACCCAAACCATTGGTTATTGTCCACGGGAAACGCCCCAAACACAAGAAAATACATTTTGGGGTTCAAAAGTTTCAAAAAAATTGAAAAAACCAAATAGGCACGGCAAATGAGTTCGAGGAACGCCTGGTCAATTTCATGAATTTTACACCAACGGATTAAGCTCAAAATTGAGCATTTTGAGGTGGTGTAAAATTCACGATATTGACCAGGCGTTCCTTGCCCTCTATATATAAGTCACTTGTATGAAATTTTACCGAGTTTTTGAAAAGACCTCAGAATGACCCCAAATCCACCCAAACCATGGGTTATAGTCCACGGGAAACGCCCCAAACACAAGAAAATACATTTTGGGGTTCAAAAGTTTCAAAAAAGTTGAAAAAACCAAATAGGCACGGCAAATGAGTTCGAGGAACGCCTTGTCAATTTCATGAATTTTACACCAACGGATTAAGCTCAAAATTGAGCATTTTGAGGTGGTGTAAAATTCACGATATTGACCAGGCGTTCCTCGCCCTCTATATATGTAAGTCACTTGTATGAAATTTTACCGAGTTTTTGAAAAGACCTCAGAATGACCCCAAATCCACCCAAACCATGGGTTATTGTCCACGGGAAACGCCCCAAACACAAGAAAATACATTTTGGGGTTGAAAATTTTGAAAAAAATTTGTAAAAACCTGAAAGCCAGCACTAATGAACTCGAGGAACGCCTGGTCAATTTCATGAATTTTACACCAACGGATTAAGCTCAAAATTGAGCATTTTGAGGTGGTGTAAAATTCACGATATTGACCAGGCGTTCCTCGCCCTCTATATATGTAAGTCACTTGTATGAAATTTTACCGAGTTTTTGAAAAGACCTCAGAATGACCCCAAATCCACCCAAACCATGGGTTATTGTCCACGGGAAACGCCCCAAATATAAGAAAATACATTTTCGGTTTGAAAATTTTCAAAAAACCTGCAAAAACCTGAAAGCCAGCACTAATAAACTCGAGGAACGCCTGGTCAATTTCATGAATTTTACACCAACGGATTAAGCTCAAAATTGAGCATTTTGAGGTGGTGTAAAATTCACGATATTGACCAGGCGTTCCTCGACCTCTATATATAAGTCACTTGTATGAAATTTTACCGAGTTTTTGAAAAGACCTCAGAATGACCCCAAATCCACCCAAACCATGGGTTATTGTCCACGGGAAACGCCCCAAATATACGAAAATACATTTTCGGGTTGAAAACTTTCAAAAAAATCAGAGCAGGCAACAGCATAGGAGACAGAGGAATCAAATAGAAAAAAAATGCTAGCCCCCATGGTAAGGAATTGAATATTTCGATAACCCCCCCCCCCCCCCCCCCACTTCCAAATATAAAAATTTTCTGCCCCCCCCCCCCCCCCCCCCCGCAGGAAACGACTGAAAAAAAAAACCACTGTATTCTTATTCATGACCCCCCCTGGTTCAACGTTAAAAAAAATGTGACCCCCCCTTTTTATCTAGTAATTTCTTTATGACCCCGCTCCCCCCCCCCCCTCCTAAAAAATGAATGCTCCCTAACCAGTTTAATTTCTTCTTGGGACATGTTTGTATTTTAATAAGTTACGATTACACCAGTTCTTTATTTACTAATTTTCTTGACTCTTGTTTTGACATTGATTTTTATTGTATTGGTATATATTTATCAAGACACCGACAGTCATATTAGGGAAATAAGGCAACAGAGTACTTTCAATCACACTAAGTATTAGGGTAGGCTTCCATTTACCTTAGATACTCTAATGATTTATGACAGTTTAGTGCCCGATTCCTCTATTGCCTTACCAATAATGGTAACTTACTTCCATCTTCATAAACCTTTAAAAATAAAGTGAATTTTGTCTCACCTTCATGTGGTACATTTCATCTCTATTCCTTGAAGGATTAGTCTCCTTCACAGTTCCCTGTGCCATCTTGAAAGGTAGCTGGGGCCTTGCATGTGAATAATTGTTCAAGGTGTTAAAAAGGTCTCATCATTGCAAGACCACTGCTTGTCTTGCTTCGATACAAACGCACAACTACCTTTCAAGATTGTACAGGAAACTGTGAAGGGAACTATTGGCAGATCTGTACTCACCTACCAAGTGAATTTTACTCAGTCTCCTCTCACAACACAAATATTCAATCATTTCCCAAGTTTTGACAAGAACCTCCGAAATTCATAATTTGGATACAGAAATGATATTTTAATAGCATCTTTTCAAGTTTAATTCCTTGTTGAAAGTTTCTGTACAAGTGTCCTCTTTTAACACCAACAATAATATACAATATTAAATAGGAAATGTTAGTTGGTTGAATCTTAATGGATGTTTGCTTAAGGGACGAACCAAATGCACATTCAAGAACCTGCCTGTATTCAGCTTATCAATGGACCAGATGACTTGCCTGGTTTTCACTGGTGACATGAGCACAACGATCAACTACACAAGAGTGCTTGTGTTGCCAGTGAAGACGAGGCATTAGCTTCACATTCCATACCTTAAAATTCCCTTTACTATCCTTTCAGGAAGATGAATATTCATCAAATTATCAAACAAATTGTTGCCAGGAAATCAGAGATATAAACTCCAAACTATCTTGTTTTGCATCATCTTACATCGCTTTCCAGAAGTCAATAAAAAGTTGCAAGTGACTCCATTCCATATCATTGATACACCATCAACAGCACCTGCGGAATCATGCAATTTGCCGTCCCCACAAAGTAGGGTTTTGGTGGATGTCAATCAGTGTTTCCATGACATTTTAGAAAGGAAGTTTACATATAAAATGTCATAGGATTAACTTGATTGACATCTATCAAAGCCTACTTCGTCACAATGATTCCTCACATGCTTTTGAGAATGACTGTAACAGCATTATTAATCACCTGGTACCTGCCATGTACCATTCACTCATCCATCAACACCACAACCAACACACTATTCTTCCATGTTTACCATTTGTACAGTGTCATCATCCTTGGTAAATGAAAGACTAGGGTGGCAAGGCCAGTTGCCAAAAATTATATCTAAACTGCGACCTACCGACTCCAGACGTCTGGCATTTCGGCTTTCATCAATCAAACTTACAATGGACCAAGTTCATTCTGATTGAGTGATAAGGAAATATCCCGATACAAGACAGACATTTTCACATGAGAATTTTATTTACCACTCAGAATCAACTTGGCCTATTGTAACTTTGATTGACAGAAGTCAAAACGACGTCTGCGGCCAGTAGGTCACAGAATTATGAAAAGCTCTGAAAGTGTTGTCCATGTCAGTGTTTTCCTTCATGAGAAACTAGCGCTGTCTTCATATTAATCTCCACTACCCACAAGACATCTAGTTTGTCATGTAGCCAATGCATTCCTTCAATATTTTTCATTTGCAAGGCCACCAAAATCATCAGAACCTCAACCGAAACATCTATGGATCCAGTTCAATGATTTTTGGGCTGCTTAGGTATTTTCAACCAGTCTGCAAAATATTTTTTTTGGTATTTGGTTTTTGAAACTAAATCTTTGGATGCCTGCCAATTACAACTGATTCTATGAAAGTTTTTGTCAAATTTAAAAATTTAGTGCCAAAATTCCAAAGTTATTTTTATTAGACATACCAATTAAGATATGATCTATGCACCAGTTTTTTTCCACCGCTTATCAAAAAACCTTACAGTGCAGGTACTCAAAAAAATGAACATGGCAAGTCATGCAGGTACTCGAACCATAATAACTTCAAGGATATTTTGTACATCCTTTAATAATTATCCAATCAGCACTCTCCATAGGAACAAAGGAATCGAGTATTATTTGTTGTCATCCAATCTCAACAAATGGCAGAAAATCTTTAGAAGTTTTATTGTTAGCTCTCTCATGTGAACTAAAGAACTGCTAAAACACATAAATTATGGAGTTTGTTGTGATTGGATGTGACCTAAAAAAATGATTGATCCATTTGTTTCTACGGAGAGTGCTGGTTGGATAGTTATGAAAAAATGTCAAAAATACCTTTGAAGTGTTCATGGTTCGAGTACCTGCACTGCAAATCATTTTGTTTGGGTGTCTTTCAATTTCAGCATAAAATATGCAAGTATTTTTTTGTTAGGTGTCTGCTAAATTTCACCCCAAATTCAATATTTTTTGGTGGGCATCTGCCAATTTTAGAAATCAATCTGTAAAAAAATTTCCAAGTCTTATTCAAATCCCGAAAGTCAGGGGTGTCTGCCAATTTTTCAGCATACAAATCAGCATACAGTCAGCAGCATTTTTGTGTGGGTGTCTGACAATTCATTCTGCATCATAATCAGCTTAACACCAAGGACAGCAAGTACAGCATCAGCATGTACACAGGACCGACCACCACAGCAATGTGCTGTAGGCAGCAGCAGCACACTCTGAGATCACTGCAAGAGCTGAGGTCATCAGACCAATACTGCATTTTACTACTGCGCCTATGGGAAAGTTAACAGTCATACATTTAATAGGGGAAGATGTAATATTATACTATTCTACACATTACTTATTAATAGCTGAGGGATTTTACCATCACTTCTTCTTATTTCAACACAATTAGAATCATACTATTTACAATCATAACAGAGTAGGTTTTGGTAGACATTAGTTCACTGATATTATCATCACTGATTAGAAACATGAATTGTTGAAAGGCAAATGCCAACAGAATACCATGGAAATGCTTTAATTGATGTCCACCAAAACCTACTTTGCTATGACAGGAAATAGCTGAATCCCTTGTGTCATGGCATCATATTTCATTAAAAGAATTTCAGCAAGCATTAAGAAGTGAGGATAAACTCTCCTGGCTTGAAGAAGTACAAGCAAAACAGGGTTAAGAAAATGCTTCTCTAGGGATCTGTTTACCTAAATAAAGAAAAAATAAAACTTGATATACGATAATAAACTAGAAGTACTGTCCTGGCGATTTATAAAGACCTGTTATAGCACAACAAAAGTTCAGCTCTGTTAAGGTTATCCTTACCAGATGTGTGTGGTTTTCTATCATTATAAACTAGATCTCTGGTCTGTCTGAACAATGAGCAAGCAAAAATACTAATCAAATCAATCAATATTTACAATGTAGAATCATACTTTCTCTGAAATGCCAAGAATAATTTTCACAGCAACATAGCAGGAAGAATGACAAGCTTGAGGATTCATAGCATGCAATAAGGGAATGTAAACAGTGTCTGAGATAGCATGATTCTACTGGATTACGCTACGTAAACGAATGAAAACATTATTGCAGTAAGCTGTATGGTTCATTTAAGGTAATACTGCCCTAATATAATACTAAAAAAATTTAACAGCGTTACATGTGTCCTGCAGTGTTCATGACGAAGAACTGTATGCAAAGTATTTCATATACCAGAGTAGTTACTGGAAAAAATACAGGTACAACGACATTATCATTTGCACAAAATAACTAAAAATGAAATTTAAATGAATGTTATGTACTACCTAGTCTCAAAAAGAGGCTAGTAGCAAGAGTAGAGACAGAAGACAGCTGGGATTGATAAGAACAGCATTTCAGCTAATACAATACACCAAACTCTTCCCTGACTGATCGTCCTGCAGAAAGAAAAAAACATCATGCAAAAATCAACAACTAAGAACTAACAGAACACATAGTTATTAGTCGTCAGCCTCTTGATTGTTGATGGCATAGTCTCCGTTGTTTTGTTCTTCTCTAGGTGGTGACTGTGATGGTGATCTTTTGGGTGAATTTGAGCGAGATCTTGACCTAATAGGGGATCTAGATCGATTAACTGGAGATCTGGAACGAGATTTCGAATAACGACGGTTTGATCTTGATCTGCTTCTAGAACGAGACTCACGTCTTGCAGGACTTCTGGAACGTCTTGGGCTGTAGGAGCGTGAACGACGCCATTTTGGAGATCTTGATCTGCTGTTGCGTCTTTTAGGGGACCTGGATCTGGATCGTGAATAGCGACTTCTTCTGGAAAAATAAAAAAATAAATCTTAAATTATCATAACCATTATTAGAGTGCTATTATAGTCAAAGGAAATCTTAGTGAATTCTTATTCATCTAACTTTCTTGGTTTTTAATCAATATATTTAACAAATCTTGACGTAAGCTTAATAGTTTAGTAAGCTTAACACTATGACTTTTTCCCGGAAAAAGAAGCCATTCAAAGATGAACTAGAATGAAGTCTAAATATGAATGTCTAAATAGTTCTTTTGACACTGCGGTAATAAATTTAGGCTTCCAAGTACGATAACCAAACCTTACAAAATACAATCACAAATCATATTTACCTTCTTCTCGGTGATCGAGACCTTGAACGCGATCTGTACCTTCCTCCGCCATATCCACGACTATCTCGTCTGCTGGGTTTATATGTTTCTGTAGGTCTTCCATATCGAGCCATTTGGACACGGATTTCTCTCCCATCTACTACTTTCCTATCCATCTTATCCATGGCATCTTCTGCATCTCGTTTCTCCCAGAAGCGAACGAAAGCAAAGCCTCTAGACTGCAGATGTTTACGATCTCGTGGGATGTAGATGTCTCCAACTTCGCCAAACTTGCCAAATAACTTCTTTAAATCCTCTATACCTGTGCGATAAGTCAGGTTATCTACCTTCAGACTTGTCATTCCCTCTATATTCGGAGGTCCTCTACCGCTATCGAAACTCATTTTGGTGCTATAAACCACTAATTTCCTTGTTTCTTCTAGTCGTCCTGCACAAACAGCAAACAAAATGGCGTCTTCTAAAAGCACATGTCATCAGAGGGGGGACTAGATGATTGGTACTGTTTGGGACCCCACTTACCTGGAAACCACAGGAGCCCCAATCCCATACTTGTTTATTGACTTTTTCATTAATTTTTTCCAAACAAAAATGATCAATTTTGGCTCAAAGTCTTTTTTAATTTCGTTGCCAAATATCTTTGTTGTTCGATAAACTAACGAAAAACAACGATATGTGCTATTTTTTAAGCTCATTTTTAATATAAAATCTAAAAATATAACCATAAAATCATTTTAGTTTAGATCCCATGAAACTTAGGTGCAGCGAAAAAAATATTCAGTGTTGGAAAATCAAGGATTCATTCAAAACATGATTAACGTCAACTGACCAGGATTACATTTGCAGGTTGTAATGGTTATTTCACACTTTTGGCATAATAACATGTCCTTCCGTAGTTCTGTTGGAAGTGCTTGCCATTCGTGGTATATTTGTCGTCATTCATTACAAAAATCAAGCCTTCACTTTGTGTATTTTTTTCAATTATTGATTACAAACTTGGATATTTTTTTAATAAATCACATCGCTATTTCTAATGAAATGATTACACGAAATCAACCATGAAAGATAAAAAAGTATGATTAAAATATTTCTAACAAAATTGAACGATTAAATATCCCTTATTTCTTGACACAAACATAAAACTCTTAAATCTTATCAAATATAGTTTAATAAACTGATCTTTAAATCAAATCAGTCCAAATCCATTAATAGATTAGAGAAGTGTTGGTTCTTGCAGTTCTGCAGTTGACCGACAGGCAGTTTTGCCTGTCATGACAATCATTCAGTTCAGCATGCAACTTGGAAAACGTCCAACCGATGATCTTGAGTTGATAAGAGTTCGTTTGCTGACTTGAAACATGACAAGCGACCTTCAAGAATTACATTATCTTAACTACTGGACAAACTGAGAACTAGCCAGTGAAGTCGTGAGGTGTAGTACCAGGACATTTGAAGTGACATTAATGATCCTTTTCTCGATGAAAGTTTACGAAGGACTGCCATTGCGTGGATCAAACTAGTACACGATATTACATCTTTTCTTTATCTAAAAAGCAAAAGTTCTCTATATTTACACAAGAAGTAGAAAACGGTTGTGATTTGTTTGGACATGTCAAGGTTTCCAAACACTTTGCTTTTAAGTTTGCTGTGTTTTTGGCATTCAACGTTCATAATGTTCGAAAAGAAACTCCCTTGGATGTATCTGCAATTATAATCCAGGTGAAAGAATGTCTCAATAAGAAGAAAAAGTGGCCACACTTTATTTGATTTGTTCGGACAATAAAGAAAACTACCCACTGGATCTTTAATTACTTGGCTCGTTTAAAAAGCACTGGAAGTGAGCAGGATGCCGTCACCTGACCTCGCCGGCTATCATCTAGTCAATCTGTTAGCGCGCAGTAGTTCTAATCAAAGACTATCTCACTCAAAACACCAAACTGAATGAGGGGTTTTGAATACCATTTGACTCTCACTAGAGTATTTCACACAAAAAAATAACAGTCAACTGACATTTTGGCAAATTGATAAGAAATTATTGCAACATCACACCTTAAAGTACATTGATCTTGCTGCTAACATGCGCCTGGTCAATATGCAAATGTAGCGGTTACAAGAAAGTCAATAAACCCGGCAAATATCTTTTGAATGGAATAAAACGGCGAGGATATCGAGGTTTTGACTTATTAATCTACTGGTCCATGTATTGATAAAAACTCCGTGAATCGGAGTAAACACAGTATTTATTTTGTGATTTCTTGACCGCGACGAACCTCAGTACTGGGATCCTATGGATTAGTACTGACTCAGATAGCACTTGAAGGGAAATTGGACTCGGCTATCAGTGAGAGTTTCTGTTTGATGTCAACAATTTAAAACTGAAAAAGTGTGAAAGTAAGGAAATTCAGCCAAGTGAAGCAAGTGAAAAAGGCTTCACAAGACCGCAACATAACACGAAGGCCGGCACTCAACTGTTGGTCAGTAGAGGACAAGAAGGGAATGAAGAAATGGGTCAGTCAGTGGATAGAATATGACAATAGTTGATTGATGGTTTATGGTTGCTGATATAGCCCTTGAATCTACACACAATCATGCGGACAACGGCGAATATCTTCAAAGCTATCTTAACGAGGCTGCTTTTCGCAGGACATGCACTAGTTGCCATATACATGGTAGCAGTGATTACAAATGATTCGAAGATGTGGCACCTTGCATGGATTCTTGTGACACTACTCATAGAGACGATCTTTGCGATCATTTACCGAAATGGAGACGAATTCAAATGGTAAGTTATTGGTTCACCTGCTAAACGAAATGAAATGCGGCGATTCAAAGCAGTACTGCTTGATGAAACCAAAAGGATACGTCAGTCAAGTAAGCTGTAAAACTGATCGCGCGCTATCAGGCGATGCTAGTTTTTACTCCCCTATTTCGTATACTATTAGAGATAGCATATGAATATGGTGCTATATACCTTTTAAATGGCTTTATCCCAGGGCCGTTTTATACGAGAATATAGCGAGTCTATCACAAACGGCAACATTTGACACCCATGAAGCCCATGCGATCGAGCTGATCTTACAACATCTTTTACAACAACCAATATTTTATTTGTTGGTGAGAATGTCTGACCTAAAATGGGATATCGATATTGGAATGGATTCTTTATGCAGGACCCATCCGCCCTTTGATCGAAAATACCGATAATCCTAAGTATTGGGAATAAGATGTTGGCCGGATGAAACGAAAAGCATTTTTTTCCTTCTCACATCAACCAGGTTCATTCCAAAACAAGGGACCTTATAATCATAGTTTCAGCAGTGTGAGTGCTGACGAAATCGATGCGCAACTTTTCCAACTATTCAATGACTTGCACATCTACTGATTCCATTCGCTTCCCGGTTTTGCCCTAGCCTGACTGCTGTGCACAGCAGATCCACGATGAGGAAAATCGTTCAAAAACACGACCTGTCATGATCCTTAGCTACCAAACCTTGTCTACTGACCACGCCGTCCGGCGCCAACTATACACAATTTACCTCTAGTAAACGTGGTCAGTCTCTCAAAATCATTTTACTTTTAGGATTACAGGTTTGCCAAAACATTTGGTGTCATACAAGACTTCGTTAATAATCCCTAAAGCAATGTAAATGTTAAATTTCACTTCGTTTATTTAGTGAATGTTGAAGATTGAAATGAGTTTTACATGCAGAATAGCAAAAGTTCGTTTGACCAGAAGTCTATTCAGCACATAGCGCAGGCAGGTCGGTGAGATTTCAATATTTGGTTGGATGCGAAGTAATTAAAATTTGAACAAACGGTTTGCTATCCTTATGTCGTGAAAACCCAGGCGTTTATCAGCGAAATGTGTCCAAACAAAAAGTTCTATGGAAAAGCGATGCCACTGTTGGCCTATTATGAATAAAAAAATAATAATCTTCAACAAGCCGGCCTTCAGTTCTTGGCTTTTTCATTCATTACTTGATATTAATCAGAGGATTATAGCCAGCAGAATAAATATCCTTTCACTTTTAATTTTCCCTGTCGCAGGAGCAGTCGTTTTCTTCAGCTTTCTTCTTGGTTTTAATTAGTAAGACTCAATTCGCGGGCTTTATACCACCCCTCGTTACATTCCCTCCCTCTTCACTCTATCCATTTTTAGAATCGCCGAAAATATTATATAATATACGTGCTGTGTCTTTTGATCACCTTCTACAGGATGTAATTAAAAATCTTACTTGTTATATCCATAAGGTAAATACTGCAAATGAAGTATTTGAGGATAATAGCAAGGACAGTTCTCGATGTTAGAATTGAAAATTAACAGCAATATGTACTGACCGAAGAAAGTCCAAAATATTAAGATTTTGTTCTGAGATTTTGTTTCGAATTTCTTGATAACTTTGATGGAGATGGAGAATTAAATATACACAAAGAGGAATTAGGAGTTTGGGAAATCTTTTTTTGTACTTATTAACTGCCATGAGATGAGGCTACACTTGAGTGTATACGAAGGTTGTTTGAGCAAGGTTGTACTATGTAATCGTCTGTCATCCTCGTGCGAAATCACAAAAAATATGAATGAAAATTAGATTGATTTTGGTGTCAGAATATTCCGTCAAAACAGCATGAAACTTAGCCTATTTCAATATTACAAAAGATAATCATTTCAAGTTCAAGATATGGGGGACACAGATACCTCGTATGATGATACTAGTGGCCACATATCGATCTAATCGCCGACTATCGAGCGAAAATCAACATCAGTAACAACACTGATATGATGATGATGTGTGGTGAGGAAAACCTCTCATTATGAGATGAAAGTATAAAGTAAACACCGTCCATTTGCACTATTAAATAGTAAGAAATATCCTATATAATCGATATAATGTTTTATCCGGCCGTGGAAGTGAAGAGAGACTCAAGGAAGACCGTTATATCACGTCTGATCTAATGATATCCCGTGCTTTCATTCAGTATATACATACACTGCATGTTTTGCCGGCACTAATCATGCTATAAATATTATCACTCAGTTTTAGGACTGTCTACTGTTTACAGCTGAGAAACACGGTCTATTATATTGTCGCCTATTTTTGACTGAAATAAGTGCTATAGTGCGTCTAACACCATTCGTGCAAAGCTGCTCACCAACTTGATAACATGGGAGCTTTGGGTGGGGAATAATAAAATGGTAAATTCATGTATATTGGTTTTATTGAGCGCAGCCCGTTACTATGGACACTGGTGCTAGGGACAATAGGGGACACTGGTGCTAGGGACATTAGGAAACACTGGTGCTAGGGACACTGGTGCTATAGGGACATTAGGAAACACTGGTGCTAGGGACACTGGTGCTAGGGACACTAGGGGACACTGGTGCTAGGGACACTTGTGCTTAGGGACACTAGTGCTAGGGACACTGCTGCCAGTGTTTTTGTTCGCCAAGATCTTGCCCTAGCAGTAGGGTCAAACCAACTGATCAAAGCTGTTCTTCCATCTGCAGGGTGTCTGGCAGTATCATCTGTTACCTAGTAACCACCATCCCGTGCGCATGGATCACAGAGTTTCATCTGCTGAACTACCGTGCGCGCAACACGCAAGGGACTGGGAATAACGACGTCACTACCAATACCACTCACTCACCCTTGACTGCGGTAGGACATCAAATAGAAACTGAACATGCTTGGTTGTAGAACCAATAAATGCCAAAAACGGCCTGATAGTAGAGTACCCCGGTATAACACCACGGCGCCTTTCGCCGGACATACCCTCCTGTCCTTACTCGTTCAAATTAATCGTGTAACAAACAGAAATACGAGAAGATTTGTCATTTCCATTTTAATTTGAGAAAATCCAGTTCATTTTGCTGTTGATTACCTTTGGAAAAAAGGCCGAAAGATTCTCAAATTAAAAAATGACAAATCTTGTCGTCTTTCTGTTCCTTATCAAGCTATATGTCCAAATAAATATATTGAATTGTGTAACATTATTAAAACTTCCTCATTTGATGATCTGTGCAAGATAATTGGTTCAAAGTAAACAAACTCATCAATATTTCTATTTTTCTCTCTCTAGATTAAGTTACCAATTAACATTTCTCCAGATAACTTCACTGACCTGATAGAACAGTCAACAATGTTGATCTTGATCCTTGGACGATGGTTGCTTCCCAAAGGTTCATTATCTCGCGAGTCTCTGTCACAACTTCTGCTTGTCAACCTTGCAATGAGTGCAGACATCATTGAATTCTTTGATATTCTCAAACTGGCACAGTCACGAGTGTCCAAGGATCTAACATTTACTATTTTAAGCCTATGGACGATTAGTCTATTGCAATTCCCACTCAACGCGACTGCTAAACTAGGTAAGAAAAAAGTCCCATCCATAGTTTCCTGCGCCATCTTGAAAGGTAGCCGCGCCTTTGCATCGGGTGACCTTACAATGATAGAGACATTTTTAACACCTTAGACAATTATTCACATGTCTCGCTTCTCGTGTCTCGCCTCGAAGCAAAGGCGGAGCTGCCTTTCAAGATGGCGTAGGGTTAAGAGTTAAGAGTCCGCCATGTTGAATGCCAGAGACATGTTACAATGAAAGCGAACATTTCCAGTAGACATTTCCATGGTTTTTGGGTGTAATGTTTAATTTCTCATTTCAAGTCTCTTGGGAAGAGTCAGATAAATGAGAAAACAAAGAAATTATACTAAAGGGAATGACAGGAGGGTTGAAATCGCTTCGATGTAAAGGAAAATGCACGGCTACCTTTCAAGATGACACAGGGAACTGTGAAGGGGACGATTCTGTTAGTTGTTAAGAGTCAGTTATGTTGAATAGTAAAAAAGCTGTTTAGCTAAGAATCATGTATGTTGTTATTGTAAGATATGCAGCAGACAACTCGGTCAGTATTAATCATTGCTTGTTTTGAACAGGGGATGAAAGAGAAGAAGTATCCCTACCTAGCGATACAAACACCATACCAAACCATGATATTAACAAGAACTCTGTTCCCAACTACATCAAACGTCATGGACGTCGGTCGTCACGTGTCTCTGTTGACTATTCTTTCCGTCAAGCACCACTCAGTGATCGAAAGCTGTCGATTATTGCTCCACAAAACCGCCGTTTATCGTTCCAGCACGCCCCAGCCGAGGAGGCTGATGATGTACTGGAGTTGAAGATACCTCGCACCCACAGACACTCCATGGCTGTTGGTATGATTGACAGGTTGAATGTCCCGGATGTTTCGCCAAGAAGGCTGTCCGTCGATGTAAACAGATCAAGACACAACCTTAGAGAGAACATGCAAGGTTTGGCCAATCAAATGCCACGAAGATATTCACGTGATGTTCAGGGTGTCAATAAGCCACGTGCTTCGGTGGACCATTCCGCTGACCGAATGACTGCACGTTTTAATTTTGAGCGAACTGCATCCTTGGAATCAAATGAGACAACTGCTGAAGACGAAGGGCCAAAACACAGGGTTACCATGGACTTAATTTGCACCGTGATGGCTCTTTTCCTACAAGACGGTCCATTCCTCACATTCAGGCTGTACATGATTGCTAAGCACTCAGCTTTTGAATATATGATCGTTTTCTTGACAGTTAAAAACGCTCTTCTCTTGACTCTACAAATCTACAAGCTCTGTGTTCAACACTGCGTCTGTCATGACCACAAGGACAATGACTTCTCACCTGAAAACCACGTGGATGCCATGTCAAGGCTGAACAATGTACAGATAGCTGTGATACACGAGGAGACTGAGGCGAGTAAAGCAGGGCCGTCAAAGAAAAAGAAACGAGGAAGATATAATCGACTGAGTGTTCGCTGGAGTCGAACCAAGACGAGAATTAGTGGAACTGGTCCCTTGTTTTACTAACGTACTTAGTCAGTGTCGGTCAATTACGAATCAAAAGAAACCCAGAAACCCTCACGGTAGAATTTGAACCCAGAAACCCTTGCGGTAGAATTTGAACCCAGAAACCCTTGCGGTAGGACTTAAACCCAGGACTCCTCGCTGGTGGATTTAAACCGAAGTCCTTTCGCTTTGCGACTATCGGCTAGATGTACAAATATGACAATATGTTAATTCCATTCAAAGGGTTGGTCTCAAAATATCTTTATTTTAATCATCACGATGTGAAAAATCAATCAATCGGGCTTTATTTCTATCAACGAACAAATAAAAAATTCTTCAGTTTTGTGGTTTATTTACAGTGTATCACGCTTGGACTCTACGTTGAATCATTCATACATTCTAGGTTTTACAAGGTTTACTAACGTACGTTGCTGATCAGCTAAGCTAGTTAGATATATACATGTATTCAGTGCTGATGTGGACAGCGTCAGTGATCTTTATCAACTCAAACATTCTTACTTTAACTTTTGCCCCGTGTCATCCGCCTAGCGTAGTTTTAGCGTTAAAAACATCACTGCTGTGGGATGGGTGTTACATGGGTGTTATACTCGGAGGGCATTCGAACAACCAACGCTCAGCTAGTAACTCTACTTTAACCTTGAGCAGGTGGGTTGAACTATTTACACCGATTTTCATAAAACAGCCTAAGACGTCTGGGTTTTTGGCCTCCGTCAAAAAAATACCAGCTCAGACCGTTAAAAATTTAATTGACGGAAGCCAAAAACCCAGACGTCTTGGGATATGTTGGTAGCGCAACACGGGTTTTTATTGGCGGCTCTCTCCCGATCAAACTGAAAGTAACTTGGTGTTTTCATCACGGTTCAAATGGTTTGATTCCTATACCTGTATGGCGGTACTCTCAGATACCTACAATACTTAATATCACTATAATTGATTTGTTTGCCTGCAGCTTTGCGTAGAAACTCCTCGTCTTTTTCAAAGCTTCTTATTTCAGGCTTCTTCGGTGTTTGTGTGTAGAGTTTTGGAAAATGTAGCAGATTCAAGGGAGGAAGTCTTATGGGTAACTCCTCTCCTTCTTCCATGCTAAGATAGTTGCATTTCTCTTCAATTTCTTCGCAATCATGTTCTTCTATTGTTTCAGAAAGTTTGATGTTTCCTGACGATTGCGACGAAAGAAGCCTTTGAAGTTCTAACAATGATACACTGGATCTTCTTCGAGAGATTTTCTTACTTTCAGAGCTTGTCGTTTCTTTTGAAAGAGTATTGTTCAAGGATTTTGAACGGAGTTTCTTGTCCTCGTCTGAGTTCGCTTCTTTCTCCATCTCCATAATATGTTCACAAACATTTGAAAAGCTTATTTTACGCCTGCTGTTATCGATCGAGGGCAGTAGCAACTGTTCATTATCTTTCAGTGTTCCAGTGGAATCAGTCAAAGAGTTTCTGTACTTCAACATCTTTATGATCTCTCCATCTATCTTATTCTCTTGTTTGGATTGCTCTTTCTGCAGTGCATCTATTTTGTTATTCCACGTTTTACCCAAACTACAATTCTGCACTGAGAGACGCCTACTCAAGTGCCTTGTGAAGACGGTCGGTTGTCTTGCTAAGTCGTGGGTATCCATCAGTTGATGGTTTTCTTTAAAAGTCGCCTAGATCTCATTACAAATCACAGGTTATTTCTTCTGCCGTCTTGATGACTTTCAATTCTTTAAGTAACTCACAACCCAAATGATTATCACTTTTGTATTCAATCAAATATATTTCAAAACAAATCTTTTCCTCAATGCTATTGTTTTCAGCTAAGTGCTAATTTCTTTATCACTTGTTAACGACCTGGTCAAACCTATTCGGTTTTGTTTAACTTGTTTGTCTATTACTGTTGTTAAGCAGCCATTGACGAGCCAGTATTGTCACAACACATTAACCTTCTTATGCCTCAAGTCTAAGGATTATGGTTTTGTACAAAAGTACAAAAGTTAATTACATGAACGGAAACGAAATTTTGGCTAAAAAAATCTACTGAAGAAGTGAGTGCGTCATACAGTAAATAACATGGGTTACATGTTGTGGCAGATATAGGGGGGAGGTCACAGGGTGGCCGTGACCCCCCCTTTCTAGCTTGAAATTGGTTGGTTAGCAAAAGGTGCATTTTCATGATTTTGACACCCCCCCTTCTCACGCTATACCAGGGTGGGTAGGCTGACCCTATAACTAACTGTTTTGTCCAAGCACTATGGTTATCCTACCTTCATCTAAACGTCTAACAGGAAAAACGTGACAGTGGTAAGAAATAAGTAACAGGGGAGGGGAGGGGAGGGGAGGGGAGGGAGGAAAGAATCTAACACTAATCCATTTGATTGTTCTTACAATACATGTCCCTTATCTCAGTTAATTGAAGTCTAACCTTCCCATATCACTACACAAACCCAGTCATCATACAAATCGTTCTCTAGGGATGTTTATCGACTAGAACTTGATGAACAAAGATGGCAACACTATTTAGACTGAATGATATCTTTTATTAGTTGGTAAGCAACTGCTATGGTTAGAAAGGGAGAGCGAAAGTTGACACCAAAGATCTTCAAATTTATCAAATTCTTAGCAAGCAAACAAAAATACAATAACACAAGAAGCAATTGAGCTTCAGCATTAGGACAGTAGGCAGCTTGAAAATGAAAGTTAATATGACTGAAACAAACATTATTATTAGAATAATTATAGAGCTTAAAAAAGAAAAACAAGTCGATGCACCATAGAGGTTTTTATACATATCAATATATCCCAAACTGAAGTAGTTGAATCAAATATCTATTCTAAACTAAAGGCAACTGCGATAGTAATAAATGGGCTTCCTGTGGTATAGCATGGGTGAGGGGAGACAACACTGAAATAAGAGAGATCTCTCCTCATTCCCTCATGCTTATTTACCACAGGAATCCAAATGCAAAATACTTGTTAAGGGACACAAATAGTGACTATATGATTCTAAATATCTCTAGCTAAACATTCTAGCATAATATGTGAACAAATATAAACATTGATAATTTTTGCTATTCAATAATATATCATTTTTCTTGTACTTTACACGAGAAAAAGTTTTGGTTCAAAGAAGCCGAGTTTCTATGGCAACCAAAAGTGTGAAGATATTTACACTTTTTTAAAGATGTAATTGAATCAATAAGCATAATAATAATAAGAATAATTATATAAGACATTGTAAAGCAGTAAGCTTTGAATATTTTTTCATCATTTGATCTATGATATATTCTTATATCTACCTAATAACGTTATCTACTGATTTAGAATGAATTCATTTACAAGCGCTAGTTCATTGAAATGACAAAACTTAGAAGAGAAAACTCCAGACTCATTCTCAACTGTAATGACTGTACGCAATGGATTAAAACAGGATAGGTATATGTATCACAGCAAATAGAATTCTTCATCAAGATTTAAGGTCAATATCTGAGCAATAATCAGGGATTGAAATTCCCAGAAGATAATTGTTGGCTAAAATGGGAGTTGAAAATTCCAAATATCAAGTGAAAAGAAATTGAACTCACATTTTCTAGCTAGTTCTCTTCTTAGAAAATAATGATATGCAAAGGAAAAAATAAAGTCTTTGCGTTTGCATTCAATCCATTTATCTTGTAGCTGCTCAATGTACAAGATAAGTTCATCTTGTCATTAAAAAATTGAAATTCTAACCCTGTATAGTTTAATAATAATGAAGTGTTTTCATAGCTTGGTAAATTACTACATCCATTGTCATAATTACATGACAACCACAACCCAAGACGTCTGGGGTTTTGGCTGCTCAGCAATCAAAAAAATCCTAAACTCAGACCATTAGAAATTTGATTGATGAAAGCCAAAAAACCCAGACAACTAGAATTATAGCTAGTTATCTGAGTCACATAATTATGAAAATAGGCATAAAGATGTGAATTTTGAGAAAAAAATTATCTCGAATATTCACATCTTTATTAGTTTTATTCTTAAAGATATCGGCAGGTCCTAAATAACTTATGGATCATTGGTGTGTTAGTAAACCTTGATAATCAATAGGTTTTAGTTCATTGAATATGTTAGGCTATGCAAAGAGTTCTTGGCTACATGTTATCTAGGTCCTTTTGGGTACATAAAGGGCCTATATAGTCTAGGTTCTCTTACTAATAAAGCATTTAGGTTCCTCTTTGTGAACAAGTCTTATCCTTGATGACAAAGAAAAGGAATAAAAGGGAATAAAAAGAATACAGCTATAGAGCATAAAAATCCTAAAGTTAGATGATATATTGCTGTTATAGTAACCTGAATCTGTCGAACGGCAGTCATCATACAAATCAGTCATCAATTCTATCTTAATCCAAGGTGTCAATCATTTTCTTCCATCCAATAAATAAGAAAACAGTTAACTGGTATTCCATTGTCATTGAAATAAATTCAAAAGAAATGTCCAAATCTCTTTGACAATTCTGTGGCTACACAGTCTTTCTTTGGACAAGAGATTTAAGCAAATCACTACAGCCTGGCTCCACTCATCATAATCTGTGTTGTCTTGGCTTTTTTCTTATCTTTCTTTTCCACTAATATTATTTGTTTGATCCTGTTTCTTGTCATGTTAGATCACATATCAAATAGATTTCATTCACATTCTAAAAGGCCGCTGTAAAAAAGTAAAAAAATAAAAAAACATGTTAATTTTACCCTAACAAAACTTCTGCTGATCTACCGGTATTTTAGCAATTTCTTAAAATGATTTGAATAAGCTCCCAGAACTTCTTTTTAAAATTTCAAATTCTACTTTATCTTAAATGTATATTGCTATTTTGCTTACTTTATTCCACAGGAACACATTTGAAATTAACACTAATATTTCACAGTTAGACCTGCAGGTCGAGTAGGGCCGAGTCAATAATGCATATACTATATTCATATCTCTTAAAGAAGTGCAGGATATGGGTGCTAATCTACATGAATTGGAGGCTAGTTGACCTTCCCAAAATTGCATATTACATCTAAGTAGACATAAAACAGAGTTCTTTACTAATCAACCTCACAAGTGCAGCAGTAGCATATTACATGTACATAAAACAGAGTTCATTACTAATCAGCCTCACAAGTGCAGCAGTAGCACATTACATCTACATAAAACAGAGTTCATTACTAATCAGCCTCACAAGTGCAGCAGTAGCATATTACATGTACATAAAACAGAGTTCATTACTAATCAGCCTCACAAGTGCAGCAGTAGCATATTACATGTACATAAAACAGAGTTCATTACTAATCAGCATCACAAGTGCAGCAGTAGTACAGCTCAACTGGGTCAAACAAGAAGCAATGTAAAGAACCTGGTGTTTCCAGAAAAATTTTTTTTTTCCTTTAATCATTGTACTAATTTTCTTAAACGAACCAACTAGCCTCATTTACATGTTTATATACACCAATCCCAGCATCTTTTATATGAATAAAGCATATAACACACAGGGTTAAACTTTGTTATTATTTTGAACCCCAGCTTAATATCATTATGTAAGGGATCTATTAATTACTGTTGTATTAATATCGTACATGTATACTTACTGGTGTACTTACTTTGTCGGATGGTTTAGGCTTTGCCGATGCACTTGCTTCCGCTGTATCTGTAACATCTTTTGATACGACACACAAAAACTCTGCTTGATCTTCACTGCCATAATTGTAGTTACTGCCAACACTTACCAACTACAAAGACATATCAAGAATAACCAGAAAAATAAGTCATAGAAGCAGGTCATATTCTTCAATAGGTTTATGACAAGGACTACAGAGCACCCTTGAAAGTGGGGGATTAGACTTCAAAATGTTAGCCATTCCAAGGTTGAAGAACAAAATTGGGTCCAGTTGGCATGGAAGTGCATTGTGGGACTGTTTTAGGAGACATATTTCCAAGATGGCATCTATTTTGCTTTCTAAGATGCCAACTCAACCCAGTTTTTTTAGTATGTATATATGACTAGTATGTATAAGACTGAAAGTGGTGGGAGAGTGATGAGAATTTATGATATAAGTGAAAATTAGCTAAGGTTGGTAAGCCAAAGCCCCTTTCCCCAGTCCCTGTATGAATCTAGATTTTAAAGAGATGAAAATGTCTTATTAGGGATTGTTGATTCACTAGTCTCACAATAATTAACAATTATTCACTGATGTTGAGGTAAATATTTACTGACGATCATCGAGACTGAGGTGAATAATTGTTTTAGTATCAGTACACAGGTGATTATTTGAAAACATCAATCTATTTTTAAAATGTAGATATTTTTTGTATTTTTTAAAGAGGTTTGTATCACCAAACAAAGTGCATGCAATCATATTTTCTCTTATAGATTATAGGAAAACATTCTGAAGTTTTCGACCAATGAGTGCACATGATTTCCCATAATTACTACTAGGGTAATGATACTAACAATCACTAAAAATAGGAAACAACTTATATACATCATAAAATATTTTAATAGAGAACATGTATGTCCCAGGATAACATCCCTAATCAAAGAAAGAAAACCAACCTGTTCAAATCTCCAACCATCAGACATCGTAGAAACCATCTGAGTAAGTTCATCTTCATGACATTGCAAGACTCGATAAACATGCTTTTTAGCTAACAACTGTGGAAAATAAACACAGGGAATCAATACTTAATTATTATCATCACCATTATTATTTTATAATCATTATCATCTAATAATCAACTACATCTTTTCATAATTTTTATAGAGTATAAAGAGCATAATAAGGTGCTATAGTCATGTTTACAATAATGTCCCCTATAGATATTATATGCCCCAACCATGGCACCTCTATTTGCTACTGAAACAAACAGATCTTTTGTTTAATGGTTGGCAAAATTGAATGAGAAATGATACCCAACCTCAATATCTATAAATTGTGAATATTGTTATAATATAAGTCAATAAATCATCATCATCATTATTTTTTGTTCTGACTTACTGGCAACTTTTGTCTGTCTTCTCTAGCTTGTATTTTGTCTTTAATTATCTTAACAAGTGGTTCTATACTATAAAATTCTGCTTCTTCGAGAACTCCTTTAAAATAAATAGATAACAATGAAATCAATAATATTACAATACATCTATAAACTATTTATTAATTAAAATGAAGGCCTATGAAAAGAAATTATAGCTTGGCTGTTGAGCAGTAACCTCGATTTATTATGGTTTGAAGGTTTGTCAAGGTAAAGAAATTGAAATAAAATAACTGATGACATACAATTTCGAAGTATTAAGAGTTCATGAAGTAACTGCAAAAAAGTAGGGCAGTTTTTTCTCCGCTAACTTATTAATGGTCCCTCGTGACCACACCCCTTGTGCATACTGATAAGAATATTGCAACATTTTCGACAAAAACAATGCAAGTACATTCTAACTGCAATGGAATAAATCACAAATACATATTTTAAAACCAAAAAGTTCTTTCGAATAATTCTCAAAATACATGGATATAAAGACCCCAAGATATTCGTGTAATCCATTAGATGTGATGAATGACACATTTCATATTAGTCAGCTAGGGACCAGTGGGTGGGGAAAGCATTACATAGCAAAGGAAAAAAACCTTTAAAAATACCAGACAACTCCTCGTTTATTCGTTTATTCAAACGAATGAATGAAAATGTTGTCCCTTTTTACTTTAGAACTAAACTGGAAAATAAAATAAGAATGGCTGTTTTGAACGTCTTGACAGTTGAAGTTGACGATGAAACGACCGTTCAGAGGGAAACAACCTCTATATATTTACCGTCAAAAAAGGCTTAAAGTGGAAGTACAAGAACTTAGAAATACAGTTTTGGTCAAACAGTATTTTATATTTAGTTTCCCATCGTTTTACATGCTAACATCAGTGTTAGTAACGAATATCTACAGTCATTTCATCTCCGTTCACCCTCTACAACACTACTGGTTGAAGCAAGGCTTTCATTCTGCAAGGGAATAACTCTCCTTCGAATATTTATACGCTTATTGACGGTGTATTTAGAGTTCAAAGTCGATAGCAAAAGCTTTTTCTATTAAAATTATAAAGAACGCGCGGGATCGGGTTCGCTAAGAAAGCCGTGCTTCAATCGACTGTAAGCTCATAATAGTTGATGTACCTTCTTCGTGTAAATCTCTGTCTATTATGAGTTTGCCATGACGAAGATAGTTCAAGATAGGAGAAAAATATCGAGGATCTCGATCGATCATGTAGGCATCATTTTCATCCTAAGAAAAGAGAGAAGAAGAAAGCTTTAGTACTGACAACATCCAAATGCTCATCTAAAACACAGAAAGAACTGACCTTATCTGAAGGTAAATCTGGATCTTCTGCACATAACCTAGACAGAAAAGAGTTGGGATGTCTACAAAGGGTTTGCTTGGTGGTTAGAAAACACGTTCCTCCGACGTTGAGTTTCACCCAGTTGTTGCCCGAACGTTTAGATTTAGTTGAGGCAGCCATCTTGCGCGTTCATCGTGTGTCTTGGCTAAGCGACTCACTCTCGGTACGAGCGAATAATAATCTGCCTTCTACGCTATTGGCCGCAAACAACTACCTATAAATAGCTTTTCTAATTTTAGATCCGGTTAACTAAAGTGAATTCAGCTGCCGTAGAAAGCGAAAATTCAGCCACTTTTGACGACCTGTGGCAAACCTCAAATACTACGAAAGGTTCCGAATGAATGTTCGGAAGTTTCCGAAATGAAATTTGTCTTCCGAAGAGCCCACGACAAGCTGCGAATACCGATATCAATTAAAAAGAAGTTATTTGCGACATACGGGGGTTTGTGTCGCTACTTTGGCATACCAACGAAAACTTCTTAAATCGAAAACTTAGGGGGAGTAATAAGTTGAAATTTTCTTTCTTTAGCAATATGAATGCGTGTGAGGGGTGCGGCATGGTGCTTTTCATGATCTGATAAGCAATCGATCAGTCCTCAGTGTTCCTCTGTTTCCATACGCAAACGCCCATCGCTATCAACATTAAAGAACACCTCCCCTCCCTTGCTATTTTCTGAAATATTAGAGGGTTTCCTCTGATAGCCAAAGTCCTAAAATAGCAGAGTACTTATCTAGCTAAATAATTGATTAAGCTACGAAAAACACAGGCGTGGGAGGACGATATATTTGGATGCGTTGGCAGTTTTTAGCAAGATGAAAGTCCTTCACTTGAAGACGTCTCAACTTATGCAAGTTGGTCCGCTTGCCATGACGTCACGACTCCTAAAACGTGTTGTTTGTACTTGACGTTCTCGACTCTTTCTTATCGGCCAGGGAGTTTAAGGATATTCAGGTTAATTGATCAAGAACAATAATATATGGGATTTGGGTCCTGAGTCTGTGCGCGCTTCAAACGAAATATACTCCTCTTTAACACCATGATTTAAGTCGGTGCCATTTCCCTAATTTCATTCACAGTTTGAATGTCTTTCCCACCCGTTAAAATCACCAGGTTTCCCTTTTTTCACCGTCATCGTTAATAAGGAATACTACGGAACTACAAAACGCCTTTTTATACTACGAACTTAGTAGTGCGTGGAACTGATTCATTATTCCAAATCTATTTTTGATAAACAGTCTTTTTTCTGAACAAGTTCACATCTTTTACTACTTATTTATTCGTTCTATATTCGTGCACAGAAAAGGTATTTTTTTAAACTTAATCCTAGATTCGTCGAATAATATATATATTCCAAGCTATTTTTGTTTCTTTCCTCTGTATGACCGATGGACCCTACCTTTGTACACCACTGTACTATCTGGTTTTTGACACCATTTTGATAAAATCAGAACTTTTCTTTTTTAGTATAACTGAATACATACAAAATTTTTCTTCAAAGGAATGACGAATAGGTTTAAGTTATACCACCCACGAAACATCTAATGCAATTTGTGCTCAATGAGTGATACACTTTGCAGCCTCTAAAAATAATCAAGGGAACACGAACACCAACTAAAAATACAAGCCTTACACATCGATTATTCATTGTTTTATTTAGCACTTTGGCTATTCTGTCAGTCATTCAATTTTTACAATTTAAGAAATTTAATGTTAATATCTTTATGTCATATAATTTCAAATTCATATTTTTAGTTGAAACAACTAAGCCTTGTTTCAAGGTTGTCTATCTTAAATTGTATTTTTGAATTTTTCCTAGATTTTGATCATTTCACTTATCCAAATAAGAGGATTGAAAAAGATTTGCATTTATTTCCTAGCCATTCATTGACATATATTAATAATCCATGATGATCATTGATAAAGCACTGTTACCAGTATTAGTTTTTAAAGGTTTTGTTATTGCTTATTCTAGGCCATCTTATATAATAAGTATGAAATATTCTACCCTTGGTCATGTTCTCAAAGTAGACTGCGAGCAGTCCTTCTATTTCCTTTCATCCCTTACTGCTGTACGTTTTGCTGGAGTGTTCTGGCAACCAATCTCCCTCGGCCAAACTAACCAAAACACACGAGCGACATGTAGGGCATACAGTGACCAAGGAAAGTAGATTGAAATGCAGTCTTTTCTCAGAGATTTTTCAATCATAAGGTTGAAAATCTGTACAGCCTTCCATGACCTTGAGCAAGAAATATTGTGTTCTTTGGCATACTCATTGTGTAATAGAACTATGACATCATGGTCAACCCACTCTCCTACCCCAACCCACCTTTATAACTAATCTTTTATACTATTTAATATTTATCCTATTAATTCTATTAATTCTATTATTATTATTATTATTATGAACAATCTGTCCCTCCTAGAGTGGGGTGGTGGGGGGGGGACTCCCAGGTAAAAGTATGGGGATGCTTGTCAGAACTGTCAAAACTACTACTAAAAATTACCAGGTTTTTTAAATGGGCATGGCTTCATACTTAGATTTTTAAACCCTAAAATATACCATACGTAAATGTTAAAATAGTGTCATCTTTTGATGTTGAATGGCTGACATGTATTTGTGTTTTAAAATTTCAAATTATACCCTAAAAGATACCAAAATTATTGCTAACTTAACCCCTAAAAGATACAATAAGCATTCCCAATACTTTTACAAGGAGTCCCCCCAGGCTGTCCCTACCCTTGTTCATGTTCTAAAACAGTTTCTAAATTTGGTACTGGAGGCAAAACGTAGCATGCGTAATAAAAATTAAAAAAATATTTTAAAACATTGAAAAAAATGCTAGTGATATAATTTTGATTTAGTGGCAAAAACTAGTGATTTGATGATGTTATCTGTTGGATCTTGAACACATAACTCGTCCTAGTCCTTTATGAATCTGTCCCTGAACCACTGAATATGGAATACTCTCACCATCTACTGCAAGTGTTCCATTTTCAGTCAAATCTGGTTCAAGTCTGAAGGCCTGTGCACTGACAGTTACACATTCATCAGCCTCCACATGTGAACCATCCTCCATTTTATTAAACAGTGAAAGAAGCTTTAACCTTGATACTCCAGCTTTTGAATATGTTATGTGCATGACACCATCACCGAACCTTGCTGCAGGAGCAGCCATAATTTCAGGTCCTAAATGAGAAAGATTGACTGAAGAGCCGAGTATAAAGGTACCTTCAATGGTATTCCAGTTAGCTGGTACATGTTTCTCAAATGGAAGTAACAGTGGTGTAGGAGGTCCTTTACAGTGTTTGTGAACCTTGGAAACGTCATTGATTGAAGAGTTTTCACTGTGCAGCATGACAACATTCTCATGGCTGGATGGCAAATCTGTACCAAGTCTCTGTTCCCTGTGGTTTTCATTTGGAAAAAAGGATCCACTTGGGCTTCCAAATGAGTGAAAAACTGGAGATCCAATATCTAGATCACTTGATTGCTCTTCAGGTATGTCAATACTGTTTGTTACTTCGTCATGTTCATTGTTCATGGGTAGGTACGACAGTCTTCCTCTGTAAGTACGCAATCCCATTATTCTTATTACAGCACCTACAGTAAACCTGGCATTGCCAAGATATCTGTGTTTTTCAGACTCTAAGTCTACATCAGAAATAATCCCCCAGGTTAGAGACAGAAATGAGAAGAATCTGTCATGTGGTGTATCAATGGTACTTATATCCAGTTCATGGTTTTGTCCACTGATGGTAGCAAAGATGGCAGCAGTTGTGTCAAATGGTTCTCTGGGAAAGAAATAGAACAGTTAGAGGGTTTTTGGCCAGCCATTCCTTATGGGTTCAATGTGTCAGGGCGGGTTAGCCATACCCTGACAGTCATCATCCCAGAGGCTGTTTCAGGGCATCAATAAAATTTGAAGGTAATGAGATACAAGCATATATTGTGTTAGTACAAGTGACCCATTACAAATCCTGCATTTTAACATAGGAAGTGTAAGAGGGGGGCAGTGCCCCTCACTTTAGATTTTTGGGGGGCTGAACCCCCCACTTTTTAAGGGTTATTTTGAATCCCCCAGTTGCAATTTGCTTGTTTGGGCACTAGTAAATCTTTCAATCTTTCTAATCTTTCTTTGATTACACATTTTATACATTTTACTTGGTTGCATCAGTGTTTTGAATTTTTTATTTTTTATTGCAAATTTGATTATCTTTTTTTTGGTACAGCAACTTTCAGGTTTTTTTTGCTTTGGTAATTTTGGTGATTTTAGCACTGCCCCTCCCACTTTTTATTTCTTTCCGCTGCCCTTGTCTAATTGGCTACTCTGCTACAGGTGTATTAGCAATGTTGAACAAACAAGTTGTATTCTTACCCTGAAGCATAAAGGGCTGAATAGCACAATGCATTACCAGAACCAGTTGGGATGACACCTATAGGCATGTGTATAGCTCTCTTCCAGTCTGGTCTGTTCATTAGACCATTGATAAACTAAAACAGAAAGTTAATCAATTAAACATTTGATGGATTGATTGATCTCCACATTCATCTCCTCTTATCTCATCACATCAAACAGTTTGATCATTCAGGCTTGCCTCATGTGCTACTACAGTATCCGTCACTCATCCTATAGGTTTGTACACTACCGCACACTATAATAATCGTAATAATAATATCCTTCATTTAACCACAGTAAGTAGAATTCAGCATAGCTGCTTTTCAAGTAGCTGTGAATTTATAAAAACTAATTACAATAATCATAATGAAGCTAGTATACTTAAAAGTACACTATACTAAGAAAAATGCACAGAGTATTATAACAAATGATTATCTAGTGCAGTCTTGAAAGAGGGAAGTGAATTTTCAATATAGGTAGGGAGTTGATTCCATACTAGCTCTCCTTTATAGCCAAAGCTCTTTTTCAGATATTCTAGATTTGGACATGGCAGGAAATAGTTGTTTTCACTTACACTTCTAGGACCATAATCAGTTGATTGTGAACAAAGCATAAAGATGTCGCCACTTCCTACAGTACTCCACTCTGATGATACATGTTGCTGATGTGCTAAATGGTAAACATAACTCACCTCATAAACCAGACCATCTCCAGAACAGATAACAATGCCATCCCACTGTTCTACATCCAAGTTTAGGCCAATTTCTTTAGCATGTCCAGCATATTCTGTTCACAAGGTGAAACAGAAAACTATTATCATATTGAAGACAAACTATCACAACTTGAAGTGGATTCTCATTGGGGGGGGGGGAGGTGTGAACCATAAATTGTGTCAAAAGATAAAATACATTTTACATCAAAGTGATATCTCAATCTCCAAGGCCAGCAGCTCCTGACTAAGGCACTTAAACCCACATCAAATTGGAATTTATGAATTATGAATTATGAATTTTTGTGGAGGATGGAAAACCAGAGAACCTGAAGAAACAAACCTTGAATCATACAACAGAACCAACAATCTACTCTACTGACACAGACACTGAGCCCAGGAAATAAATCCAGGTTACATTGGTGAGGCCACTCATGCTTCCCTTCAAATGAGGCTTTATGATTAGGAAGGCCATAACCTTATCTGTAGTTTTTATCATATTATATATGTGATCACCCAGGTATTCAGACTCGCATTCACTTTTGCTGAAAACTTAACAAGTCCAGGTGTAACCGTGTGACAAGGACTTGTGTGGAGATATCAAGTTGTCACCAGATGATTGAGATCATATTTATGAGGATACATGATAGTACATACCAGTTATAAGTAGCTCAAAATCTATTGATGCCTCTCTATACATTGGTGAAACTTTTTTCTGGAAAATCTTCAGGCTCTTGCCCTGTCCACTGAAAGGATTCACTAGTACAAGTAACTTTCTTCTTGGTGGCAGATTTTTATCTTTTGAAACAAAAAAGCACAAATGTTAGAAATAAAAAATTGCACACAAATAAAATGTGCACTCGTCATTTGACCACAAGTGGAAGTAATAGCCATTGGTAGAGTGCAAAATATATATACCGGTATGTATCCAAATGGAAATTGACCTATAAGTTTGCTGATTAAGACCAACTTTTTATGGAATCAAGAGTGGTGTAGAGGTAGTGCAGTTGATCCAAGGAAAAATATGTGGTGAGAGGCAAGTGCTGTTATCACCAAGTTCCAACTTGATCTGTGAGTTAGCTGTGCCCTGACTTAGATCAGCCCAGAGGTTGTTTCAGGGTTCATTCTGTGAGTTAGCCATGCCCTGACTTAGATCAGCCCAGAGGTTGTTTCAGGGTTCGATCTGTGAGTTAGCTGTGCCCTGACTTAGATCAGCCCAGAGGTTGTTTCAGGGTTCAATCTGTGAGTTAGCCATGCCCTGACTTAGATCAGCCCAGAGGTTGTTTCAGGGTTCGATCTGTGAGTTAGCCATGCCCTGACTTAGATCAGCCCAGAGGTTGTTTCAGGGTTCATTCTGTGAGTTAGCCATGCCCTGACTTAGATCAGCCCAGAGGTTGTTTCAGGGTTTCATCTGTGAGTTAGCCATGCCTTGACTTATATCAGCCCAGAGGTTGTTTCAGGGTTTGATCTGTGTGTCAGCCATGCCATGACTTAGATCAGCCCAGAAGTTGTTTCAGGTTGGAATTGTGTGTCAGCTGTGCCCTGACTTTGATCAGTCTAGAGTTGTGTATCAATAAATTTGAACCATCATGATGACTATTTCTTATCTCTTTCCATTATTGCTGGCAGGGTACACTCATGAAGTCATGAATCCCTACAACTCCTTCCTTAATGACTCATGATCACTTCGATATTCACTGACCTTTGATACTATAATCTCAGATATAATTACCTGTGACAGATGTACTCCACCCAATTACCACTAAACAATTAATCTTACACTAACTTGATTTGGTATATTAAATTGAGGACACTGAAATATGGGGATTGGTAGGATGAAAAAATAGTTCTTTTAGACGTTGTTAGGAAAATGGTAGGAGAAAGATATCATATACTTAAGCTTGTAAGCTTGAATATTTTGAATTGAAAAGTAGTTGGTCAGCTGTTCTGGTTCATGCTGTTTCATAACCACTAGCCTTGTATACTTTCTACCTTATGATGCTCACGTTATCAACCATAAAATAAACCATTTTTACCTTTCAAAGAAGTAATATCTATACTTGGATCTCTAATTAACCATAAGATCGTCTTGACCCAAAGCTCAGCTCGTTTGATATTTGATCGAAGATCTTCCCATCCACTCACTTTGAAGCGTATTTTTCGTCTTACTCTCTTATTTCCTCGAACAGGGCAAGTGTAGAAATGAATATAGGCGTTGTCGTCTTCGTTAACACTACTTTTAAATAACTTAACACCATAAATATCGCTAACTTTGACTTTAAATAAATGATCATTTGAAGGCTTGCAGCAAGATTCAATGGTCGTTTGTTGATAGAAAAGGTTTTCTCGCGTCAGCCGAACGTCATAAAACTTCTTCCCTGGTAAAAGTTGAAAACAGTTTTGTAGGATCATTGATTCAGCCATATCTTAAAAAGAAGGTAAATATTTCATTCAGTTCATTGTATTGCTACAATATTTGTTTGTGCGATCTTCATCCTTCAATATTCGACGGTCATTGGACTGTGTCATATGTCGTGTGACTTACGGGTTACGGGATCCTTGCGGGACAACTACGAGACTGGTGACTGCAGTGAAAACCAGTCAGCGGAATATCATTCAACCAAGATGGCGGACGAAGTGAGCTTTGTTGTCTTTCAAGGTTTTTCAAACAATATTTCGCGATGCATAAGACTTTCGTGTGCTTTAGTTCTCGTTTCTGGTACAGCATACGTGTTATACAAATATATGAAGAAGTCGACTGAGTTTTCCTGGAAAAAAATTAAGAAAACTGCGCCATTACGTGAAGTGCTGTTCTTTCCTGATAAAGAGATCGCTTGTAAAAGATTTCTTTCTGGTGTGAGCTGCTCTTGCTCAAGATGTCCATATGCACATGAAGACACGTCTCTTAGTAAGCTAATCAAGACTATAACGAAAGCCAAATCTACTCTCGATGTATGTGTATTTACAATAACTTGTCACGAGCTTGCTAATGCTGTAGTGGAATTACACAAGAAAGGTGTTGTAATTCGTGTACTGACAGACGATGAACAGATGGGAACCGCGGGATCACAGATAGAGAAATTTAGACAAGAAGGCATTCGCGTCAGACATGATTTGTCATCATTCTTTATGCATCATAAATTCGTTATTATTGATAATTGTTTGATCGCTAACGGTTCATTTAACTGGACAAGACAAGCTGTCACTGGTAACAGAGAGAATGTTATGATTACCAATGAACCACAGATTGTGAAAGCTTTCAGTGAAGAATTCGAAAAACTCTGGATTGAATATAACCCAGCTAATCGATGATGAAAGAGACTTTGATCTTGACTATAATTTAACTGTTGGTTTTAACCCTGATCAGCTGCGCTGATGTGTTGACGAAATCTAACATTGTGCTAACAAGGAATTCGGGGAAGTTTTGGGTTCATCAAGACCATGTTTGCTTAGATGGGAGAACGCATTTCTTTTAAGGTGTTTCCCAGTAGTTTTTTATTGACCACACTTCTCATGTTCATCTAGCGAATTGAAAACCTTTTTCCTGGTTTGATCAAAATGAATTTTACACCAGACATCAAGCATAGATGGAAGTTTTGATTGGTGTCAATTTTAACTCGATCGGCGTTTCCATGGCAACGGAAAACAATGATCGTTGAAATCAGTTTTCCTTGAATATCTCCCGTTTTCGATGAGCTTCAGAAAAATGACTATATACATGCTAAACTTCGCATTCAGGCACAGCTATTCAGATGTTAATTAGAGGGTTGGATTAGAGCGATTTCGAATAAATCGCAAAAACATTTTGTGACCGCTTATTATGATACTGGAAACTATAGTAGAACAAAAAAATCCTTCACGGTCGCAAAATAATGTCAAACTACTGCTAAACGTTACCTACAATATCTATTACCTGCTAGGAAGGTGAAATCGTTCAAACTATTCTACTGAAAGCACCTGTACAAGAAAAATTCTAACTCCGCAAAGAAAAAGTTTTCACAAATGTCGCTTTCAGGAAAGGTAAATAGATATTGTAGGTAACGTTTAGCAGTAGTTTGACATTATTTTGCGAACGCGAAGGATTTTTTTGTTCTACTATAGTTTCCAGTATCAGAATAAGCGGTCACAGAATGTTTTTGCGATTTATTCGAAATCGCTCTAATCCAACCCTCTAATTATCATCTGAATAGCTGTGCCTGAATGCGAAGTTTAGTATGTATATAGTCATTTTTCTGAAGCTCATCGAAAACAGGAGATATTCAAGGAAAACTGATTTCAACTATCATTGTTTTCCGTTGCCATGGAAACGCCGATCGAGTTGAAATTGACATCAATCAAAACTTCCATCTATGCTTGATTTCTGGTGTAAAATTCATTTTGATCAGACCAGGAAAAGGTTTTCAATTCGCTAGATGAACATGAGAAGTGTGGTCCATAAAAAACTACTGGGAAACACCTTAACTGATATAGCTAAAATACAGTTCTAGTTTCTGCAACATTGTGAAAAATTTGTTTTATTCATCCTTTTATAATACATAATCCAATAAAAACTTTTGTCTACATTCTATAAACAATTTTTGTTGTTCACTGGTTTGTGGGTGCTGGTCGTTTATGTCTGGGAGGGGATGGGCAGAATATTTGGAGGGTCACTTCAAATACATTCATTTACTGAGGGGGAAATTTGCAAAAATAATGATTCCACACTTTCCTCAATAATTATTATTAGGGAGTTCATTAACAGTTAGGGCTTGTAATGAAACAATTTTATTTTTGATGGTTTGCATTGGGGGCTAGATTTTCATTCTTGGCCAGTTTTATTTTAAAAATTGCCACCTCCACCTCCTCTCCCCTCCCCTCCCAGGTAACAAATGACCAGCCCCTCACTACAAAATATTCAGAACTATTATGTAAGTGTTGATGATGACTCTTCACTTTATATTATTTTACATTGTTATAAGAACAAGCATAGTTTGATGTATCAGCACAACATCCTTGGTCGTGATGAAAGTACTAAGTTACTTCACTTACAATGCACTTACAGTAATTGTAAGGAACATATTATTATGTCAGAGAAAAAAATTAATTTCAAGTGATGTCAGCATCATTGATAACCTACGATAAAGATACTAGTCTTATAATAGACTAAAGCAAGAGTGTAGCCAAAAATAATGTGCCCCCTAATATTGCCCCCCCCCCCCCCCCCCCCCCCCCCCCCATACAGTAATAAATGAAAGCCCCCAAAATTTAAACATCATAACAGATGTTTCATCTAGCTATGGGGTCAATACCTGTTTGGCATCTTAAGAATGCAATAGTGGATCATCACAGGTGTGTTCTCTATGTATTCATAACATATAAAAACTAAAAATAACACAAGTTCCTGGTATTGACGGTTCACAACTATCCCCAAGAAAGTCAAGAGACGAAGACATTATGCCCATGTCATTTAAGTACTACCAATATGGCAACATTAATATCACATACAAGTTAAGGATCTTCAGGTAGGAAAAGAGAGGTACATTTCTGTGCCTGTAACAGTATTTTTTATCCTTTTGTTATAAAGTTACTGTATTCTTTGATATCCAGCAGCCTTTTTCTTATGTTTCCATTCCACCACAAAGAACCCTAATGTTCCTAAAATCGCCCATATTACCTGCAAGTCAAGAAACAAGTTGAAATCCTTTAACTTATTGTACAACAGCTCAAGAAAGCAAACAACCAGCACCTTCCATAATTACCAACTAAACCAATGATAAACCCCTCCCACTTATTTTCATTGCTGCAATTTGTCTTTAAAAAAAAAATCAGCACAGAGGTTATGCCAGGCTTTGATCTATGAGATACATGTAGCCATGCCCTGACTTAGATCAGCCCAGAGGTTATGCCAGACTTTGATCTGTGAGATACATGTAGCCATGCCCTGACTTAGATCAGCCCAGAGGTTATGCCAGACTTTGATCTGTAAGATACATGTAGCCATGCCCTGACTTAGATCAGCCCAGAGGTTATGCCAGACTTTGATCTGTGAGATACATGTAGCCATGCCCTGACTTAGATCAGCCCAGAGGTTATGCCAGACTTTGATCTGTAAGATACATGTAGCCATGCCCTGACTTAGATCAGCCCAGAGGTTATGCCAGACTTTGATCTGTGAGATACATGTAGCCATGCCCTGACTTAGATCAGCTTAGAGGTTATGTCAGACTTTGATCTGTGAGATACATGTAGCCATGCCCTGACTTAGATCAGCTCAGAGGTTATGCCAGACTTTGATCTGTGAGATACATGTAGCCATGCCCTGACTTAGATCAGCCCAGAGGTTATGCCAGACTTTGATCTGTGAGATACATGTAACCATGCCCTGACTTAGATCAGCTCAGAGGTTATGCCAGACTTTGATCTGTGAGATACATGTAGCCATGCCCTGACTCAGATCAGCTCAGAGTTAGAGGTTACCTCAGAGTTTGGTAAAAATTTATGCTTGCATAATACAGTAGATATGGAAAATGTGCTCACCAGAATCAGCAGTTGCCACTGCAACTCAATTCTATTACTGTAAAAGAAACCTACTGCGGCAAAAAGGGACTGAAAAGAAAGGAAAGGAATACACAAAATTACTACCAGGTTATCATCATAATTGTTATTATTATTTACCTATTATGTGTTCATTGTAAATCAGGAATGACATAGTCTTGTGGTTTACCTGCATAAACTTGAAAAGAGCAAAGGCTGGTGCACTGTCGTCAGAGTAAGCAAATCCTAAGATGGAATATATCTGCGATAACAAATAAACTATTGTGAACTCTTTATAACAAAGGACTGAATGGGAATGATGAATGGGAAGAAAGTATGGATAACCTATATAGATGGATGTAATGAAATAAATGGATGAATTGTGATTCTCCTACAAGTTTGATTGGGAGTGAGCCGCAAATATCAACCTGTATTGTCGGCTCAGAATTGCTGCATGATAGGAAAATTGCAATACGAAACTTATTGCAATTTTGAGCTGCCAATATGGGTTACATTGATGGCGTTGGAAGAAAATATATTCGGTATTGGCCTTCGTCGCTTCGCGACTACTGCCAATGTGACTACGGATTATATTTTCTCCCAACTAGCCGCCAATATAAACCTGTATTGGCAGCTCAAAATTGCAATAAGTTATAAGAATGGATGGGATAAAAATATTTCCTTACCTGGGTGTTATAGCTACTGTCCCCTAAACCAAGCAGGAAAGCACAACCAAGTGCAATGTACAAACTAGGGAAAAAATGATGAAGCAAATTAAGCAAAAATTCACTTGAATGACACATGCTAAAAAAACAACAAATAATAAATGTCCTCCGCTTGGGTGTAATGTTTCCCCTTTCAAACCATGTGTCATTCTCTTTGGAATAAGATTCTTTGTTTGAGTATCCAACTTCATGATTCTTCTCGCATGTGATCATTAAACAGAAATTATAATCTAGGGAATGATGTGGCCTGAAATGGGAAAACAATACATCCAAGCCAAAGAGGTCTATTACTGCGATTCTCTATATTCTGCAAACTCAGACATTTCAATGGCTTGTTGTGAAATTGGTTTTTTGCTGCCATCAATCGAAACTAATCAGTTGGTACCTTTTATATTTTTGATTTGCGGCAATGAAAAAACAATTCCAATGGGAAACTCGCAACTACTGAGTTCGCAGAATATTGAGAATCGCAGTAAAGAGAAAATGAAACAAGTTAAACATTGTCCATTTGAACTTGATTTCACTGTGGTTGTCTTGTGGCAAGTACACGATACAAACTAACATAGTACATGGTTAGAGAGGCTTAACAACAAGTTATAACTATGTCTAATACATACTTAGGGGGGATATATGCCTGATCATGATTTTTTAATATCGGAGACTGTGAAGGTATGTTGAGGAATATCAAAAGAAAGGCAACCAAATGTACCACAAAGCCAAGAAGAACAATTGGATCACGACCAAATTTATTGGTTTTCTTCCCAAAAATACCAAATGCCAGACCCCCTAAAAGATGTAACATCACATTATTAGTATTATAGAATATTCTTTTGGATTCTTTAAATTTAACATAATTCTTTCCATTGCTATGTGCTGATTGTGACAAACTTTCGAAACAGGTTTTAAATGGGCCATAGACTTCTGCCAATCAAAAAAATGTTAGACCATGTAAAGGTACATACATCCTATGAAAAAAGAGTAAAAGACTGGCAACGAGCACCATGAATGATCAATGATTTCAAAAATATATTTCAATTTCAAGAAAGATCATGTCTAAATTAGTAATTTGATAGAGTTCTGTTGCTATATATTAAATAACTGCAGAGTTATAAGCTTTGAAATGTACTAAAAACATGAAAATGAGGCTGATAGGCCCTTGGTAGTTGTATCTATACACTAACCAAACCAATGATATTTACCAAGAATCTCTCCTATACCAATAAATACACCAACCAAACCAATGATATTTACCAAGAATCTCTCCTATACCAATAAATACACCAACCAAACCAATGATATTTACCAAGAATCTCTCCTATACCAATAAATATGCCAACCAAACCAATCATCTTCTGTGATGATGGGATCTTTCTAGTGTTTCCTGAAAAAATCAGAATATCTAATCATTATTCCTTCACTAGAATGAGTTGTGGATTGGTGTGTTGGTTGATTGGATATGGATATATCATGGGTGGTGGCAGGAAGTGATTGGTTGAAGAAATGAATGGATAGGAAAATGGTTGGGTGGATAGGTGGTGGGGTGGATAGGTGGTGGGGTGGATAGGTGGTGGGGTGGATGGGTGGTGGGGTGGATGGGTGGTGGGGTGGATAGGTGGTGGGGTGGATAGGTGGTGGGGTGGATGGGTGGTGGGGTGGATGGGTGGTGGAGTGGATGGGTGGTGGGGTGGATAGGTGGTGGGGTGGATGGGTGGTGGGGTGGATAGGTGGTGGGGTGGATAGTTGTTGGGGTGGATGGGTGGTGGGGTGGATGGGTGTTAGGGAGGATAGGTGGTGGGGTGGATAGGTGGTGGGGTGGATGGGTGTTAGGGCGGATAGGTGGTGGGGTGGATAGGTGGTTGGGTGGATGGGTGTTGGGGTGGATAGGTGGTGGGGTGGATGGGTGTTGGGGTGGATAGGTGGTGGGGTGTTGGGGTGGATAGGTGGTGGGGTGTTGGGGTGGATAGGTGGTGGGGTGGATGGGTGGTGGGGTGGATGGGTGTTGGGTGGATTTAATGATTGTTAAGGATGATGAAGAAGATGGCTCGTATTAGGAAATAGTATCAACCTACCAACGGATGTTCCATAAACACCACTGAAAAATGTCAATTCTATACCTAGAAAAACAAACAGAAATGTGACATTCCTGAAACTAAAAAATACTTTATAAATGATGAGATAAAAGAAGAAATAATCTCAAAATCTCAAATCTGTGTGATCTGAAAGCAAAATTTAACCAACTGAGTAAATATTAGAATGACTTGCACTTGTAGGGTAGCACTCATTCCTGATTGAATTGGAATTTAGAAGTTGATTAATCTGAAGATAGAAAAACTAGGGAACCCAGAAAAGAATACTCAAAGCATACTAGGATAAAACAAAACTTGTAAATAAGTATTAGGTGATTTTTTGCTTGGTAAATGTATTAGAAGTTTTTACGTTTCTTCAAGCAATTTTTTCTTGAGAAAAATTCCAAGCTCCTCAGTGGCCTACAGCATCAGCTAGAAACCTGAAGTTATGGTTGAAAATCCTGCCAGGAGCTCTGAATCTTTTTCTGAAAAAATTTGCTTGAAGAAGTACATAACTTCTAATATTGATGCATCACTAACCTGTGTATGCAAAGCACAAACTGAGCAGAAACATGTCTTTTGTCATGAACAGCTTAAAAGATGTTTCTATTAAAAAAAAAAAAAACAGAAAAGAATAAAAAAAAAAAAACACAGAAAAGATCAAGAAAATATTGCATGTTGAACGTTTACACATGTGATACTGCTTTTGAGTGGTTGCAGGTTTAGTAGCGTATTCACAGAGAAAGAAAGATATAATGAACATGTTCACTTACTCAGTGCTTCAATGGGCCCTGCCTTGTGATTCGGGTGGGGAGTTCTAAGTGAAAGATCCAAGTTTAAAATTAGACACACAGCTTTCGAGATGAATGAATGAATGGATGGATAATGGATGGATGGATGGATGGATGGATGGATGGGCGGGTGGGTGGGTGGTTGGATGGATGGGTGGATGGATGGAGGCAAGGTTGGGTGGATATATAGCTATACAGATAGGTATAAAGATATATGAGGACGGATGGATGGATGGGGGAGGGAGGGAGGGAGGGAGGGAGGGACAAATGGCTGAATTGATGGTAGGATGTATAAGATGGATGGACAGAAGGACAGATGGAGGGATGGGTGGATGGAGGGAGGGAGGGAGGGAGGGACAAATGGCTGAATTGATGGTTGAATGAATTGCATGATTCATTGATGCATGCCTGAATGAAAAAAAAGGAATGAATAAATGATATAATAGATGAAATCTAACAAATACCTGGGTGATGATTTTCCTTCAACATTTTGCAACACCTAGAAACACAGTCATGTATCAAGGAAAGAAAATCTTGAATGAAATATGTTATAATCAGCAAGTAGAAAGTCATGTGGGAAATACACAAATTGGTTTGATGTTGTACTAAAGAGGTGTTCCTTACCCTTTCAGCAAGCAAAGGTGGTTTACGCAACAGAAAGAGGAGTAATATTCCAATTCCACAAACAGCACTGAAGACAATAAACACTGTAGTCCTTGTGTGTTCATCTGTAAAAAGACATCAACCATGTATCTAAGATGAATCAAGTTCTGTATACATTGATGGCATTGGTTAAATGACAATTACAAGGCGTACTAACTATGGCATTGACAGCTAATGAATGAATAGAAGATGCATGAACACAATATATATGAATGAATGAATGAACAAACAAATGGATGAATGAATGAACAAATGAATGAACGAACAAATGAATGAATGAATGAATGAACAAATGAATGAATGAACGAACGAATGAACGAATGAACAAACGAATGGATGAATGAATGAATGAATGAACAAACGAATGGATGAATGAATGAATGAACAAACGAATGGATGAATGAATGAATGAACAAACGAATGGATGAATGAATGAATGAATGAATGAATGAATGAATGAACAAAATATAAATGAACAAATAATCATTTTTAATTTATTATTAAAGAAATGAAACTCACCAATGTTTGCTTTACCAGGGAACACAATATACACAAACAAATTCCCAAATAACAAGCTGAAAAAACAAAATATTACCGTAAATAAAATTTTTAATCACTGTAAGTTAGATATCAATCTTTAATTTGAATTTGCAAAATATATCCTTCCATGCTCACGCATCATTCATGGAATGATATTGATGCTTTCACTTCTCTATCCCCTTTTCTCCACCACTACCAGTTGGTTATCTAAGCCTCTTCCCAAACCCTTAGAAGTTCCCATCCCATGGAATTCATTGAGTAAATATATAAAATATTGTCTGGAAATACACAGGGAGTTGAAAAACAAACCTGCATTGCAGTAGAGCCCAGAAGATACCACTGTTCCTGGACATGGTGTCAGTATCAGAATTCAAAGTAAGAAAGTTTCCTTGTCCAGTCCAGATAACTAAAACAAAGAATTAAGAATTGGGATTTCTTTGGTAAGAATGACACAGGTAGCCCAAAACATTGAAATTATAAACAATTAGATAAAAAATATTAATAGTACAATGTAATGAATGGTGCTGATTGATAAATCAAAACTTACTACTAGCACCAAGTCCAATGATAACAGATCCCGTATAAAGTGCCCACGTCATTGGTTTGATAAAAGACAGAATAAATATTCTAAAACAAACAAGAATCATTAGACAGGAAAAAAGAAACCAGTGATTTCAATTTCAGTATACATCAAGTGTATTACTCACAAGTAACAAATGCCACCAGTAATCATTGATAATCTTGGTCCAAACATCCCTACAAAAGAGGGTGCTACCCAGTTGGAAAAGGTGAAGACGGCATACACAATGCCAAGACTGTGAAAAGATTATCAGATCATTATTACAGTAAAAAATCACATGCAGGTCTTCTTTTTCAGTTCAGTGGCTGGTTATTCAATCTTCAAGAAATAAATTCACTAAATAATCAAAAAATGGGACTCACCTGAGATATCCATCACCTGAAAGAACAATATACAAATTAGAACATTTATCAACTTTACATGTCACTCTTGTTTGAATATATCCCATTCACATCCCACTCTTTCTCATTACCGGTACATCAAAACTTCACGTTGCGCTGAACAAATGAAATTGGTTACTTGAAACATCTCATTGCCCTATGTTATTAGCCTGAGTCTTGTGCAGATGTCCTTAGGTTATCACACAATGCTTCACTACTTATATAGAAGTGATGTGTTGCATGATGACCTTAAAGATATCTGCGTAATAGATCATGCGATGGTTTGATTCTTTGCCTTTAGCCTCACATTCCCTCAGATTTAACCACCACAGAATGTCACATCATATAATACTACAGTAAAGTCTGGTTATCTCAAACCTCCTGAACCAGGAGAAGGAATAAAACCCTGGGGTATTTCTTATGACTAAGTGGTAGGGGTGATTTGCAGTCAGTTTTGGAAACAACTCCTAAACCTTAGGTACACATAAAAAGAAGAGCTGTTGAAACCATGTTGATTTTAACCCCTACAAGGTACGACCATATTTACCCTAAAAGTCACAGTAAGAGTCAAGTAACATAACTTGGGTTGGGACCCCTAAAGCCTCTGATACACACCAGGGCTCAAAATAACAGCCAGTTATTCACTGGTCAAGATGTCAACGTATGATATTTTATTTTATTTTTTTCAAATATGACCAGTCGGCATGTCTGTTCAAAACTGTATTTCACCAGTCAAATTTGGCTGGACATTGACCATTAACCAGGTGTTATCTTGAGCCCTGCATGCTGCAATTTTTTCTTGCGCTGGCATTACAATTTCAATTTTTTTGGTTGCATTGGCAATGTGAGACACAAGTTCAGTGCATATCATACCCCACAACGTTGACTGCAACAAGGTCTCACAATGCAAGACCTTAAAAAGTTCACATCTATAGGAAATATTTTGAGATAATGCACATAAGATGTCTGGGGTTTGAGGTAGTGGGACTCCACTGTACATTATCTTACATGATAAGTTTTCTTATTATGTGTTTTCTGTTCAGTACCTGTGAATGTTTTATTTTCTGCCTTAAAGCTTTGTCTTACCCCTTGTAACACATAAGGCTGAAACAAACAGATATGGGAATCAAAGGTTAATGAGACACGTTTAAGGATTAATTGGCTTGAGATTTAGGAGCATTAATAAATACTAGAGAAGCCAGAAAAAGAGATTTGTAATAGTAAAGAACGGAGCCAACAAATATGATTTTGACAAGAATAGTCAAGCTTAAGACTTATATATACTTTAAAAACATAAGCTTATTAATCATGATCAGTTCATGATACTACTTCTCTTACAAACCAGGAAATCCTCTTCCAAGTGTAACAATATATATAATAAAACTGAAATTACGATAATAGTTATGTACAAATACAGCAAAACAACTTCAATGTTCAGGTGACTCAATCTCGAAAGTAAAACAGTTTTTTATTTGTTTTCTAAACTCAAAAATTTTGATTAGTTGAACATTGACTTCATTATTTACTCTGACTCCAAACTTGAAAATAAATTATCGACCTGAGTTTTGATTGGATTCTTCAACAATTGCCATGCCAAGGTAGAAAAACTTCCCAGAAAGGCATCCCTTACAATTTTAGTGTGAAATGAATGTAAACCTTGGAGATTTTTTAATGAAAACTCAGAGTGAATAATCAACTCAATATTCGAATAATGAAATCATTAATGGAGCCTAGGGGGCAAGAAGTTCGAAGTATGTCTTACCTCTATGATGGATGTAGTCTGGAAGGCCGTGAACATGAACATAAAGGCCATTCCCATCATTATAACGTTCCACATTCTCACATCACAAACCCCCGCCATCTTGCTGCCTTCACTTTGATTTCCTCACTGATAACAATAACCACTTTGTATGGAGGAGTTGGGGTGATTTTTGATGTGCTCAAAACTAATATTAAAATTTCGTCTTTAAAACTTGATAAAGGACACGTTGATGATAGCTATGAACACATCAGTTATTAGTATGAATAGTAGAATTAGTTTTTAGAGACAAAAAATGAGTAAACACTTTATTCTTATGGTACAAAATGACTCGACGCTCCCCACCCTGCTAAGTCTTTAATTTTGTTATCCTCACATGACTGTCCACACGTCGATATAAAGGAAGCCCAATACGAGAATAATTGTCAATGATTGGGTTTCAGCTGACTTTCATGTGATTTTGTGTCTTGTTCTTTAAATATTTGTTATTAATTCATTAAAAATCCATCCATCCCATTAATCTCATTCTACCTAGCCCATCCATGCTTCCCATTTATCTACCCACTTAACCCAACCTTCCAATTCCTTCATCCATCCTATTTTACTATTCATTGATCTGACATCTATGAATGGTATGAGAATAACTGAGATAGCTAGTAAGGCACAACAAATGACAGTAAAGTATGTTTGGACAACATATAGCAATGGGCGACTTGTATGGCACTGGGAAACCTGCGACAGAAGATAGACAACACAAGAAAAAGATGGGACAGGGTGGGTCGTATAGTAAGAATACTGGGATAAGGAATACAGGTACAGGGAATGGGACGGGACAGCTTGTATAAGAGTAGAAGTGCTAGGATAGGGTATACAGGTACAGGGAATGGGACGGGACAGCTTGTATAAGAGTAGAAGTGCTAGGATAGGGTATACAGGCACAGGGAATGGGACGGGACAGCTTGTATAAGAGTAGAAGTGCTAGGATAGGGTATACAGGCACAGGGAATGGGCCGGGACAGCTTGTATAAGAGTAGAAGTGCTAGGATAGGGTATACAGGCACAGGGAATGGGACGGGACAGCTTGTATAAGAGTAGAAGTGCTAGGATAGGGTATACAGGCACAGGGAATGGGACGGGACAGCTTGTATAAGAGTAGAAGTGCTAGGATAGGGAATACAGGCACAGGGAATGGGACGGGACAGCTTGTATAAGAGTAGAAGTGCTAGGATAGGGTATACAGGCACAGGGAATGGGACGGGACAGCTTGTATAAGAGTAGAAGTGCTAGGATAGGGTATACAGGTACAGGGAATGGGACGGGACAGCTTGTATAAGAGTAGAAGTGCTAGGATAGGGTATACAGGCACAGGGAATGGGACGGGACAGCTTGTATAAGAGTAGAAGTGCTAGGATAGGGTATACAGGTACAGGGAATGGGATGGGACAGCTTGTATAAGAGTAGAAGTGCTAGGATAGGGTATACAGGTACAGGGAATGGGATGGGACAGCTTGTATAAGAGTAGAAGTGCTAGGATAGGGTATACAGGCACAATCCAGCACTTCGGCATAACACAGCAACATATTAATTAATTTAACACTCTTTATATATTCTATTGTTATTTTACATTGTTATTTTACATTTCATTATTCCCTTTTATTTGTTTGTTATACCAATGTATATAATTATTTATTCTGTTTCTCAATGAATTATTTACTCCAAGTGATTATAATGCTACTGCTGTTTTCTAGATTTTTAGAACGTTTTGACATTGTGAATGCTTGTACTATGAACTCCACAGAGTTGCATTGCTTTGGTATATTAAAATTGCATACACGATAAGAATCTACAAAACTTCGCCCAACAAAAACATTTGATTCATTGTCACCAATGGCTGCATAAACATCACAGTAAGAAATATTTTCCATCTCAGCTTGGATTGGACAATCCCACATCAGAGTGAGGCTAAGACTGTTACCATGGTTACCAGTTTTCCATGTCACGTCTCTGTGTCTCAGGTTACTGACCACAGGAATTGAGGTTTTTAGTACTTGTGGGTCTAGAATCTGATTCAAAACATATACAATGTTTAAGGTCACTATTTTGAATTATTATGTAACTTAGATGATCTGGCACTCTGATTGGTTGAGAACAGTGCTTTACTAGTGAACAGTGCATTGTTCCTGACACCATCCTCAAGCCCAGCAAACAAGACATGTGAGAAAACAGCATTGAAAACTGCATCAGATTTTTTCTCTCTATATAATAAAAAAATAAAATATAGCTCTTTTCAGTGCTCCATTCTGACAGCAATAGAGCACTTAGGAAGGGCTGAAAGCACTCAAAAAGGGTTCCTCAAAAAGTGTGAGAATGAAAAAAGTTTGTTTATAAAGTTAATTCCAATACCTTGATTTCTCCAATGTGCAGCTTGAAAGGTGTGCTTATAAGCCCTGCAATGCAAATTAAATATATCATATCAAATGATTGCAGGATCAAATATTTCATTCAGTCAATGCTTACCAGGTAGGGTTTGGTCATTTGACGGCTTTGCACAAACCACACGAATTTCCTTGACCTGACACCCAACAAGATGTCTACCAGTAATCAAATAATGCCTGAAAACAAAGAACAACAAATAATTGTGATGTTTAGTTCCAGACAGAAATTATCTGTGCACCCATAAACAGGAATATTTCAGTTGTTTTTTAAAAGGTATGAATGGTGCTGAAAGAGTACATTTAAAAAAGTGCAATACTGTGATTCTCAATATTCTCCAAACTCAGTAGTTGTAAGTTGCCCATTGGAATTTGGGTTTTCACTGCTACCAGTCAAAATTATAAAAGGTTCTAACTGATTAGTTTTGATTGATGGCAGCAAAACAATTTCATGACAAGAAGCTGAAATGTCTGAGTTCACAGAATATTGAGAATTGCTGTGACCATGTAAGACCTTAATCAAATGTATGTTAGTAGTGGAAAACCTTAGGAATGGAGAGTTTTTTCTTGATGCTTGCATAAGTATTTTCTTAAAAACCAACACTGAGATAGATGCCACTCATTTGTCTCTATTTTTGAGAAGACATTCTTACCTTGTACACCACCCATCTGAGCATGTCTCAACTCCAAACATCCTCTGTACAACATCATGATCACTTGCCGCCACTGGTGCATATGCCTCAAAGTGTTCTTTTCCAATAGGAGAGGTGAATGCTGATGATGTTAGTATCTTTGATGTGTGGACGCCATATTTTTGATTAAATACTTTGCTGAGCTTTGATTCCTCTTCATCTTGTTTCTTAAAGTCTGTGAGGAGTTTGAAGGTAGAACAGAACAACTGAATTATACAATCATGTACAGGTAAACACAACATGGATGACATCACAATGATGCATTATGGGATTGAAATGCAGACAAGCCATCCCAAAACACATGCTAACATTCTGCAACAATGTTGTATTGTCTGGTTGTTGTGTTGTGTTGTGTTGTTCACTGATATGGATCTTTTTTTCCTTGCAACAGAAGCCTTTTTTACAAAGTTCGTCTACACTTTGATCCCACAAGGCTTTGCGATATCTATTTTTAGCAACCGTGAAAAATGCTAATGAGAAGAGAAATTGATTTTCTCTGGGTTTTTTATTTTTCCCCCTATGTACATGTAAAAATCAACTTCTAAATTCTGATTCTATCTGGCATTGAGATCCATTAGTTATGAGCCTCTGGGCCTGGGAGACTTACAATCACTCCCTGTGTGATTGACATCAAACAATCTTATAATCAAGTGTTAATAGGTTTATACCTTTTACATCACTGGGAAAAGGGCATAATAAAATATATGTTGGTGTCCGATCAGTGTGGAACTGAAGCCCAACTTGGAAACAATCCTTGGGTACTAGTTTGAAGGTGAATGAAACAAGAATCCCAGAAGAAAGTGTCATGTCAGACTCAAATAACCTGGAATAAACAAAACTGCAGTCTTAGTATCATGAAGCCCTATCTGTTAAATTCCAATTCAGATTTTGATCCACCTAGAGGTCATATCAGGGTTCAACCTGTGAGTTAGCTGTGGCCTGACTTAGATCAGCCCAGAAGTTGTTTCAAGGTTCAATCTGTGAGTTAGCCATGCCCTGACTTAGATCAACCCAGAGGTTGTTGCAGGGTTCTATTTGTGAGTTAGCCATGCCCTGACTTAGATCAGCCCAGAGGTCATTTCAGATTTGATGAAATTGATGTTTGGGTTAGTATCTTTTGTTAGAGCTTCATGTTGAGAAAGCTTGTCATCCATCCTCACCTGACCACACCCTTGGCCTTCTCTGGTGTTTCACAGGCTCGTCCCTGTACCAGCTGACACCCTCCTCCATTGTAAGCATCATCAAGGCTGTACCCAACATCACTTATGATTATTCCTCCTTTTCCACCAAGATTATAAAAAGCATTGATATACGATGGCTGTATCTGCTGACAGCTTAGGTTTGTCCAGGGATGACTGAGCACTTCCTGTTATAGGAAAAATACAACTCATCTCATACAAGCAAAAACCTGATCTTCTAGTGTCAGAGTAATACTGTAGACCCATTGAACTTGGATATTATAATCCGATTCCAGACCAAGTATAAATCCCTTGGGGATAAGATACTTTGTTTGACTTACTGGGAAATGTTGTGTAATAATAATCAAGAGAATGACACACAGTTTGAAATAGAAAATATCATGCTCAAGCTTAATACTAATGTATCTTGTACTATGACTGAGAATATTTGGATGAAATAGCAGATAATTACAGGGTAAAGCCATAGGTTTTTTTTACCTTGCCGTTGATGAAGAGTTTTTCTCCATATCCCTGACAGAGTGATGTAACAAAAGGTATACCCATTGCCATTGGATGTGTTGGACACTCCTTGCCCAAGAGAGCCCAAAATCTGTGATCATATTTTAAAAACAGTAATTGCACATAATTTCAAGATCTTACGTATACCTATTTACAAGATAACAAAAGTCAAATTGTTTACATACACAATAGATTCTGAAGATATAAACCATACCCCACCCCACAGAGAGAGATTGATCTTAGACATTCTTCCACTATTTACATGTTGAGAGTTCTATAAAAGGAAGTATCAATGAAAATACTCTTTGATTAGGCAGTTTCTACTTTGAAAAATTCCAAAATAGTAGGCATGGCTCATTATCAACCTTCCTCTTCAAGACTCAAAAAATCAGAAATTTTCAACAAAAAACTATTATCTAGTAACTGAAAATAATCCAAAAATACTAAACTAGATAATGAATAAATATTTCTACCTGTTCTGATTAACAGTGAAGTTTTTCTTGCCTTGTGTCTCTAAAACCCATCCTGGGGCAAAGATTGCAGCAGACAGTTTATCTTGTCTAGCAACCTTCACAGCCTATGAACAAACACAAAAACAAGCAAACATACATGTAAACATACATGTTACTATAGACAAATCCTATTAGCAGGGGCATTAAGGGGTCGTAAAATCATGAACACAATTTATTGATTTTCATAATCTGTAATGAACATGCATGTTCTAAACTTCATGAATCATGAATTAAATTCCATAAATTTGAATGTTTAATAATTTCTGTAAGCCATGATCGTCCTTTTCAATTGTTGTGAACCGTGCCGAGGCTCCCCCTTACTGCCCCTGTATTACTGTACAGCATTTTTCCTGTTTCTGATTCTGGCCTTACCAACCTTTCCTTATGAGTGTGTCAGTATTAAGAAAAATTGTTTTAAGAGTATATGCATTCTACTGGGACTAAAATTACTTTCCATAAAAGGTGTCTCGATTAAGTACTCTAATTATAGAAAAATAAAATGTGTCCCCTCTGATTATAGCTTGTTTACTTATCTTGCTGACATTACCACAATGTTCCACTTAGTTGGCATAATATTTTCCCATTTCAGATTACATGCCATTCCCTTGAGAATAAGATTATTTGTTTGAGTTGAATCCATATTGTGACATGTGGTATGAAATAGCGGATTACATTTATTTACTTATAATTATCTAATGATACTTCTCCTATATAGTTACCTCTTTTGTCTTATATCCTCCACCAGCATAACAACCACGCCCAAACACATCTACTCCTACATATACATCTGCATGTGGGCGTTGATAAGCTGCTGCGGCATGAGCTGAAGTAGAGACTTGGTGTACTGACCATGTGTAATTCAGGAATATTCCATCACATGCTTCAAAAAACTGCCTATGAAGTATCAAACATTACTTTATTCATTTATTTATTTATCTTCGCCATTTAAACAATGTGCAAAAGAAGCTGAAAAGGGTCTATGCAGTTTGATTACTGAAAATTACGGTCAAAATTAATGGCAGGGACACCACAACAGCTTTCGCCAAATACTGTAGACCCATAAATTGTTAAAGATATGCTAGTTAAGCTACAGTAGTTAAAATAAGTTAAGTTTATCTTGCTGGGTCTTTCTTAATCAAAGAGAAAGAAAAAGAGACAAACCCGTTCATTGAATTCAGTTCATTCTGCCATTTGAGGTCTCCCTTGTACGTCACACTGTCATACCAGATGACTTGACCAAAATGGTTGCGTTGATGAACAGCTTTGGTCAGATAATCAACAAAATCTATTAAATTGATCACTTTTGCTGGCTGGAACAAGAAAAAAGAGAAGTGAAGTTAATGAAATGCAGACCAAATCTCCTGGCTTCAGAGGAAAGGGTCATTGCTAAAATTTGAACTGAACATTGAGAAGGTCAAAAAACAAGGTTCATTTCTTCCTGTTCCAGGTTTCTTTAGGCTATAAATTCCACAGCCCCCCCCCCCCCCCCCCCCCCCGCCCCCAGTTGCGAATCAAATAAACATTATACTACCCCAAGCACCCTTAATGTATTACCTGAATAGGGTTTTCAATATTAATAAGCCAACCATCAAATTTATAATAATCTGCTATTTCTACCAGCTGGTTAGCTAGAGCCTTGTAAGAATGTTCATCTTCAAGGAATTCACTACATCTTTGTGCACCATCATCCCATTCTGTTATCAATGTACCAAGCACTAATACACCATTTGTGTGTGCTGCATTGGTCCAGGACGGTGGAGGAATAGTTATAAAATGATGACTAAAATACACAAAGATGTCTATGTACTGCCAATGGTAGATACGATAGCAGTCAGATGACGGGTATCCTTGGACAAATCTGAAAAGAAAAACAAAGAATTATCTAAAACTACATATATATATATCACTAAATGCATTGCATCACCATCATCATACCAAATGCTGCTTTAATTTGGAACGTACAGTAAAATACATTTTCAATTTTGAATTGTTATGAAGCCTTTCAGCTTGTGTATAATGTTTTTCAATTTCAGACCACATGCCATTTCCTAGAGTATCATTTCTTTGTTTAATGGTTGTGCATGAGAAGACATATGAATATGGATACAACTCAAACAAAAGAATGTTATTCTCAAGAGAATGTTACTACAACTACAACTGCACCTGTCTTCAGTATATCCTCCCCTCATATCATGGCAGACAAGTGTTCTTGGTCTATTTTCAAGTCCTTTATAACCTGCTGGTAACAGAAACCTCGCAACATTAAACTCATCAAACCCTTGCATCCATCTCATGGCCTCTTCCAAAGTCTTGATTGGTTTGGTGATTGGGCACCCTGTGTCAGGATCAAAGTGGCTGCTCTTCATGGTGTCTTCAACAAATGTTTCAGCTTCTGGTCCATTAATGACCTTCTTTTCAACTTTTGCTGAGTTATTCTTAGTTTTCTTATTTGTCTTTCGATTTCTACAGCTGTTTTCCTTCCTTTCGGGTTCAGGTTCTTCAGATTCTTTATCAACTTTTCTTGTTGTTTCCTCGATATTCGTAAAATGTTTCAGTCTGGCTTCGTGAAGCCCCAGACGCGGTGAAATATCTCTTTGGTTGCTTCCTTGTGCAGTGAGTTGTTTATGTCGCTTCCATATGTACAGTATTATGATGATTCCCATAACAAAAGTCCAAATAACAATAAATAACTTCAACAACTCCTCCGTCTCCGCCATCTTGAATAAAATGAATAGATTCCAGGATGCGCATCCATTCTTACACAGGCAGCCCAAGCTACTCCTTTCCTGGAAAGTCTTTTTTCAGCAGTATAATTAATATAGTTGATCTCTGCTTGCGCACTGAAAACGATTCTTAAACTTTGAACTGGCTTATACCTAAGCTTTCCATTTCATACTCTTTATGATCATCTTTCAAGTGGTACCATAAGTACTTTTGAACCCGGAAGTGACGTACATTGCCAGTGATATTGTGTGTTGTGTGTGTCACGAGGCATTTTACCGTAAAATATGGCGACTGATGAAGTCCTTAAAGAAGCAAAAGATCTGTTTGAAAAACACTTTAAAACTTCTCCAAATATTGGTGGATGTGCTCCAGGAAGAGTTAATTTGATTGGTGAACATACTGATTATAACGATGGATTTGTTTTCCCAATGGTATGAAACTAATTATTATTTATGTATTTGGCAAACTAGATAGTGGCAGGGGTGAGGGAGGAAAACTAGGGAACCTGTAGAAATGTCCTCAAAGCACGGGGTTAGTGTGGTGAATGATCCTCATCAAATGTACTTTGCAGTATCCATATAATCTTTCAGACGCCCTTCAAACAGTTCACAAAAGTTCAAATTTATTCGAGTAGGTTTAAGACCCGGGTTTAAGAATGCAATCCGTGAAACATTTAAATTGGCAAAAGAAAATTGCACAAATTTGTACAAATTCTATTGTTTTCTATTGTTTAACTTGCACTTTTTTGTGCTATTTAGTAATTTGTATTTCACGGATATATTGTTTGCATTTTAATAATGTACGTGAAAAAAATTATTTGAATTGGATTGGCTTAGAGCAGTGCAGTTCAAGTGAACACACTTCCTTGAGATTTTCAATGTTGGACGGTAATGTTTGTAAGGTTTTTCCATGTGGTGGCAATGACTAAAGCATGGACTGGACTGGACTCGAGAAAAGATGGAAATATTTGTTTTTAGAATGGAGGGGGTGGGGTGGGGAAACAAAACTTCAGTTACTAAAAATATAGGGGGGTGGGGTGGGTAAAATCAAAACTACCACTAAAGTAAAAGTTACAGTTTAGTAGCGATTTAAATATGCAACACATTTTTAGCAAAAATCTATTAGGATTTTGAGAGAACCTGTATAAGACGCCGTTTCCATTCATGCAAAGGAATGGTTGAATACAGGCATGATTACACAGAACAATTTTCTCTGCAACTTGTCTTGTAAGGGCATTGTGACACAAGTTGCAAGAGGGTTTACATGGTGCTTTCAGGAGACACAATTGTTGCCAAAAGTAGGAACAAATTCTACTTTTCGCAATGATTGCTACAACTTGTCTCACAACATTTCTTAAATTGCACTGGAGGTAACATGCAGTAATGCTTCTTGCAACATGTGTCACAATGCTGTTAAGAGACAAGCTGCAGAGAAAATAAATTGCTCTGTGTAATCCCACCTTATGAGCATGAAAAACTAATTTCATCATGGTTCCAGAAATAATAACCCTATCACATGGAAGATTAGCATAAAACAAGCTTATTGACCAAGTTTCAGAACGTTTGGCTATTAGAAACAATTCTATGAGCACATCCCAAACACTGCCAAAGCTACAGAAAAATGTATGGTATCCTTCTAGAACGTCCTTCCAAACCATACCTTCTTTAGTTTGTATTTTTAAAATATCATAATTTCGTTACAATTTCACTAATTAAACTTGACCAAATTTTCAATTCTTAATCAGACAGAGTGGTATTTTTGGCCACACTAATTTTAATGTGGTATAATTACAGCCCATCCAATTCTTTATTTCTCATGATTTATTCATTTTCTATTTTTCCCAAGGCACTGGAGCTTGTAACAGTTGTAGTTGGTCAAGCAGCCCAAAATGAAACATGTCATGTTGTGACATCAGCTAGTGGTGTAGATAAGCCATATAAAATTGATTTTTCTCTGCCATCAGAATCAGCTCCTCTGTCTCCAGGCAAACCATCTTGGGCTAATTATGTGAAGGGTGTTATTGCCAACTTTAAGAAGCCTATTCCTGCCTTCAATGCAGCAATAGCTACATCAGTGCCTCTAGGTGGGGGGCTGTCAAGCTCAGCATCTCTTGAGGTAGCCATGTATACTTTCCTTGAGCAGCTTTGTGGCCAGAAAGAAAAAGATCTTAAGGCCAAGGCATTAGCTTGTCAAAAAGCTGAGCATGAATTTGCTGGTATGCCATGTGGAATTATGGATCAGTTTATTTCAGTGATGGGAAAGAAAGGCAATGCTTTGCTACTAGACTGCAGGTAATCATTTATGGATGAGATATTATGGCTCAAAATAACAGCTGGTCAATGTCCGGCCAAATTTAGTACTTGACCGGTCAAATACAGTTTTGAATGGACAGAAGAAAATATCATGATATGCCTAAATCAACTGTGTTAGCAACAGATTCCTTGATAATCAGTCATAATTATTGTAATAATGTTGTCATATGCAGATCACAAGTGGTTGTTGTGAGCACTGTTGGACCAAGAAACACATCACAACTTAAAAGCTTTATAGAAATTTTTTTACGTATCATGCATGGCTGCAGTAGACATTTTTCCTGTTTTCTATTAAATACAAATTAAGTAATTTCTTGGTCAATATTGCAGGTCAATGGAAGCAAAGCTGATCCCCTTGTCAGATCCTAGTGTAGTTATTCTGGTTACTAATAGTAATGTTCATCATCAACTGACTGGGAGTGAGTACCCTACCAGGAGACGGCAGTGTGAGACAGCGGCAGGTATTCTTGGCAAACCAAGCTTGCGTGATGTAACTGAAGAGGAACTGATTAGTAAGTTTTGATAAATCATTGTTGATTTTATCACCTAACATGATGTATACAGCTGTTTCAGGGTTGAAGGGTTGAGCAGCAAATTGGATTGCACCACTGAAAAGAATGGTGGCACAATAAGAATTTCATCATATTCATACTTAAACAATGCCTGCACCATTCAGTTCTTGGACTCAACATCACAAACATGTAAGTTGGTAGGATCTCTCCCTTGATTTCAGGGTTTTCAACAGGTTCTCCAGTTTTTCTCCCACAGCAAAACCACTAAAACATGCCATAATTTAGATCAGCTGAGGTTGTTTTAGGGTTGAAACAATAATATTGATCTAATGATGTACTTCTGAAACATTTACAGATAATAAGGATAAACTGGACAGTGAAGTGTTTAGAAGAGCACGGCATGTAATTGGAGAGATAAAAAGAACAACTCAAGCAGCTGATGCTTTGAAAAGAAATGAATATATAGAATTTGGGAAACTCATGATAGAAAGTCACAACTCCTTAAGGTAAGGTCATGCAGAGAGACAACAATGAAGACCATTAAGGCATGTACTCAACAAAACACTCTGGACTATACACTTGACTCATTAAGACTAACTCTTGCGATGGATAAATTGGCAATATATTGCCATCACAAATAAATTGTTAGAGTATGGAAGGATACATGACAACAAATTGTTTTATGTTAGTCTGTTGCTCATTTACTGTTGCAACTTTTTGTCTCAGCATATAGCAGTGGTAATAATAGTCTTTTAAAAGTCATAACTGATGGTGCAATCAATCCAACACCCTGACTAACACTAGTTTGTTTGATATCTCTATATTGTCTAATAGGGATGACTATGAAGTAAGTTGTAAAGAGTTAGATCTGTTAGTCAAGCTTGCAATGGAAGTAGAAGGTGTATATGGATCACGCATGACGGGTGGAGGATTTGGTGGATGCACAGTGACTCTTGTTAAAGACTCTGCTGTTGATAAACTCATTCAGCACTTGAAGGTAAGGCAACTAGCTGAGTGATGTCTGTTAGCTAAAACAGTAACCAAAATAACAAATGCTGCCCTTCCTTTCTTGTATTTGTTTCTTTTATTGTTTGCTTTTTCTTTCTTCCTTCTTTCATTCATTCCTTTCTCCCTTCCTTCCTTCCTTCCTTTATTCCTTTCTTTCTTCCTTCCTCCCTCCCTCCCTCCCTCCCTTGCTTCCTCCCTTTTTTCCTATCTCCCTTCCTTTCTTCCTCCCTGCAGCTGCTTCCTTGAGTCAAAGAATAGAGTGATCACTCAATCCACCTCCATGCTTGACCTCCTTCATTGATGACTGACTCACTAACATTCCCTTGATAAATTGATGTTTTGTAGGATGGTTATCCCAATGCAACATGCCTGAAAACTATTCCAGCTGATGGAGCAAGAGGATTAAACATTTCTTAAAGGAAGACAATCTGTTTAAAACCTATTGGAGTGCAAACAATAAACCCTGGCATCAAAAAGCACCTAAATAATAATTATTAGTAAAAATAGTATTATTAGTAAACAGAAAATATAAGATTTTGTACACTTTAATACTAGATTAGTTTGGGTAGTTTTTTATTGGTTTAATACTTACGCTGTCAGAACATTTATTACCTTTTAATGAGATCTTGGAAGATTATTCCAACACAGTCTGCACATACAAAAAAATACTCAACATACTGCAACAAATGAGGAGTACTCTACTGCTTGTGAAATTGAAATAAAGCTATTAATTACATTACAAATGTTGTGACGTTATACGTTTATTGAAAAATCATCTTTTTTTATTATTATATTACATTCAATTTTTCATTTGAAAAGTGTCTAAGAAACATGCTAATTATGATTAGAGCTGTTTTCAGATAAGGGTTTACAAAAGTCATGGGAATATGGCTAATAATCTAATGGTAATAAGTCACATGATTCATGGTCATCTAATACAAATGACAGACTGAAGTACATGTATGAATAAGAGTAGAACATAGCACCTAACAAACATAATATCTGTTCAAGATGAATACTATCAATGACATGGATCTAAAAACCTCATTTGAAGCCATATAATAAAGCACACATTGGAGCAGATGATTTCACCTAAGTGATCAACACTCACAGCTTGAGCATATCAACCCAGTATGTGAGGGAAGAAACTGTTTCAAAGCATCCTAGTGAATCTGTCTTCAATGGATCAAGGCTTGAAATAATGGCTAGTCAGTTGCAGGTCATGATGACTGGCCAGATTAGTTTTAGCTTGGTCATCACCCTGTTTCTGGCTCAATGTTACTGGTTAGAATTACCATTAAGGCAAAGATTTGACCAGAAAAGTTCCAATTCTGGCCAGACATTGTCTGTTGACAATATGTTATTTCAAGCCCTGATCGATGCTCATTCTGTATCATGATAATACTATGTACCTGGACTTACCCCAGCCATGCAAAATCCACACCATTTTATGGTAACAAATATATTCATCTCTAGCCAAATTATTTCAAAGAACTAAAGGCTGTGTCACTAGTCTCGTGAAAAAAATTGCAGGTTGCATGAGCGTTTTTCATGTTTGACATCCCCTCACAAGACTTGAATTTTTCATTTTTCTTGCTGCACGAAAAGTAGAATCGACTTCTACTTTCTGCAATAATTTTTGTAAAAATTTTCATGACGTGGTCATGCAACTTGTGAATAGAGCGCGCGCAAGCCAATCATTCATTCACCATTGATTCAAATTACGCGTGCAACTTGCAATACTTTTTTTTGTAAGACAAATTGCAACCAAAATCGTGCGTTTGACATGGTCTCTGCACCTGCAACAATTTTTTTCGCGAGACAAGTTGCATGAAAAATCATAGATTGTGACATGGCCTTAACATTGAAAACCATTTTTCCATCTCAATATTTGGGCCTATAAAGGGGGGTTTGGTTGTCATAATTGGGCCTATAAAGGGGGGTCTGGTTGTCATGATTTAAAACACTTATGTCACCTTTGGCTAGAGTCGAAATGTTGGTGTTGCTTTTTCAACTCCTTAACAAATGTCACTGTTGCTGAAACAAAATAAAGGTAATTTTTCTAGTCAGATTAGCTTCATAATGTCGTACAAAAATTACAATGGTGGGTAAAAAAAGGTCTATAGATCTATATGTTGCCGTCACCAACATTAAAACGGCATGTCACTGTCTACATTGTTCATTTGGTATGTTACTGTCTCCATTTTTCCAAAATTGGATGTTGGATGTCGCCAATTTTTTAAGTCATGTCACCAGGATTCCTTTATAGGCCTCAGTAATTTTACTTAATGTAATTTAATATCATTAACTAGGTATTTTCTTCCATGGTGATAATGTAGTTTGGTTAAGGGATGATGTTATACTGTTATTCATTGTAGAATTCAATATCCTTTGGATTGAATAGAAGATCTAAATAGCATTTTTAATTAAGATTCAAATCATATTGCTTTGCTTATCTATGTCAACATTAAAATTTTGTCTTTATGTATGTATGTTAAAACTTGAAGCAGATTTGAAAGTTATGAACTTTCAAAATCAATAAGAATTCAATACTTGAGCTGTTTAGCTGTAAGTCATCCCACAGTTGCTGCATCTCCTCTCAGTTAACATCAAACAACACAAGATCCCGATGGGAAAGAAGAGAATAGCCAAGACAATACCAAGTATAGTGAACTCAGGATGAGTATCACCAACACCACATGCTGGGCAGTTGCCTGTGGCGCCTCTGACATAGACATGGGTGGTAGATTGGGCAGGCACTGGTTGGTAACCAGGGGGGACTGTTCCATAGGTAGGAGGAGCACCACCTTGATATCCTTGTGGTGGAGGTCCTTGGTAACCTGAGAAAATAAGATGAACAGATTATTACAAGGCAGCTGCCCGGCATGTGGACCATTCTTTTTAATAGAATGCTATGATGATACAGGATGTGGAAGGGTATTCGCGGGATCCGGGAAACGGTTAAAATATAGCACGGGATCCAGGAAACTAGGAAAAAACCTTACGTGATTTGGGGTTTTGGCATCAGCCGTGACTCAGGAATTGCTGAATTCAATGTGCAGGATGTGGGATTTTGATTTCTTATGGTCAGGAAAAACGTGAAAAGCAAAGAGGGTACAGAAATATTTTCTTTTTTTATCAAAAACAATACTATACATGTTCATACAGGGTGGGCTGTCAACCGGTCATATCAGGCCCTTTCGATTATGTCAATTTATACTTTAAGTTGAAAAAAAAGAGTTAAATGCGGGATTCGAGAAAGGATGGTAAAATGTCACTGGATGTGGGATTTAGGGGGAAAATATTGCGAGATCAGGGATCCAGGCCCCCTCCCCCCTACCAGATCCTGATGATATGGTGTCTATCTTGGATCATGAGGCATTATACAGGACATCCAGGGGACAAAACAAAACAAACATGGCAGATAATATATACCAGTACAGTGTCGTGTGTTTGTCTTTCTTTCATGGGTATCTAAAGTTGGTCAATGTGTCATCTTAATCCTTCTCTTGTCATATTACCTTGTGGTGAACTGTTAATGTCAATCAACACCGTAACAAAGCTTTATTTTCACTGGATGCCCCATAATACCTTGAGATTCAAGACGGCTGCCATATCGTTGAAGTGCGTGTCTATTAGATGCAGTTTTTCATTTTCAGAACTTATGCACAGATGCCCATAGACAAGAAGCTTCTATGGGGGAGGGGTATGGGAACCAACCAAACAAAAATAATAACATACTTCTATCATTCCAATTAACTTTGTTTTAGTTAAACTACCTGGAGAAGGTCCATATCCTGGTTGTGCTTGATAGACAGGAGCTGTAGGCTGTTGTGAATATGGGCCTGGTTGAGGCTTGCTCATGTCAGACATCTTTCGGCACTGTTGAGTCATGAGGATATCACAAGATTCTTAGGAAAATGGTTGAAGTTTTCAGCCTCATGAAGAGATATACGCACAATACAATACTACCTATACTACTCTTAAACATCTTTAAGACCAAAAAAGGATGAATTCTGATCAGGAATCGTAATATCCCAGTTCAAACAAGTCTATTAAATAGAGAGACATGCAGGAAGCCTGGTCAAATGCTTCCCTGTACTGTAAACGTGTTAGCTCGGCTAACATGAACTAATAAGCTTATTATTATTCGAAATTTTTATCTCAAAACTAAGATATCTAGAAATTATACTATCTGAACTAAGTAATAATTGTTAAAGTACGTTTTTTCCCCCACCTTAACTGAAGCAGATTCCAAGTTGATCGAACCAAGACACAAAACTGAAATATCTCTTGACGAAAGTACAAGTGTCATGTGACGGGCACCACAGGGAGACCAACTCAGATCGAGTCACTACGCCTGCGCTACGCCGATACGCCAGAGTCACTAAGATGGCTTTTCTTTCGGATAACATAGTCTTTAAAGAAGAAAATCTACCATTTAACGTCAATTCCCTGGACTACTGTAGTGAATTGAATGTATTTGCAGTGCGGGATACTAGAACGGTATATGTATGGGATCCTGAGAGTAGAAAAATCACCGCAAGATTTGATGTTGGCATACAAGGGTATGCGGACGTCGTGTTCCTCCCAGGTAACTACATTGCTGCTACAGGGGGCCATGCATCTGTATTCACAAGTGAAATAAGAATATACTCTTTAGATGAAGAAGACGTCCTGTTAGTAATAAATAAAGATGACTTTTGCGAAATACATCTTTCTCCAGAAAAAAATCTACTGGCACTTGCGATGAACGAGAACATCATGCCGGATGTTAAAGAAATTTCAATAGATATGAAGAACAAGAAAGTACTTAGTAAGAAAACAATCTGGAATATTACTGATGATGTTGATGATGCAGTTGATGGATCCATTTGTTGTTCAACTAATTATAATCTTTGTTACATAAACACTATTACTTACAACTTTGTCGTATGTGTCGATGTCAAGTTTTCAGCAGATGGTGAAGTTAGTTTAACTAACAAACAGTTCATAACATATTGTATGATAAATGGAGAAAAGAGAAGCTTCGGGAAAGTATATAACATAGCTCACGATGGTGAGCATCTTATAGTTGAAACAGATCAAGACATTATCTTATTGGAATCTGCAAGGGAAGGCAGCCGAGCTCATGTTATAGTGTCCTCCGGGATTAGAGGTGTCGGACGAATGAAACTGAATAATGAAAACCTGATGATGGTTTGTGAACGGGAGAATGTGATCAAAGTATATGATTATAAAAGACCTAATTGTTTACGAGGGCTGTGCAGATGCCAAATCAACAAGTCCTTGAAACAGACGGGTACTAACAAGAATGCAAGTGTTGGACAACTACCCATTCCACAGTGTTTGAAAAACTACCTTTTGTACAAAGTGTAAAGGTCGTTACCTTCATCTTAGATCACTGCTGATTACCTTAGATGCTTTGAGGAGTATAGAGCGGTTTTCGTATGAGTGGGAAACCTACTCGTACTGAGTTCAGCAAGCACACGGTACGGACACGCTGTAACACTCAAATGGCTTCCTATTGGCTTCCAGTAATTCACCCAATCACAAAACGTAGTTACGGCTACGGTAAGATACGGTACGGCTGCAGTACGAATATCCCGTATCGTTTCCCACTCATACGAAAATTGCTCTACTGAAACTGCAGGTTCCAGGTCGCTCTGCCATCCTTAGTCCCAGTCATTCATTCATTTATGAGTCATTTATTGTAGTAGCGGTAGACGAAAGTCCGAAAGTGTTAGATAAGACACATCATAGTGTCATATCATATAAATCTGCTGGTTGCTTAGAACGGTTTTCGTATGAGTGGGAAACCTACGTGTATTGAGTTCAGCAAGCACACGGTACGACATGCTGTAACACTCAAATGGCTTCCTATTGGCTTCCAGTAACTCATCCAATCACAACGCGTAGTTACGGCTACGTTAAGATACGGTACGGCTACAGTACGCCTATATCCCGTATCGTTTCCCACTCATACGAAAATTGCTCTCAGTAATAATTACGTTTATATTACATTATTGTACTATATTGTTATAAATTATATCAAGCCATCTACATATATATATCACCACTGTCCTTCTTCAGCTCCTTTCCAAGCCTGATGTCCTTGGGACCAGTTAGGCTTTTCAATACAAGGTTTTGGTTCAAACCTATATCCACCAAACATGAGATCCCATTTGAATCCCTTGTATCCACAAAAAGTTTCAAACTTTTCGATTTCTGGTATGTCGTCCTTTTTACCGTCGTCGCTTTTTTTGTCGAACTCAAGCATCTTTTTCCCAAAAGCTCCATGGATGCCCATAAATTTGTCACAAATTTTGTAGTCCACATTATCAAACATCTTGGTTTGCGAGGCTCGTGGATAGTGATGTAGTCTTTTATCTTGAAAGTACTCCCTGGATGGAATATCATTCATCCATGAAGCTATCTGTTGATCTGCATGAGGATGACATAATATTTTTGACTTGTTTTGACTTAAAAATCGTTGAATCATGTCTTTGCTGAAAACCATCCAAGCTTCATCCATCCAAACAAGATTTTTCATTTTGCAATGAAAAAATCCCCAAACAAGATTCTTTTTCGGTCGATGTTCTAGTTCATAGAATAACCTGCTCAAGCAGATAAAGTAGTCATCATCAGCACGAAGGAAGTATTCAAAGTCATGGTGAGAAGCAGCCCATTGTATTTGGTAGAGAAAACGAAGTCCAAACTCTTTTCCACCAGCTAATGGCTGAAGTATCATGTCTTTGTACTTTTGGTTCTCTTGCTTCAGTTGTCTGGATACATCACTGTTAACTTTTCCATCGGTGAAAAAATAACATATGATCTGTAAAAATAATCACACACACAAAAGAAAAGCTTTAGTAGACTAATCTTAAAAGTTTCTTTTGCTGCATCGGGCATATATGGAAATACAGCATGACGAACAATGAGGAAGTGAATATTTTGCTCAGTTGGTTGAGCACCGTACACCGTACACCGTACTCGTGGTTCAAGTCCCGGCCGGACCAACACTCAGGGTCGGAAGAACGTAAAAGAACCATTGAGGACGTAAAGAAACCCTGGCAGTGACCACCCTCAGTGTCTACACCTTATACTAACCACCTCTCATGATTGTATGACCCCCCGGGCCAATAGAACCTCTTAAGCAATTACTCATCGTGTCATCGTGGTCTGTCGTTAGCATCAGCAATTATATTTTAATATAATTGCTGATGAAAACTGAGGTTTAGTGGAAATAATGACTTCTTAATTTCTTCTAAAGCCTGTTCGATCGAGCAAGATTGTCGTGCGCATCAGTAATTATATTTACTTCGTACCTGACTATTGTCGTAACAATATCTCCAATAGGTTTTTCGGATTGCATCTCTTCTCGCACTTCTATATGGCGCTGTGGAAATGATAACCACTAGTCTGAGAATAGTCACATTCCTTACAGGGTTGCTAGAGTTTCTTAAGACCTTGTTCAAGGCCGAGCTGCCGTTGTTTTCTAATGAAGAACCATCATCGTCGAACTTAAATGATTTCAAAATTCTCTTGGATAAAGGCATAAATTCCGAATTGAAGAACAAACATAAAAGAGAAAGACACAAAACTAAGGTGAAAACCAACATTATGTTTCTGTGGTTCGTCATCTTGAATGCCGAGTATCATCGGAAACGTGTACTGAGCGGACACAGCTATCGTGTTGGACGGTAGTGCACTTAATTAGCTGGTGTATATTATTAGAAAAGTAGAAAAAACACCATGAATATTCATAAAAAGTCCTTGAATTGAATCACTCACACGTAACTCAGCATGCGATATACCAGAACCTTATTTCTACTGGTTGCTAGGTATTCGTGTCTGTGAATACAAGAGAGTTTTCCAAGGAATACTGATATTGGTGGCATAGTTTTTTTTACAAGTCACGATATACTACTAAACAAGTTTATTTATCTATCACCCCCATGATGATTGACCACTACGTGTTCAAGTGACACGACTATTGTCCTGCGCTGATGATCTTGAAGTATTATTTAATTAAAGAATCTTGCTGCTTACTGCTTACTGATGCCTTATGCCGGAACTTAAGGGAAATCGGAACTATAACTTGTTTTTGACTTACTACCTGTAATTACGATCTATTTTTTCCCCCTGCATTGCCCCTTTTTGACCGTTGTTTGGCTTGCGGATCTGCACCAGCAGAAGCTGAGCATTAAATCAAACATTAAATCTATTCGACGTTTTGGTTTCGTATGATTAGCCGTACTATTAACGCACGATTAACGTTTTATAACGTGAACAGTTCAACATCCCACGAACACGAAGGGTGTCCTAAAAACAGTTCTTAATATCACGCGCGTGATGCGTGCTGGGAATATCTTGGATCTTTTGTTACTGGGGAGAGTGAGATGGTGTAAAAGCATCAAGGACTCATCATGGTTCAGCATAGCTACTGATGGTTTTCTTTGCCGATTCTATAGTGGTAAAGAATAGCGTATATAAAGTACTAGTAAGTTACTTACAGATAGCTTACGCAGGACAATAGTCGTGCCACCTAAACAAGCAGTTGTCAATCATGGATAAATATAGCAGATAAATAAATCTTTTACATTGAATGATTTATTACACTTGTTTAGTATATCGTAACGTCTAAAAAAACTATGCCACCAATATCAGTATTCCTTGGAAAACTCTCTTGTATTCACAGGCACGAATACCTAGCAACCAGTAGAAAGAAGGTTCTGATATTCCGCATGCTGAGTTACGTATGAGTGATTCAATTCAAGGACTTTTTATGAATATTCATAGTGTTTTTTCTACTTTTCTAATAATATACACCAGCTAATTAAGTGCACTACCGTCCAACACGATAGCTGTGTCTGCTCAGTACACGTTTCCGATGATACTCGGCATTCAAGATGACGAACCACAGAAACATAATGTTGGTTTTCACCTTAGTTTTGTGTCTTTCTCTTTTATGTTTGTTCTTCAATTCGGAATTTATGCCTTTATCCAAGAGAATTTTGAAATCATTTAAGTTCGACGATGATAGTTCTTCATTAGAAAACAACGGCAGCTCGGCCTTGAACAAGGTCTTAAGAAACTCTAGTAACCCGGTAAGGAATGTGACTATTCTCAGACTAGTGGTTATCATTTCCACAGCGCCACATAGAAGTGCGAGAAGAGATGCAATCCGAAAAACCTATTGGAGATATTGTTACAACAATAGTCAGGTACGTAGTAAATATAATTACTGATGCGCACGACAATCTTGCTCGATCGAACAGGCTTTAGAAGAAATTAAGAAGTCATTATTTCCACTAAACCTCAGTTTTCGGTCTGTACTAACGACTAATGGAATCGTAGATACTCCTGTTACCTGACGATATTTTCGCATCGTTGTTCGTCACTTGTACGATGCAGCAAATTAAACTATTAAAATTAGTGTGCTAAAAACAAAACAAAAAAATTTTTGTGATTATTTTTACAGATCAGATGTTATTTTTTCACCGATGGAAAAGTTAACAGTGATGTATCCAGACAACTGAAGCAAGAGAACCAAAAGTACAAAGACATGATACTTCAGCCATTAGCTGGTGGAAAAGAGTTTGGGCTTCGTTTTCTCTACCAAATACAATGGGCTGCTTCTCACCATGACTTTGAATACTTCCTTCGTGCTGATGATGACTACTTTATCTGTTTGAGCAGGTTATTCTATGAACTAGAACATCGACCGAAAAAGAATCTTGTTTGGGGAAGCTTTTACTGCAAAAAAGATCTTGTGTGGGTGGATGAAGCTTGGATGGTTTTCAGCAAAGACATGATTCAACGATTTTTAAGTCAGAACAAGTCAAAAATATTATGTCATCCTCATGCAGATCAACAGATAGCTTTATGGATGAATGATATTCCATCCAGGGAGTACTTTCAAGATAAAAGACTACATCACTATCCACGAGCCTCGCAAACCAAGATGTTTGATAATGTGGACTACAAAATTTGTGACAAATTTATGGGCATCCATGGAGCTTTTGGGAAAAAGATGCTTGAGCTCGACAAAAAAAGCGACGACGGTAAAAAGGACGACATACCAGAAATCGAAAAGTTTGAATCTCTTTGTAAGTACAAGACATTTAATTGGACAGAAATGGCTGGTGCATATAGGTTTGAACCAAAACCTTGTATTGAAAAGCCTAACTGGTCCCAAGGACATCAGGCTTGGAAAGGAGCTGAAGGAGGACAGTGGTGACATATATATGTGTTGATTAATCATATGGTAGCCCGGAATTTTCGATCCAGTGATGATTCGATCCAGGATTCATTTATTCTTGGAATAGTATGGCGATTATTTCCACAATATCTGAATATCGATATAAAATAAAGAAAATAACAAGACTTACAGAAATAATGTAGGTATGATTGTTTTAAATATCAGTATACTTTGCAGAACTGCGAGTATATATATGAAGAATATTTACTCAAAATGGGTCTTATCGACTAAGACCCATTTGATGTCACGATTTAGCATTCAAGCCATTTCTTGAGCCGTGTTTGAATTATCAGCTTGCCAATTTTTTCGACCAGAAAAAGACCACGCCCATTTCACCCTTAAGACCCCTTTTATTAAGATATTCTTCATATATATATGAATATATATATATATATATGAATATATGTAAAGTATCTTATAACTGAAAAATCTATAATTTGCATATAAGAGACAATGGTCTGTTGTCTCGTATTGTAGTTATAGTACAATAGTGTATTTATAGTATAGAAAGGAATCGTCCTATACAGCCATTCATGATGTTGTTATGGAATCTTTTGATTTCAATGGCTTCTATAATGCGTCTTGAAATCAAAAGATTCCATAACAACATCATGAATGGCTGTATAGGACGATTCCTTTCTATACTATAAATACACTATTGTACTATAACTACAATACGAGACAACGAAGTCTTTACTCCTACCTACATTATACTCAAGGCATGCTACCAAACCACTTTACTTCATATATATATATATATATATATAATGCATACATACATACACATAAACATGCACATGCATCATAAATATATAAACTACAAAATATAAAATATAAACAGTCTCTAAAATTAGTCCCTAAAATTAATATATGTATATATATAATATAGAACATCATGTTAGATTAAATGTTATGATTATTATTGCCTGAGAAATCGATATCTCGAATATTCACGATCCTTATAAAAGTCACAAAAATATGAGTTTAAAGAAATAGGTTCGTAGGATTAACTTTCATAAAGTACAACTATCGAATACCCCGCATCTCTTCCCTGCTTGGTGTAGCCAGTGTCAACGTGTTATCACCACAGGGTGACCGATTCATGATTTCTAAGTTGCCAGTAAGGCACAGGTAACCCATTTCTCAATCCTGACGCAATATCAATCAATATTTATTTTAAAACCATCAGAATATTATAATATATTTACAAGCATGTCAAAGTTATGTATTATTTTTATATATATTATTTATAGTACAGGTATTTAGTACATAGAAGAATGTTTTTTTTTTTTTTTTTTTTACAAAAGAGTATTTGCAATGGTATTAATAATAAATTCTATTTACAAGATAATAGATTATAATAATGATCATGTGACAAAATTTAACATTCCGATAGTAAGGCAGTTTATGAAGAAACCACATGGCTTATGACATTTAAACTGCCTTAGATGTGTTAAACTTAGTTATAGAGTTCTAGGTTCACTGATAAGAATCAGAGAGAAAAAAAAAAGAAAAAAGAAAAAAGAAAAAAAAAGAAAGGAAATATAGCGAAAGTGAAAGTTTGTATTTTGGAAGAAAGAATCATTTAGTGCATTAACTAGGTTGTGAAAGGTCAACTAAATGTTTCTTTAAGGTGTTTCCCAGTAGTTTTTTATTGACCACACTTCTCATGTTCATCTAGCGAATTGAAAACCTTTTTCTGGTCTGATCAAAATGAATTTTACACCAGACATCAAGCATAAATGGAAGTTTTGATTGATGTCAATTTCAACTCGATCGGCGTTTCCATGGCAACGGAAAACAATGATCGTTGAAATCAGTTTTCCTTGAATATCTCCCGTTTTCGATGAGCTTCAGAAAAATGACTATATACATGCTAAACTTCGCATTCAGACAAAGCTATTCAGATGATAATTAGAGGGTTGGATTAGAGCGATTTCGAATAAATCGCAAAAACATTCTGTGACCGCTTATTATGATACTGGAAACTATAGCAGAACAAAAAAGTCCTTCGCGTTCGCAAAATAATGTCAAACTACTGCTAAACGTTACCTACAATATCTATTTACCTTTCCTGAAAGTGACATTTGTGAAAACGTTTTCTTTGCGAGTTAGAATTTTTCTTGTACAGGTGCTTTCAGTAGAATAGTTTGAACGATTTCACCTTCGTAGCAATTTCAAAATTATCTCTCAAACGAACGAATGAATACAGCTAAGGTAAATATAAATAAGGTATAGTCTCTCTCTCTCTCTCTCTCTCTCTCTCTCTCTCTCTCTCTCTTAGATTAGAAGGAAAAATGAAAATGCTATTTTCTTACATTTATTTGTGAAGTTAGCTGTGCGCGCGTATGGTGTCAGCAACCGTGCTCCGTTCACTAACTAATAAAGCACATGTAGTTCTCGAACAATTGGAGCGCGCGTACTATCTAAGCTATATAATAGGTATATATAGTTCCTTACAAGAAAGATTGATCATTTGGTTTATTTACAGTTGCAATTCGTTTTATTTTACTGTGGCTCGAAAAGGCAGGGACATGAGAATCTGTGAATACTTTGAAATCCTTGCCTAAAAGTTTTTGAGAATACGCAGTACAAAACAGGGCTGACTGCAGGGTTGAAGTAAGCCACAATATTGACAGTTCTTTCAACCAATAGACCTCTTATGTATCCAACACAGCTGAATATGCCTCCAGTGACTGCTGGGTAACTAAGCATTACCAAATAAGGCATCCACAGTATTACAAGGGAAAGAACAAGGGCGGTCACCAAGGGAACTGTTCTCTTGGAGCGAACCTCGCCATGGGGAGGACTGGGGCCTACTTGAGTCCGTGCAGATTTACAATTAAGGAAATTGAACAACAGTATTCCCAAGAGGGGTAGGCAGAGGATGATAATTGCCAGGCATACTGTATAAGGGATATTGACTGTAAAGTCACAGAAACCAAGTGGTAGAATGATAGCCAATGATATCAGCCACAGTAGAAGCACGATCTTAACTTTACGATTATTATTGTTACTAACACTGAACACTGTTGTGGCAAGATATCGGTCAATACTTACAGCCAGCAAAGAGTAGATGGACACAGTGAAGGTCAGTACTCTCAAACTCGCAAGCGGTTGAGTCACACACGATTCTTTTAGTATTATCTGTCCTTGTACGAGAGATAAAGACTCTCCAATGATGTTAACCCCTGAGTAAAACACATTGGCGATGGCCACATTGAAAAGAAATAAGTCAGCCATGTTGTGGTTGTGACGGTCGGCCAAAGCTGTCAAGATCACCAAGAAATTCCCTATCAAGCTGAGCAGCGACAAAACAAAGGCAAGAGTACTGAACATGGGCTCAAGCTGATGATAAATACCAAGTAGTTCTTCATCATCAGGTAAAAGAGTGAAACCACATCTCGTACATAACACAGACTGCCAAGGATCAGAAATGTTGGAGCACGCCACAGCATCGCTCACGTTTGAGATACTCATCACAAGAACGATCAGCAAAATGTAAGCTGACTTTTTTTAGTTTTCAGTATGCAGTTCAGTGATAATGAAATAGCTTACAAAGATAGCTAGAAACAGAGCTCGGGTCGGTTCTCGATAGTCTTCACTGATAGTTGTGAACACAACTGCCCTGATGTCATGAAAACAAATGGCTTTCTGTTAAAACTAAACCTGACTTTAATGTTCGCCAGAAGGGACGTCAAACGAAAAGAAAAATACCCACTTAAGCTTGTTAAAATTAAAGTAGAAGTGAATTGAAATAAAATCCGTTTTTAAGAATCAGTCGGAAGCGACGGAAGCATCAGAGATAACACTTACAAGTACGACAGCTGCACAGCTGTCAAACTAGAAATTGGTCTCGAAACATTTGGAACGTTCTACAACAAATAAGCATTACTTTATGGAATATATATAGACCGTTTTGAATGAAAAATAGTTCCAAAAAATCGTTGGTGACTAATTCTTATGATTTCAGAACTCAAATCACTAAGCCTGATCTGTTATGACTGTCTTTAATAGAATCGGTATTGACTGCGGAAATGTATTGAAAGCTTTTAATATCTTGATTCGACAGCTGTGATTTTAACACGGGAATTACGAGCCTCTCATTTATTCAAGAGTTTTAGTTTAATTTTAAAATCAAATGTTTCGCGTTAATATTCAGAAACTTATCCGATTTTGATGCTTGGGATACCTGTGGTATGATTGGACCAGGAAAGATTGGTACGAGTAACCAGAAAACATGGGGAACTTCGTTGGAAGTACCGAACCATCCAATGAAACAGATAATATTGAATTACGTATTTATGAAATAGTGGAAAAACTTTACCCAGAAGACTGCGAAAAGATTACTGGAATGCTTCTTGAGGTGGATCAGGATGAACTGAAGGAACTGCTTGAAAATCGAGAGGAATTAAACAGCAGGATTGAGAGAGCAGCGATGGTTGTCAGACAAAATAGGTAGGAAAATTGGTTTTCCGAAGAAACATTCCTTAAATTATGACTCTATTTTCATGAATATCTCATTTTAGGTGGTTTTTAATGGGTATAACAGAAATCGCGAACGTCAAGTAAACAAACACGACCTTTAAAACATCAGTCATTCCACTGTCTTTGTTTACCACAGGTATCCCAAGCATCAAAATCGGATAAGTTCCGTAAACATTTGATTTTAAAGGGACTTTTTACTTTAAACTAAAACTCTTGAATAAATGAGAGGTTTGTAAATGTGTTTGTAAAAATCCCTCCCCCGTCAGGTCAGGATAATTGTTTTTGAACAGTGTAATGAGGGAGGTCTGGGTAAGTGAAAATTCAAGCTGTGATTGGATAAAATCACTTCCTTGCTTAAGGGGAGGGTGAGTGATATTGACGTTCTCTACTCCCAAGAGTATCAGGGAAACCCTCTCCAACTGTATTGTTAGGCTAGGCTAACAGGATGATTGATAGATGTACTCATCCTTTTGTTGCTAGTCATTCTTCAGTGCCGACACATGATATTGGTAACAAGGTTTATGGAACTGTACAGCAGTTATATCCTGCATTTGGCAGACAAATCACAGGGATGTTATTAGAGTTGGGAGAAGAAAGACTTGTTGAGTTGATGGATAATAATGATCAATTCATTGAACACATACATAAAGCTGCTGCAGTTGTCATGGGAACTAAAGTAAACAAAAAGGCCTCAAGGTAAAACCTGTTGCGTCCATACTCCTTATTATTCATGGGTATTCTGTTAATACCATGAATGTTATCCTTAACCAAAGGTTAATCTTGTCAATTATTAACCTCCATAAGTTTTAAGATTAGGCACACTTTCTTGATGCTCAAAAAGTCTTGTTCCCCTTGTTTGTTTTTGACTTAATTGTCACAAAGTTTGCTAAAAGAACTCAGCCTCTCATAACTGATAAGGTCGCAAAACTAGAGGCAACCCTGCCCCTCCCCTTGCGAGTAAAGTTTGAGGACCCATATGTTCATTTCTTATTCTCTCAAAATTTAACAGAGAGGAGCAAAGCACCTCAAATGGAATAAAAGATGATGTCTCTAAAGCTGGAGATGACCAGGAAAAAGAGCAGGAAAAAGAGCAGTTGGGTTGTCAAATATTCCTTAAAGTAGTAAATCAGTACCCCAGTACTGCAGATAAAATTACTGGAATGCTTCTGGAAATGGACATTGCGCATTTACATGAGATTAATAATGATAATGATTTGTTGATGGAAAGAGTTTCTCAAGCAGTTCAAGTTTTAGGGGAAGAAGAAAAATCCTATGATAGTGATGACGGGGAAGATATGCTTGCAGCACCAAAAAAGCAAAACAAGGAATTATTTCTAAGACATATAGACTCAGAATTAAATATAAGCTCTCTCAAAAAACAGTTTGCTGGACTAGAGGAAAATATGCAAAGAGATGTTATTGGGGAAGAATTGTACAAAATACTGTTCAAGATTTACCCTAATTATGCTGACAAAATTACTGGAATGCTGTTAGAGATGAATACTAATAATCTATTAGAGACATTAGAAAACACTGAGCTTCTGCAAAATAGAGTTGAACAAGCTATGGAAGCTCTTAGTGGCAAGAGTTGATGCAGAGAGTTATATGGGGCTGTACTAACTATATTTTGGGTGTAAATAAAATGGGTCTACTTACCAAGCATTACGGAACTGTTATCTCTCATTGAGTCACTGACCTCATGTTTCACATTACACGAATCGTTTTGTGAGCGCGTACTTTTGTCCTTGTTATGCCAGTGAATGTTGCACATTACTGGCTTGGAGGAGGTTTGGAGCCGCCTGATTGGCGTTTGTAGATGACGTCATGGTGTATTGATTTCTCGCCCCAGTGCCTGCATCACTTTCTTTTGGTCGCTAAGAAACGAACGGCCTCGTTTTTTAACGCAGAGACCAAAACGAACGCGGGCTCTGGGAACGATAAGGAACTGTACCTTCCCTTTTTTGGGTATTATGGTATCACATGATGACGTATGACCAGACAATTTCCTGTCCCATTGAAAAAACTTCGTTTTCTCATTTGTTTGGAACGTCAAAGAAATGGCTTTGGTTGCTTTCAATCGACTAAATGAATCTAAAATCATTCAAGTAGTTTCTTGTTCCGTTCGAAAAAGCTAAACGTTCACCTGGTGAAATTCCACGCGTAATGGGATAGAACATCTGTCAAGAAGGAAGCAATTTCCTTTTGTTTGTTTTCCACTACGTCAAGTAACAATACAAGATAGACTTTAAATAACTTTTATTTCTTTTTATGATTGATTCAGTAAGGTTTGACTATAACCTCAGATATGTAACATACTATATGATATCAGTAACACAACTCCCTCATAACAGACGCTAAATAAGATTATTTCTACTGACCGATAATCACACACCCATTGAGTAGTATAATTTTAGACTTGACTATAAAGTTTCATGCGCTGTGACTGGTCGAGCGGCAAGTGATGAGAGCAGATTTCGTATGAGCGTGAAGAGTCAAGACACACGGCACGGTTACGGCGCGGCGCGGACACAGCACCAAATGTCGAATGTTATAATACACGGCACGGCACTGACACGGTCACGGTAAGGTGCGGTCCGTGCCGTACGCTTTTCATAGTCGTGCGAAAACTGCTCTATGAGACGATATTCACTGCTCGAGCAGTGATTGAGGTTTACCTAAGTTTACTGGAAAGGAAAAAATACTAGAACACTTTTTAATCCTGAATTTCGTGTTTTCTCTGATATAGTTCAAGTCTGAGATTATACTACTTCAGCCGGCTCAGTGAATATATTCACCGATAGTTACTTCGCCTTCAGTGAATAATTGTTAAATATATTGAGCATAACAACCGCTTTACAACAGGCTGATAATATTAGCACACATTTAATATTGAGGATTCCATCTATACCAGAATGCTTTGGAAGCCATCTGTCGCTTAAGAGAATGATAGTCTATCGAATAATGAGGTATTCTCACTCATCTAGAAAACCCACGAGTCACAGAGAGGGAGTTAGTTTCTACCTTATTACAGGCTGATATTGATTTCTTCTTGATTTGATATCGGTTTATCCATGGTGATGGGAAACCATTTCTTAGAGACAATGCCACTCTTCCACCTGAATGAACGTTCTCCTGTTGATGCTGGCTTCTGACCCTCCAGACTGCTGGTTCGGATAGTTGGCTATGTTTTGACCCACTTCTGCTCAAAAATGCTCCATTTTGATGGGTTACCACGGGCGGGTCAGCTGTCAAGACCTCTTCAAATACATCCTGTAAATATATGCCAACACTTAATGATTACAGTTCTACACACGGCAAGTATGGTTCTATTGGTTGGGTGGACTGATTCTCGTGCACTGGAAATGGTTAATTGGCTCTAAGATACGTTTAATCAATCTAATGAGAGTTAAAAGCCGGAAGGGTTTCGAAAACATCAGACAAAATTAAACGGAGTTAGACTGATAGCTGTGAAGTTTATTCCAGGCAAAGTGAAAAGTAAGCAGCCTCTTGCATGAGATAATGGCCGCGGCTTTCCCTACCACCTGGCCACTAAAAGGTATTAATCCAAATCAATAGCCCGATACAACGCAAAAAATAAGCTAGAAAAATCAACAACACTCTAGTGCTGCAGAAAATGTGTTTAGATAGGCCATCTCCCATGACTAAAGCAAGAAGACTTCTTCTTGTCTTACAACTTCAACCATAGCTAACTATACCGCCCGCAAATAAATCAAATGAGCTTGTCATGGATGACATCATGAACAACTGAAGAACTGAAACACCTAGTCAGATGCAACTATAACACTGAGAATAGGTGGAAAATATGGCAAAACAGGCGAAAACATTGCTGCAGGTTATCGAGCGAAACCGGCATGAAAACTGGAATACGAAAAGGTTTTAGCCGGAAAAAAAAAGTCGAATTCAATCGGTTGTTAATGATGGGTCGTTATGAGATCAAGTCATATTTAACCCATGCATGCGAAATATTGTTAGACTTTTTAACTGAATGAAAATCCCAAATAATCTATGGTTTTTATTTTGTATTTTTCGCTATAGGTTTTGTAATAAAATAGAGGATTGAAATGTCGTTTTTGGAAGACATTTCTTCGAATGTCACCTGCAGCTTAGAGTTGATTAGTGTCCATAGTTACCCGACCACCAGCACTAAGTACTCTTCCAACAACTGAACGAGACTCACTTTCGAATGATACATAGTTTTGCGGACTGAAACATGTAAATGTTAACATAGCAGTACCCCATACCTTCTTTTTTTTTTAGAAAGTAGTGTTTATGAGACACATGATCTTATCAGCGATTTTTTGAGTTGTTGTGAGCCTCTTGCTAGTTGTGTGACTGCCAGGTTTTGGGTGGTGTTATTGCGATAACTTATTTTACCCTACAAACTGTAGTTAAATCATTACCTCGATAATAGTATTACCTGTCTTTCCTTGCTGAGATCTTTAAGGTTGCCAGTATTGGTACTTGTTCGTATCTTAGACGGGAAGAAACCGTTGATAATTCGTCTGTGTTTGTGAGCCGGATGCTGTTCACAGCTATGACATTTGTTCATGGCTAAATCCAAGATTGGCGGGCAAACAAGTTGACGTCCATCTTTAGTGTTTTTTCGTTTGTCTGAGATTTCTAGATGGCCGTTAGTTATTTGTTTAATAGTGTATATTTGCTCCTGTGTCCGTGTTGACGAGTGTTCAGATATGAAGTCAATGATAGGATTGGTTTGAACAGCTCTCTTTTCTGTCGTGTAAGCCACCCCTTCTGGTCCAGGAAACACAACTATCTTGAGCGAAGACATCGGGATTTTTTTCCAGGAACCATTAAACGATCTACATAACTGAACTCGCTCAATTGAACTAGCAGTGGAAGCTGGAATCAACTTGATTGAGTTCTGATAAAAGACTAAGTACTCGAGTCTATTTGTGGCAAAAACTCGGCTCTTTTAGAGAGAATAGACGGCGCGAGCCAATTAGACTCGATGTCGTCAACTCCCTTGTGAATAGATGTGATTAAAAAGCCAGGAAGAGAGGAAACTGCTCGAATCACACAAAAAAAAACAGCAACTTGGAGTCCGTCGTCAAGTTCTTGTTGTGTCAGACGAAGGAACCTTGTAACAAGATCCTTCCATTTACGTCGAATCTTGTGAATGGCAGACAACCGACACTTGCTTGACCTCTACTTTACCTCTAAGCATTAAGCTTATGTTTAATTATTTGTGTTCACCTCTCATCGCTAATAAACATCGATAACAATGATATCTAAAAGAACCCAAATCCCTTTTGTCCTCATGGATTAAAACGTCTAAAAGTTTGCAAATTTTATGTAAATTACATTTCGAGGTTTGCCGACAATTCGTAAAATGTCGGCTTTTAATTGCACTTTTGATATGATCAACCGCAATGTTGGGTTGGAATTAGTGAGTAAAACAAAAAACAAAACAAGACCAAAATAAGGAAGAGTGCAAATATGGAGGGAAGCATGACAGAAAGTAACCAAGTGGTGACTAATGAGCCAGTCCTGCTGTCATCAGAGATTATAGCCCCTTGAATAGGTATATCAAAATCTTGCGATCCTATCTCCATGTCAACACCCGAAAACTAGTGTAAAATCTTCTTAACAAAACTAGTAAAATACAGGAAAATGATAGGAAAACTGTCTGCCGTTTTGGCATACTTTATTTGTCTGTTTCGTACTGTTCTATACATGCTAGCATTTCCTTTTTAACTTGAAATATCAAACATATATCAGTCTTTTTACAAATACGAACTTTGAAGCTTTTTCTTTAATGGTTAGTCAAAAAAGAATCGACAAACATGGCACATTCAAGGATACACTGTACAAAAGCAGCCTCAACATGTAACTATAGTACATTACATAACAAGATGGTCTTCATGAATGACAAAAGAAGAAAGTAAAGCAACCTTGTTACATAACCCAATAAAGAACATCTTGTCAATCCCTGCCCCCTCCCCCCCCTCTAATGGTAGTACAGGTATTTCTTGTTTGATTCCAGACGATGTGTTGGCTAGGCTGTTTTATACAAGACAGTTGTTGGTATGATGTAGGAGTTTTACAATAGAAAATATGTTGTCGAGTTGTCAGTCATTTTATTCCTCTGGTCTCTGAGGAGGTGTTCCACAAGGCTGCAGCATTTTCTATATAAAAAAACATTAAGATATCTTTAGTAAAAACTCTCATTTTCAATGAAAAAACCTGGTAGTTAGTAATCAACATCTTAATGTAGTTCTCTGGCAGATTCTAAACAGAAATCAAATACAAGAAATCAAAATTTAATGTATGCTAAGTTTAACCAAACTGAAAATGACTAGATTAAAAAACAAAATTCAGTTAGATATGTAGATAGTGCAAGCAATATATAGGGCCTTACCTCAAGCAAATTAAACCTAACTCTGGCTTTAGATTCATTTTCTACCAGTGCAAAGAAATCTAATAAATTACTGTGTCCAATGTAAGAAGCCATGCTATCTCTCTGCTGGTTAACAAGCCATTCACTACAAATAAATAAATAGATAAATAAATAAATAAATCACTTTTCATTGAGGGACGCAAATTCAGTAAATGAATACTGGTTTCCAATTTGGCCACTGTCAATCAAACAAAGTATGCATACAACTCTCAACTTACATGTTGATTTTTACAGAGGGAGGAATAACAAGAGAACGTGGAGAAAAACCATCGTGGCATGGGAGAAAACAACAACAAAAAACTCAACTCACATATGATCCAACCTAAGCCGGCAGGGCTTGAACCCAGACCACAGTGGTGAGAAGTGAGCAGTAAAATACAACACCATTCATGCCACCCGAAAACAAACGCATCAACAATAATTACCCAAACATACTATTTATAAAATACTTTAAGGACTCTTATTATTTTAATTTAAAAAAGTCTTCGTATTGCAGGCAGGTTCCATGAATGTAATTACAATGTTTAAGTCTCTGACATGAGGTTTTTGTTTACAAAAAAACATCAAGTCAGAGACAAAAACATTGTAATCTTGTTTTTAATTTGCTGGTTTCAGTATGTTGAAGATATTGTTGAAGAATCCATACTGGAAAGGCATTCCAGGCAACTGAACCAACAATCCACAAGAGAGTGTTCCCTATGGAAACCCATTTTAATGCCAGTGAACCCATGATAAACCATCCAGACTGCAAGCCCTCCCTTGGAAACCCATTCTATTGCCAGTGAACCCACAATAACTAATCCAGATTGCAAACCTTCCCTTGGAAACCCATTCTAGTGCCAGTGAACCCATGATAACTAATCCATATTGCAAACCTTCCCTTGGAAACCCATTCTAGTGCCAGTGAACCCACAATAACTAATCCATATTGCAAACCTTCCCTTGGAAACCCATTCTAGTGCCAGTGAACCCATGATAACTAATCCATATTGCAAACCTTCCCTTGGAAACCCATTCTAGTGCCAGTGAACCCACAATAACTAATCCAGATTGCAAACCTTCCCTTGGAAACCCATTCTAGTGCCAGTGAACCCATGATAACTAATCCATATTGCAAACCTTCCCTTGGAAACCCATTCTAGTGCCAGTGAACCCACAATAACTAATCCAGATTGCAAACCTTCCCTTGGAAACCCATTCTAGTGCCAGTGAACCCATGATAACTAATCCATATTGCAAACCTTCCCTTGGAAACCCATTCTAGTGCCAGTGAACCCACAATAACTAATCCATATTGCAAACCTTCCCTTGGAAACCCATTCTAGTGCCAGTGAACCCATGAAGACACTGAACACTGATATATATATATTCGGTTAAACATTAACATTATTGCGTTACTGTTAGGAGATATCAAATAGCTAAATGACCTTTGGAATCATTGACTCGTGATTCAGTTGATTAGTTGATTTAGTGAATTTAGTGGATATACCAGTTGATATACCAGTTGATATACCAGGAGATATACCAGGAGATATACCGGACATTTTAGGGACATTTGATTCAACTGTAATTCGCCACCAGATGTGAGTACAATTTGCCTATTTTGATCTAGATAATTATCGATAGTTTTAGATGTAGTTCTAATTAGAAATAATTGTAATCAATTGTAGCAAACCTTCAAAGCTTCGTCACATTAAACCGAAAATAGAAATCAGAAATGAAGCGTCTTGATCGTGGCAAATGACATACATGACATGAACAGAAGGATTCGATCCTAACAATAACTAATCCATATTGCAAACCTTCCCTTGGAAACCCATTCTAGTGCCAGTGAACCCACAATAACTAATCCAGATTGCAAACCTTCCCTTGGAAACCCATTCTAGTGTCAGTGAACCCATGATAACTAATCCAGATTGCAAACCTTCCCTTGGAAACCCATTCTAATGATTCGATGACAGGTAACAATCACCTTAGAAACCATCTATGTGCAAATATGGTATACTCACTACTTGGAAGTATCTGCATGTCCTGTTCCTACATATTTGGATTGTACTTGAATGAAAAGAACAGACAAAAACAGCTCAATGTTAGTATGAAAATAATGACTATGTAATATCTTTTTTCTCTTATCATTCTCCAAGTCTGTTGATACACATGGTTCCCTTTTGACTAAAATCTTATTACTTACAATGTTCTAGCTGACTGTGTATATTATATCTGTCAGTCTAAAAACAAAACAAGGAAAATTGTTATGTTAGTAATACTACTCCTCAAATAGGCTTCACTTGATATTTAGATATTTAGCTTACAACGACGCAAAATCAAAGAGGTTTGAAGAGCCCAAACTTGCTTCCCTGTTTAGGTCTTATTTCGTTAGAATTTTGAAGAAACAAGTATCAATAATAAAAGAATATTCATAAATCAATTAATTCTGAATATTAATATGTTAAATGAGACAATATTTTCTACAAAAACTTGCCATTTTCTTGGATTATGATCTGTTTTGTCTTGTTCAATATGGCGTCCCATATACTCTCTGAGCCCGCATAACAACACCGCATCTCGCGCATGCTCAGCTGGCACACAATTCAAATATTCAAAATGGCGGGACAAAATGAAGAAAGTCCAAATACAACAGCAGCTCAGATAGAAGAGGTGAATGGACACAAACTACGAGAGATTGGTGATCAAGCAGTATGGTCTTTGTCTTCTTGTAAACCAGGCTTTGGAATTGAGCAATTACGGGATGGTAATCTCGAGACTTACTGGCAGTCAGATGGACCACAGCCACATCTTGTCAATATCCAATTTCGTCGTAAAACAGCAATCCAAAATATATCATTATACGCAGATTACAAGGCCGACGAAAGTTATACTCCTAGTAAGATATCTATACGTGCTGGCAACAGTTTTCATGACCTTCATCAAGTAGAATTGATCGAGTTAGCAGAGCCGAATGGATGGCTTACAGTTCCTTTGTGTGCTGATGGGAATAAACCACTAAGAACTTACATGGTACAAGTAGCGGTACTAGCAAATCATCAGAATGGAAGAGATACACACATGAGGCAGATCAAGATTCATGCTCCTTTAGCTGATACTGGTACCTATGATATGCCATCCTTTACATCAGTAGACTGTGCTATGTATAGCACTATAAGATAATGACTTGACATACCCTCCCCTCCCATCTAACTTTTAAGACTTCTTGATAGAGTAATGAAACACTAATAGCATGCAATATGTTTCATTATTATATACTAGTTATACAATGGTTCCAAGTGGCATACTGTAGGATAGAAGTTTCTAGTATAAACATGAGCCTTCAGGCGAGTGTGTATCCAAAGAAAATACAAGTGACAAGTAGGATATCCATGGTATGCCACGAGAAACCATCATATAACCATTTTATTCCACACCATAGAAAATACAAATATGTAAATTCAATGCACAGTGCATAATGGGAAGGAAGAGTGAAATATTGACGAATATACAACAGCTTTCCTGCTTTCTGATTGGCTGTATTTTCTATGGTGTGGGATAAATATACTTAGGATAGTACATGCATGCTAATTGGTCAAGAATTGTGCTTTATTAGTGAACATAGCACAGTTGCTGATGCCATCTGCACATGCAGCAAACTTTGGAAAGAAGTATGAGAAAACACCATTGAAAACTACAACAGATTATTTTCTTTCCTGGTCCGGGTCTTTCTATATAGCAAAATGAATAAAACAGCTTTTTTTTTCATGCTCCATTCAGTAATATAGCACTTAGGGAACTACTTTCTGCTAGCCTGCATAGCAGCGCATTTTTGGGTAGGAGTCCTCTCTCGCTCCCCAGTCTCCCTCCCCAAATAACCAAAATGCGCCGCTACGCAGGCTAACTTTCTGCATGCTCTATTACTGAATGTAGCATGGGAAAAGCTGTTTTATTTGTTAACTATCTAGCACAAATTAGCACTAGTAAACAATAGAGAACAATAGAATAATTTAGCACTTTTTAGTACTATTTAGGTTGCATGTTTTTAGTGTTTACTCAAAGGAAGGGTCGGAGATGCTGGAACCCCCTCCTTCCATTGTCACCCCTCTTTTCTTTCTTTTGTTGAAATCTGGCATTTGAGGAGACCAAGCCATCATAAAATATTTGTAATGATCTCATCTACTTGCTTGCGAAGCTAATGCATTTTGAAATATTTTCAAGATTTTGTCTGTATTTTTTTGTCACTCAGAAATTTTGAAAATCACTTGGAAGCTTTAGAAATATATAAAAAAAAGAACACTTAAGGCAGCAAGTCAATATCAGATAACAAATTTATTAGAGATTAAAATATTGATATAAGAACAATGCCTGGTGGTGTGAGTATTATTACATAAAATAAATATTACTACAAATACTGGTGATTAAAAAGTGTGTCATCCTAAAATACTCTGGTTTATAAAACTAGGACCATCAGGAACACTTGAATCTGGTGTTCTGGTTGAGTGATCATGCACAAAGAAATTCATGGCAAGGCTGCGGGGAAACAATAGAATATATTAGGATTACTCCATTGTTTCCCTGGAGCCTTATCTTGAATTGCTTTGTACGTGATCACTCAACCAGAATATCAAAAGTGGGCTGTTCAGATCTAGTCATATTTCATTAAAACCAAAAATATTTATCCTTGGTTCAGTCATGACACTTTCATGCTGATATTAGAAAAAAGCATTCTTTTTGATCTAATAGGCCTTTCCCAAATTTGCTTGGATGATCATGAAACAATGGTTTGAAGTCAAGACTGAACTTGATTCTCTTATTTATCAAGGCCAATCTCAACTTGAAACCATCGACTCGTGATCTTCCAAGTGAATTCAGGAAAGGTCTATTAGGATTTGATGCATAAAAAGTGGAAAAAATAAACCGAATAATTATGTTTTCTGGTGAAATATTGAAAATTAATTCTGACCATAATTCTTACAAGGGCACCTGGCCAATTCCTTTTCATAATTCTCTCTTAAAAATTTCCGGGAACGTATGTCAGCCTATAAAAAGAATGAAGATGTTAGAAAATTTTGTTAGAATGAATGCATTTAACTCTTGAAACTAAATTTAATAATTTTTAATTTTGTTTTAAGCTTTGATTTCATTTGACTGAAAAAACGAAAATTAAAACAAAAGAAAGCAATAGAATTAGTTCAGAATGGAGTCAGTGTATTACACAGGTTGAATGAAATCTATTGCATGTACTATAGTCTAACCTGTCTTGTAGGTTCAGGTATTCTGTATTTACAGAATTTAAGGACTAAGTCTACCGCAGTCTTGAGTCCTATCCTGTGTCCCACTGACACATAAATGGGCTTACAAGCAGCTCCACCATGGGGCTTACTAGTTCTAAGGGCCTAGAATATACGAAAAAAGGCATAATCTGACACTTTCATTTTATTTACAAATTAGCTGTATTAAGCTTCAGTTTTATCATTCATGTAAAAAATACATACTAAAAATAAATACTAACAATATTATACTAACCATTGCAGTTGTATCCCCTGATGGTCCTTTCAAAGGAAATCTGTCTCCTATGTTCTTAAGTTCATTCTTTATCTGCGAACAAAAAAATTATTAGGATTACAATTGATATTAGAATAAAAGATGTAATGTATAACTTAAGCATTGGCATTACTTGTGTTTTGTGTGCATCGTTATCTGAAATGCCGTCAATGTGTAACAAATTTTTTGCCACTCCAATTGTGGGTAGACCAGTAAGGACACCCAGGTGAGAAGCTATCCCAAAACCTGAAAAAGTAATTTATATATACAAATTAAAAAGCTTACAAAATTGTCCTTTTTGCCAAGAAAACAGCTGGTAACATAACTTCAAGTACACCCTCTCCCCTGATATCTATCAACACATAGTTGAAGCTCTCGCAAGTGACCACCTTGGGAAATTGAAAAAGTTGTCATAACTACTGCCGGTGGCTAATGAAAAGGGAGAAACTACATAGCACTCAGTTGATGTAATGTATTCATTAAATCTATTGTATTCTATTGTCATTCTATCTATTGTATTAGGTATGATGCATTGTATTTTTGTGAATACATTAATTAGTACATCAACTGTTTGCTAAATATATAGGCTCTCCCCTAATGAGAATAGGCTTTCATGAGCAGCAATGCATGGAGTTTCAAAATCATGGTTGTAACTATTGCTGGTTGCTTGCGACAATAGTTGGGAGGAGAGCTTCTACTGTATGATGGGAAAAATTTGCCATAGAAACATGAGAATAAGAGTATCGTAAAGACTTACCTCTCTTGTGATGCACCCCATTTCCGTCAACCATGATGACCTGAAATAAAAGCATCTTTGTTAAGAAAAAGTTTTTTTTCAGCTATGAAAACTGGGAAGGAATTTACTGACCTGTGGCATGAGTTCAGGGTGTTCTCTTCTTAGTTGATCAATCTTGTCTTTCAAGAGTGGAACCTCTCTAAATGCAAGGAAGTTTGTCATGTATGGGACATTTAGATGCTCAAGGGAAAAGTCCTCATATACAACCTGAAATAAAAATGAGACAATTTAGGGACCGATCATTATTTATGTGGGGGCGGGGCAGGAATTTTTTTTTTGTCGGCATTAAAACATTTCCCCTTACCCACCCCTTGAAGTATTAAATTTAATTTTTGACCCACCCCATATGGAATTTATTTCAGAGGTGTCTTTTCTCGATTCTGTATATGTCATACCATTCATTATACAGTTGTTAAAAAATTACACATCTCTTAAACAACCTCTTTCCCCCTCCCCAACAACCCTCCCTCATTCCTTAGCTTGGGTCTGAATACCTGTTTTTGCTTGAATATATTCTTGCATTTTTACAACTGAAATTTTATTTTGACTCACCCCCTTTCTTTGAAAAATATGAGCCTGACCCCCTTGATTTCTCCACCCCCCACATAAATAATGACCGGTCCCTTAGTACTGATCTCAGTTGAGTTTAATACTAATGATGAGTGCTTGAACTTTTCAGGGGGGTGCAGGCATTTCCAAGGACCCCCTCCCCCCACTCAAAACTCTGCTTCATGGTTCCTGATGCACACTTATGTACAACTAAACACTTGGCAATCCGCAGGTGAAAAATTAACCCGAGACCGGAAATGAGGCGTATTTAATAGCAATAAAAAATCCCTCTTCAAATGAGGGAAACCCCAGCTTTTTCAAAAAAACCCTAACCAGTAGATCTGTACGGCTTGCAATGAAAAGTTATCATAAGCAATTTTTTTTGAACCCAACATGCAAATCATACATTTTCCAAGCTTTCTATATATGTTCTTTAATTTTAAGAATGTTTTTACAGTACCTTATGATCAGAGTATGACAGCACTACCAAGCCAGGACAGACATGGTCAGTATCGGTCTTGTGAAAAGAAATATCAACTCCTCCAATTGAAAGAATTGAATCCAAGTCTATGTCATCCTCGACTATCAATCTCTCTTTTAATTCAGACTGTTCTCTGAAGAACAAGAGAGCAATGATATTTTAATTCGTATAATAAATAAATATGAGCTTAGGTTTGACTTCAAGGCACGAAAAATCGTTTACTTACTTGATCCAAATACGCTCCTGCTCACCACAATCATTCGATGCCATAGCTCAACTCATTTCCTATATAATAACTGCACATCTAGTAATTTTTCCTATAACGTTTTAGGGGAAATTATTATTTATTTCGAAAGTTTTTGAAACATTGCGGTCATTTCTCGTAAATATTGCCTCATAAATATTTATAAACCCAGTCTTTCTCGGGCCAAAAACTATATAGGGACCCCAAGCTATTTATGGAGCCCGAAATAATTATATCTTTTCTTATTTTCTTTTAAAAAAAGGTTATAATATACATATAATCTTTAAGCTCTATCTTAATATTTTCCAAAGGTCTGCATCAGTTTTTAATATAAAAATGATTAATTTCCAACGGTAATTTAGTTTATTTGGGTTTCCTGTGTAGGACGTCGCGATGGTAACAAGGGATAACATCGGTCACATCGGTCGCCATCTTTAAAGTATCAAAGTAAAAAGCATTTGAGCTCGGTTTTTGTCGTAAAAACTCCATAAAATACACTCAGTTTCCAAAGATTTTACGATGACAGAATCAACTGAAGCTGCAGGAACTCAAGATACTGGATATGATTACAAAAGACTCCACAGTTTTCCACTGATAAGAGTAAGAAGTGAAGAACATTTTGTTGTTGTTGTTTATCTTACTAGTTGTCTTTTTGTCAATTGATCATCCTATTTGAAATCTATTTCTTCACTTTAGTATTCAGATATGAATGATGAAATGCGAACAGAAGCTATGGAGCTTTGTGTCACAGCCTGTGAAAAGTTTTCATCAAACAATGAGGTAAATAACTTGTTGAAAATGCTCACTACATAAGCTTAGGCCCTATTTACATGGGAGTAGGATGATCCTAGAACTAGGATCTTCCTATCTGCGAGACAGGAATATCCCACTGCTTGGAATACCTTAATACCTGAAAGAAGCCTATCAATGTGCATGTAAACAGAAAGCACTAAATATATAGCCGGTAGGTTGATTTGCCTGCAAGGAAGATCCTAGTTCGAGTATCATCCTCTCCCATGTAAATAGGGCCTTAGACCTTTCTTAAGACTACACTCACCCAGACAATCACATTACTTACTCCACTACTACTCCTGGGTTCAAACCATTTACTCTCATAAGACCTTAACTTTGATAAGCTTACTGTACATGAAAAAGCCTTAAATATTGAGTTTTCATATTTATCGTTTGCAGACAGCTGCCAAGATGATCAAGGATAGTATGGACAAGAAGTTTGGAGCATCATGGCATGCAATTGTTGGTGAAGGCTATGGGTTTGAAATTACACATGAAGTGAAAAACTTATTGTACTTGTTCTTTGGTGGTTCAATGGCTGTTTGTGTGTGGAAGTGTTCATGAAACTATTAATTTTAATGAGAAAGGATATTTTTGTCTGGCTAATTGTCCATGTTGAGTATTGAAATCAGTTATGATATTGGCAGAGGGTTTACTCTCCCAGATTACTCCAGACGTCTTAATTTTTTTTTAATTTGTTTTTGTCAATCAAAAATAATTACTAAGTTAGGCAAGCATTGCTCAAAACATTGACTGGCAGAAGCCAAAATATCTGACCTTTGATGTTTCAATAGACAGATTTAGCAAACATGATGGGATGTGAAAAAGGACAGCGCATGTGCTGATGAATGACCATTGATGCTGTGATGTTGTGACATTCTGAAGAGGATGGGAAGACAGCTGAAATAGCTTCCTGAATATGATGTTGCAACATCAGCACATGTTCCATTCTTTTTCACATTGCATTGTGTTTGCTTAATCTGTCTAATACATCAGTGTTGGTAGATTTCATGGCTGGACAAGTCATACTACAGTATGTCATGATTGTGACAGTACTCATACTGTACAGAGCACTGTCACAATCATGGAATAGTATGTATATTTGACGATTTATTCAGTTGTAAAATCTTTTCTGTCAGTATGATGCTTTGCATAATGTTTGAAGTCATTCATAATTTTCATATAAAGATAGTAGAGCTCTTCTGAACCACGACCAGGGCCCTGGCATTGGTTCACTTTCATGTATTCCTGTGGTTTTTGCATTCCCAACATTGAGAATGATAAAACTGGCCATGTTGATTGATGTAATAACAGACAACAAACACAAAACTTTTGTCAAAAATTTCATCATGACACCTGTGATCACAAGTACAAGTTTTCCCCAGTGATCTTTGCTACACTACTTCAGGATGAGACAGGCAACTGTTTGTAAATATTAAAGCATTTTCATTAAAGCTGCAAACATGAAAATAATATTGTCTTTGGTAATATATTATACACTGATATAAAGTCACTATTAGTTATCTCATTTGGTATAACCTATAAACAAACAGAAAGTGCTCACACTTAATCTGTGAAACAGTACTGAATTTATTTAGCACTAAGTACAAAATATAGCAATGCCTATTGTGTTTTGTTTTGTCAGTGCTATTTAGTACTATTTAGTGCTAATTAGTGATAATAATAATAACTTTAATACTTGTAACATGTGTGATCCATGCTAATTACATATAGTACTGTTTCACTGTTTGCACTCCATTATATCTAAGATGTTCGAATGTTTGTCATATTTTTCAAAGATTAATTCAAATTGGTTTAACATTAAATTGGGCATGCTGATATTTTGATGGTCACATTGTTGATTGATTATGTACTAATACTGTCTTGTAATATAATAATGCTATTCATAATACATTCATGTATGATACATTTCATCACAATGCAATCATCTATAACACAAAACAGATCTTGTAAGATTGGGTATAATAGTTTTCTCATTCCAGGCCATGTGTCATTCTCTTGAGAATAAGATTCTTTGTTTCTGTTGTATCCATATTCATGTGTCTTCTCATGCGCAACCATCAAACAAAGAAATGATACACTAGGGAATGACACATGGTCTGAAATGGGACAACAAACCACCCAAGCTGAAAAGATGTATTCCTTTTGCACTAATATATATACAATTATTGAAATGATTGTTATAAAATATCAGAGTACATAGTGGTTGTACTTTCTTTTGAACTTCCCCAATCTTCCAGCAAAGGGATATTCTCTTTCCTTCTGGAAAATCTTCTACAAAATCTAAACGAATAACAGCATTTGTTATCAACCAAATAAGAATCAAGACTGCGACTGTCTTCATCTCTAAAATCAAAATCAGCTGTTTCCAGCACAGAATGATGTCTGCTACTGTACACTTTCTTTGCCACAAATAGGAGGACAAAAACTACAATCATAACACAAACTATGACAGGTACTACAGCACTAGCAGTCTTTGCAGCAGTATTATGATGAGGCTTAGGAGTTTGCCCTAAAATAAGAAGACAAGATTGATTTTATTAAAGATACTATAGTTCAAGTCAAGATTCCTAATATTACTTGAAATTTGTTGACTACTTTCACAGATGTTTCGATCTGTGACCATGGATCTTCTTTAGTGTGGTGCCGCATGGGATTGGGAGCATGCAAATTTAGATGTTGGTAATAGTATGAGCATGATATGGGCATAGCCTATAGTGTTCTGCCACTTTTTAATTCACATGCTGATCAATACCAACAGCACCCTGAAGAAGATTTGTGTTCACAGATCGAAATGTTGACTGTAAAAGTAGTTAGGATTTAAAGTCTGAGACCACAAAATCTATTTCAATTAAGATTGATAACTTTATAAATGAGCTAAATAGTCCCTTTTAGAGTTCCCTGCACCATCTTGAAAGGTAGCCATGCCTTTGTAATGAAGCCAGATTAACTGTGAGCTTGCAATTATAGAGACCTTTTTTAACACCTTGGACAATTATTCACATGTCTCTATCATGCATTGCAAGCTCACCGTTCATCTCACTTTAATGCAAAGGCAGGGCTACCTTTCAAGATGGCGCAGGGAACTGTGAAGGGAAATATTTGTATCTTACCTGGTATTGTGAAGTGTTGAATATGATTGACAGAACTAACATAATTTAATACAAAAACATCCAAACTATAAGATCCTGAATAGGGGATTGTATAATTAATATGAAAATCACAGTCTTGAGATAATGAAGAGCAGTTGTCAAACAGTGGACTATGTGATTTCTTGGATAACTTCCAACACATCTGAAATGGTTCACTAGATGGAAGAAAAAGAAAAAACAATTAAAATACAAGAAAAGTAACCATGTAAAGGTCTTTCAAGTTAGATGCTATGCTTCTCATTTGAGTTTGGCACAACATAATTTTTTCCGTGAAATGTGCATGTTGTCAGGGGCAACCTCAAAAGTATTAATTAGGAAGCAAGCATAATACTGACATCACCAGCAATAAAGCATGGGTATGATGATTATCAGTGATGTTGCCCCTGACAACATGTACATTCCGCTGACACAATTTTCATTCACATAGTGGAGTTTTGTAGATATTTTCCCCCCCTCCCCTCCCTCCCTATACGTCAATACTTAAATTAAATGAATAAATAAATCATTGATTTTTCAGTCTGTAATTGTTAAATTCAACTAACCTTCCTTGACATGTTACATTGACCTGTAAATCCCCTTTGATGATGTACGAAGAATTGCTTGTCAGATTAAGTTCTGTAACAGGTTCTGAAAGAAAGACAGGGCATTCACTATATATATATATATCATTCCAAAGAAATGTCACATCATCAGAAACACAAATCTTAATACCTCGAACTGATATTTCCCTTGAAAGAGGAATATTTTCATTGGTGTTTGGAGTGACAAATCTTGGTGTTGCCCAAACATTTGTGTCTTCCACTTTGGAATAATTGTGACTTATATTGTTCCCAGGTGTATGTGGAAATGTCGCACCATCCTCAAAGCTCCATCCTGTTGTCACATTCTTTACTAATGAGTAAGGATCATTGTAAGCTACGATTAACTCTACTTCACCTAAGGCCACATATATTCTTTCCTTTGTTGAGGGTGCAAGTCGTAACATTGGCAAAGGTGTGCGATCACGTAGGTTATAGACTTGAAGAGTTGGAGAAAAGTTAACTGTAACATGAAAACAAATTCATCCATAGTCAGTGAACAACAATTTAGAGATGGATAGATAAATGAGATAAAATAGATGGGATGGAATGAAATAAATGGGATGGCACTGATGGATGAGTGATTGACAGATGTTGGATAGATGGATATGATGAAATATATGGGATTGGATAAAATTGATGGCATGAACTGAATGGATAGATGAATGAGATGGAGCATGGGTGGCATATGCTGCTAACAGGTTGTCTTTCACTACTAGCTACTACTGTGGTTCCAAAAGGCCCGGGTCACTGGTTAGAGCCCTAAGGTGGCAATTAATATGTGAATTGAGTTTGTTTGATGTGTTGTTCTCTCCTGTGCTACAAGGGTTTTCTCTGGGCACTCCCGTTTCCTCTCTCCATAAAAATCAACAAGTGAGTGAGCACTGTGGGCATAAAATTTATTAAAATAGTATTTAATACTGAATGTAGTGGTAGTGTGTGTGTGTGTGTGTGTGTGAGTGAGAAGTGTCCCCAATTAGTGTGAAAGTGCTAGAATGACTAGACACTTACTATAAATAAGGAGATTTATTTGTTTTATTTATGGACAGATGGATGAATGGATGAATGATTGAACAAATGGATGGATAGAATATGTGCTGGAATGGATAGATATGTTAACAAATTGAAGAATCACTAGACAGATAAAGGTTGCCAAAGAAAAGAAGGAATGTAAGTACATAAAAAGAGAAACACATAAAAAATTATTGAAAAACTTCTAACCTTTAAAAGATAATTTTTTTGTTAGAGTTCCATTATACAGTTTTCCTAATGCCTGGGCTGTTATGAAGACAGAAACAATGTAAACTCTGTCCTCAGTAAAAGTATATGTCATGTTGTTCAAATGGTTTACCACTGGTTCTGTACTGTCATTGAAGTTCCATGTATATGTGATGTCATCAGGGTGAAACAGATGACTTGGATCATGTACTTGTACAGATATATTGACAGGACCAACAAAGTAATGATGGCCATGAGGCTGAGGAGACACTTCAAGCTGAGCATTGATTGTATCTGAAACAAAAGAATTTAAAATATCCATAATAGATCCCTTTCACGTGCCATCAAGGCAGCTCAATGGAGGACAAAAGATTGAGCTGTATTCCAACATGTTGCAAGGGGTCTATAATAATAAAACGATACTCTTATGAGAGATGATATTCTTAGCCTCGTCCAATCCTGTGGGTACGGTGCATAGGGGCTGGAGGTGGGGTCTTCCACACCCTCAGCTGATATCTACATGTAGTTTCCATACATCTATTATATACACTGCTTTCTTGCAACCCATAAAGCATTTCGATTTGGCTCATTTGTATCATATTTGAAAGGCACTTTGCATAAACACAATAGTTTTCATATGCAATGAAGGACAACAAGCTATTGTAGTCATGCAAAGTGCCCCTCAAAGTCGAGAATAAGAAACCAGCCCCCCTCCCCCGGCCCCCCCACCCTGGTTAGAGACAAAGGTGCACTTTGGTCAAGCGCAGTACAAACAAACGTACTTGTCCCTAATTAATGAATTAAGAGTCATGGTCTGTGTGACATGAGGGTTCTTACCGTTCTTTAGCAATTTAATAAGTGGTTTTACACTCACCTGTCACAATTACAACAGTAGCATTTCCTCCACACGATTCGTACCTTGGAATCATCCTTTCAACTTGAATAACAAATTTCTTGCTCCCTGTAGAAGACCAGTTGCCAATAACTAGACTGGTTTCAGGTTTTTTATGTCTAGAACAATCCCTTCCCTCGGAGGTCTCCCAGCAATACCGATAGTTTGTGCCAGGACAATTCAAAACTACAGCAGAAAGAATAGTTCTTCCTCCAATTGTTGTCGGGCCATCATTTGTGAGAAGAACCTTTGGTTTCTTATCATCCTTGGCGAGACCACGCCATGAACAAAGGGAAAAAAATATATAGATAGTTGCTGTGTTGCTAAAATATGAAGACATTCTTCAATAACACAGTCTTCTTGCACGTTATGCTCCTCTCGATAGCGATAGTTCGAAGTACAAGACAGTTTCGTAATAAACCAGCCAGTAATAATAAGGTTCAAAAATAATGAAAGAAGGTAGACAAATCCGAAAATACCACAAGTAATAGCTTTATGGAAGGAACCAAGAACTGATTTGTTATGAATAAACAGCCAGTTTATAAACAGTAATAAATATAGATGTCACTCAAATATCACGAGTTCTAGTGTCTGAAATAAGAAACATTGAGCCTTGTAACCCCTCATAATAATGCAGGTTGGAACGCCTGGCATGTTTATTATTTTGACCATCCAAAATGGCTCTACTAACTAGTCTTGTAGAAATGGCAGCTGAAATAGCTGTTCTTGACTATCGCCTCCTTCGCAGAAACTTGAATTGTCTCCCAAGAACAATTCTAGAGACTCTGGTCGCGGCTTCAATCAGAAATAAGAAGATTTTGACGTTACACTTATTGCTTAGTGAGTGGCCATTTAAACACCTTGTTTGCCAAGACCATCAAGGGTTTGGAGAACTGTTCGCTGTGTTGTTTGCGTTCATCTTACAAAAATCCGATAATAAACTTGAAGTTGTCGACATGAGGGGCTGCAAAACTGGTTAGTTATGTTCAAATATGAATTATTAATAACATGTTTTGTCTTGCATGAAGGGAAAGTTTCAATATATTAACACTCCTTTCCCAGACAAGGGGATTTTCGCCACCAAGACAGAGAAATATCCCCTTTCATGATTTTGTTGTTATTGATGATATTATATTACACTAAAACAACTCAAATGTTTGACAGGTATTCCAGGAACTACAGCATTTTGTAAGCTAGCCCTTGGTCTACCAGTGTCTCAGAATGATGTGTCAGAAATGTCAGTCATTGATTGCCGCCTTCTAACTGAAACAGACAATCATGTTGAATACCTGAAAATCAAAGTACCACCACTGACGGTGATAATGGATTGCTATGTGAACCCTGAAAATTTTGAACTTGTGAAGCAGGGATTGGTCAAACATACCATCTTAAATATCAAAGTATGCAGTCTTTTTATGGTGGAATTAGGAAAAAGAAAAGTCCGTTCATTGGCTTCTCTTTTGGAGGTAATGTTAGTTGCTTACTTGAGGGTGCATTCACTGTAGATTGGGGAGCTCAATGGCATGTTATAGATGTAGGCAGGGCTGGAAAATTTGGTCCTGCTCCATGGAAATTTGATGACATGCTGCTCTAACAAGTCCTTATTGGACAGATGCCATGACCTTGGGGGATCAAAAATATACTAAGCAAAAACAAATAAACAAACAACATAAAAAAAAGATCAAAAAATCAAAGCTTTAATTGGAATAAAAGGATGATTATCAATTGAAAACTAGAGGAGTCCAAACCCCACCAACTCTCCCCTGGATCTGAACTTGGATTCACTCTCTTTCATTCACTTTCTCTTCAGTTTATTCATTACTCATTCATCATTTGTGTTTGATTTTAAATTTCTCATTCCTGCTTTCATTTATTTTGATTTTTTCTTGTTTCAGTCTGATATTATTACGACCCTTGATGTGAGCATGAATTCACTCGAGAGTGATGGAATAGTATCCTTATCAAGTTATCTCAAAACCTTCAGAAACCTAACGGAACTCAATCTGGGCTACAATCGCTTAAAGCATAACAATACATCTGGGATTACTGCACTAGCAGATGCAATCAAACACCTATCATCACTCAAGAAGCTAACTTTAACAGAAAATATACTGGGTAGTGAAATATGTACCATATTAGGGAATATTACATCATTTCTTACACATCTGGTCTTAAATGGGTGTGGTGTAAGGAGTGATGAACTGAATGCTATGAGCAATATACAATCCCTGCATCAACTGGATCATTTGGAGCTGTCAACAAATGCACTAGTCAATTGTCTGAAACCCATGTCCAGATTTGTTTGCATGTCTTTTAAATCTTTAAAACATCTTTCTATTGAGGACAATATGTTTGTGTCATCAAGTGTTGCTGATTTGTGTAAGATGGCCAAAAAGTTAGAAAAGTTAGAGACCTTGTCAATCTGTTACAACCACTTGATCCCTGATGATGTCATGATCATACAGAATGCTGTACCAAATGTAAAGGTTATCAACAGGGATTGGCTTTTCTAAAAATATTACAAAACTAATTTCATAATTATTGTGAAAGTTATAATTACTCCAGAAAAAATCTGATTCATTAGATTCAATTGTATTTACTTAGTGACACACCATTTTCATATGATCAATATGACATACACAAATCTCATTGCAAAGAAGAGAATTTATTTTTTAGTGAAGGAACAATAAAACCATTTAATGTTTACAGTACATCTTGTTTGATGTTTTCTTTTTCTATACAACAAATAATTCCTGTCTAGGAGGATTGCACACTATAGACCCCTTTCGTGTGACAGCAAAGCAGCTCAATTTGGAGAACAAAACAAAAGAATTTCAATCTCCTGAGAATTGTAACCTATTGTTTCATCCTTCAAATAGAGCTGCCTTCCCACATGCCACAAGGGGTCAATAATTTATGTGAGACAGATTGTCTTGAAAACACCTGCAGTCTGTACTGAGCTTCGAGTGTCCACTGCCTATAGCTGTGAATACAAACTAACAGCATTCATGTCTAGTTTTATACTTGAGAAAGCTTGTGGACCATTTCTTCTTTGGTGATGAGATGTGTTGTTCGGTTCAGGAGTTGCATCAAGGTGGATAGATTGTGTGACCATTCATTCAAGATATCATTGCCTTGTTTACTGGAACTAAATGTGATGATACCTGAAGGGCGGTCTATTCTAGCAAATACTGTTTTTGATACCACTAACTCTGACAGGAAATGTTCACTTTCCTAGAATCAAGAAAAGATTTCACATTATTAACAATACAACTGGCATACAGCTACATACAGTATGATGTCCTAATTGTCATCATTACACACATCGTAGTATACAGCTATTTCAATAAAGGTTGAAGTGGTGAATGGCAATATTTGCAAACAGTTTTTTCACGACCAAAAGGTATTGTTGGGTAATAAGAATTCCTTCATATTCATTTCCTAAATACCTAAACTATGCCTTCTAAGATCTTCACTGAATGGTGTAGGCCTTGTTTAGATGCAGGCATTGAAGAAGAATTAATTCCCCAGGGTAACATGGCTGTTGTCATATGATGGTGCAAAGCTTCTATTGTTGTTTCTTAATATAGTTTAATATACACTGTGGTACTTACTTCTGGTGTAAGATGAAGCAGTTCTGACATTCTTTTCAGAGTGATCCTTGTGTAGTACTTTGCCATAACACGAATGTTCTAATGATAATGATAATAAATTCAATTGATATTCATACTAATTTTTTCAACACACTATGTTAAAGGAATATTATTATTATTGGAAAAGTACATAATCAGAGAAAAACAACTTACATGTTCTACGACTCTCTTACGAAGTTCCTCCCATCTTTTATTCCCATCATCAGACACAGTATCAAAGACATATTTTCCAGTCCCGTTCCTCAATTCTTCTCCATAATTCTGTTGTACTACAGACCAGTTCATTAATTCTGATGTAGTAAAGCATTTCAGCAGCTCTCTGTAACATTAACATTGAGACAGTTAATATCATTCAGTCAAAAGGCACAATAGGTTACTATATGGCTTCCTGGCTGCATCAATGTAGAGGTAGTGTGTGAACATTAAAGGGGAAATAAGAAAACAAATAATTTGAGAGGTAAGGTGATTTTGCTTACCAAACAAACAAACAAACATAATTTGTTAAAAAGTCACAAAAGACAACAATACATGAAAATATGATCTAACTTTTTCACACATAAAGTAAAACCACTACAGTATACTGTATATATATGTATGTCTACGTAAAACCACTACAGTATACTGTATATGCATGTCTACGTAAAACCACTACAGTATACTGTATATATATGCATGTCTACGTAAAACCACTACAGTATACTGTATATATATGCATGTCTACGTAAAAGCACTACAGTATACTGTATATGCATGTCTATGTAAAACCATTACAGTATACTGTATACATATGCATGTCTACGTAAATGTAACATTATAATAGCGAGGCAATGCTTTATACAGATTGTTGACTTGCGATTTTGTTGAGAGGAAAAATTATATGAAGTTGTCAAATATGTTGACAATGGAAACAAGACTAGTAAGAAGTACTTACTGATAAAGAGGTATTTCCTCCAACATCTTGTCCTCCTTTACTCTGTGTATTAAGTCTGACTGTTCATTATCAAAAGGTGCCAACACCATGTACAGTACTACATTCCTCAGGGCCTACAATACACCCATACTATGTTAGTCATATATGGTAACACATGTAATTATACAGTAGTACCAATATCATACCTGGTGTTTCTTTTCCTTATCTTCCATGATGATAGGTGTGTTATAAACAGCCTTGTAGTACTTGCAGGTTGCTAAGTAACTGCCTTCATGCCCTGCTAATTCTATTAGCAGCTGGTAGAATTTGAGTTTGAGTTCCTGGTCAGAAAAAACATCAAGTAAACATTAATAAAACAGCCAAGCAGATACAACAACAATCATCACCATCATCATCAGTGATCATGACCAGTATCATTATCATTGTCACCATACCATACCATACCATACCACGCCACTTTTATGATTCTTACAGCACATTTCATATTTCTACAACATAACCAACTTTAAGCATTTGCTGTTTTTGCTTCCATTAATCAATTTTTCAATGAGCCAAGTTTATTCCAATTGAGTGTTAAAGAAATCCCCATGACTAGACAGCCATTCTTACACAGGAATTTCTCCATCACTCACAACCAGAATGAAACTTGGTCCATCATAAATTTGATTGACAGTAGCCAAAGTTCCAGACGTCTGATTGCAAAAGTATGAAAAGCACTGTAATGATTCTCATTATTATCACCAATAGTCACACTCATCATGATCCATAGTAACATAATCAGGATCCTTAGCAGCAACATCATGATCGTCATCATCATAATGTTAACAGTACCTGTTCTTTGTCATTCTCAAAGAATTTTGGACTTATTTTCTTGCTGATGATTTGTGTCCTGACAAAATCTTTCTTGGCCAAACACAGGCGCATTTGTTCCAAGATGAATTCAACCTTTTCTTTCCTTTCCATGGAGCCAAAAGTTTCAACCTGATATATAATGAAAGGTTTTTTCAGAAAGGAAAAACGATGTCTTTATTAGCACAAAAAGATAATCATTATTATACCTGCAATTCTTGTAAGATGTTTGCAGCTTCTGCAAAGTAAAAAAGAGGGATAAAAATTTATACTTTGGTCCTGATATAACAAAGGAATTGGTGTGATAATGACTTACCTGAGATATCACCATCATCTTCCTTGATTTTGGCAAGCATTCTAGTCAGCCTTGCTCTCTCAATTTCCACATAAATCTTAAAAAATGCAAATGAAAAATAATTTATTAACAGGCAATAGACCATTTTCAACTTCATACAATGCCGCCGTGTTCCTTGATTACATACTCATTTACTCAAGGTTAGCCTCATTTCAGCTTCAGAAAACACAGACCAATAGAAAAAATAAAGGATGCACAACTTGAAACTGGAGTATTTCCTCAAAATACAAACTAATCATTTGGTTGTGAATCATTTAACAATAAAGTTTATGACAACTAGATTTGTTTTCAACATTTCAATGCCTTCTTCTCAAGAGTGTTATAAAAATTCAATATTTCAATACAATTTTGTTGATAGTTAAGTATTTCACAACAATGTTACAGCAATCATCTCTCTGGGAAATATTTCTTGGTTATTTCTTGAGAGTGTATCATTGATGTTTACTGTATTACATTACCTTTCCTGCAGTAACAGTTCTCAACGTGTCAATCAGTTTAAGTTTAGTTTCTTTATCAGGCATCTGTTCTACATATCCGTAAGCCTCTTGTATCATTTTAGTGACGGCTTGTTTTAACTGGCTGCGGCGTTTTGTTAGTATGGTGATGTTTTCATTCAATGCATTCCAGTCCTTATTCTTGAAGCATAGTTGAACAATACAGACCAGTACTCTGGATGTTGAATGCATATCTGCTCCCTGCAAATATGGATTAACGATTTGGTAAATGGAAGAATGGATGCTAGGTAAGATCGGTGAATTTGGATGAAGTAACTGATAATGACTGGTGGTTAGTAATTTGGACTGCATTGGTGTGTTGAATACAACAAGTGAATAAGAAGGAAATACCATGTAAAAAGGGATTTATTGATAATGACTAGTGGTTTACCAGTTGGAACTGTGTTGGTGTGTTGAATACAACAAGTGAGTAAGAAGGAAACTTAAACACTGTGTAAAAAGTTTGTAAACGATTCTTTTACTCTGACAAAGAACTAGCTTAGTACATCAGCTTTTTATTCACTTAATGGATGAACAAATGGATGGATGAATAAATGGGACACACAGAAGGTTTTGAGAAAGGGAAGTAGAGGTAGGTGAAAATATTAACCATTAGGATATATACGAAAATGTGATCCTACTTTACGAAGAGAAATTTTTGACAAACATACATGGACTACTATACACAGCTACACTGATAATCAGATATCAAAATACAATACGTACAGTTCTTGTTTGTTTCTCCAAAGACAGCAATATCTCTAATGCTTCAGTCAGTTTCCCTTCCTGTTAATAAAAAATACGAGTTTAATTCCTCCTTTCGAAAGCATTATATATCGAGAAAGGCTAATAATCTTTTTTGAACGGCCGGTCTTTTATCCATAAAGACAACAAAATAAATGTTAGTTAGAGGACCAAAAACAACATTTACAAACAATTTTTAACGACAAATACCTACCTCTGCTAATTTTTCACACTGAGGAATGGTTTTATCAACAGTATCGCTGTAATCTACCTCCATTTTTACCACGTTTCCCTTCATATCGGTGATCGTCGTGCCCGCCATCTTGAAATCTTTGAGAAGAAACGACTGAAAGGGATCCTGGGAACATTAGTCAGCATCTAAAACCACAGGGAGCCCATGATAAAGGAAATGAAACTGAGGATTCTGGAACTAACTCACAGAAAAGTAAATTTAAAGCAATTTATTTTAAAGAAATTTCCGAAAAAATGAAATAGCCATGGTATCTCTCCAAAAGTATAAAAACATTGAGCAAATCTGCAGCGTACTCATGGCGGGTACTACAAATTTATTGCTATTACATACTACAAATTATTTTCACAAATTTATATACCGGTATCTCTGATTTCTATAATTCAACCGAAACTTATTCTTTTTATTTATTCTGTCATTCATATATTTCATTGCTATTAGTGTTATTATTATTCATTGTTGTATTTTTTTCCCTATTCAATTTATTTATATATTTTATTTCATTTTACTAACCTACTAGTATTAGCGAAAGCTACTTAGAATTCAAAGTGAAATAAACAAAGAACAGGGTAGGGACTGCTCCCTGCCGCATTTGCATAACAGTGACAACCTGGCCTAGCTGACCTACATGACCTTTTTTAGCTTGGTACAAATGGTTCCAACAAATAGAAATATTCCTTTCAGCATATCCTACACCTTAATTTATACACAGCTCTGATATGACGACCATAAAATGGCAACCACAAATGGGCAAACTCAACTGGCAAACTGCAAGCAATTCTTGATTCTAGAATTTATTTAGTGACAGCAAAATTAGGCAGCTAAATTCTGAGGATAAATGGAAATACTTTCCAATCCACAACCATATTTTTTCATTCAATCTTAATTAATGGTGATAGCAAGTTCAATAATTTTCCAGTCTTTTGTCCCATGAACCTTACTTATGTTACTTCAAGTAAGAATGTTCAATATCAGGCACAACTGTTGTTCATTCACTTAAACATTTATTAATATAAAGATCAATTTCACTTTCTGCCTTCTTTCATAATAACTCTGCACAATTCTTTTAAAACCAAAATACTTTTACTTTTCCCCAAGATTTTCATATCTAAAAATGTCCATCTAATCTTTTTTCAGTTTGTGAACCCTCTGCACTCCTAGTCATCACCCCATCACCAATCATGATAAAGACATCAAACCACTCAAAATTAGAAAAGACAACTTTTTTTTAATAATATTTTTTCAACATTTTTGACAAGTCCAATCAAGACATTCTAGAAAGATTATTTTTAGTTTTTTTTTTGTACAATAAATACCAATTTATAAATCTATTTTCACATGTGTGACTCAAGAGGTTGAACGATAGAATGCAAGTATAAACGTTACAGCTCTAACAATTTAGAAGCATTTCCTGTGGACGATGGCTGGGCCAGATTCATCATATTCCTGCTTGGAGATCCACATCTGTTGGAAGGTGGACAGAGAAGCGAGGATGGAGCCTCCAATCCAGACAGAGTATTTCCTCTCTGGTGGAGCAATGATCTTGATCTTCATGGTTGGGGGAGCAAGGTTGGAGATTTCTTTCTGCATACGGTCAGCAATGCCAGGGTACATGGTAGAGCCACCAGACAAGACAGTGTTAGCGTACAGGTCCTTACGGATGTCAACGTCACACTTCATGATGGAGTTGTATGTGGTTTCATGGATACCAGCAGATTCCATACCCAAGAATGAGGGCTGGAACATGGCCTCTGGGCATCGGAATCGCTCATTGCCAATGGTGATGACTTGTCCATCAGGGAGTTCGTAGCTCTTCTCAAGACTTGAGCTGGAGGCTGCTGTCTGCATTTCTTGTTCAAAGTCAAGAGCAACATAGCAGAGCTTCTCCTTGATGTCACGGACAATTTCACGTTCAGCTGTGGTGGTGAAGGAGTAACCACGTTCGGTCAGGATCTTCATCAAGTAGTCAGTCAAGTCACGTCCAGCCAAGTCAAGACGGAGGATAGCATGGGGAAGAGCATAACCCTCATAGATTGGTACAGTGTGGGTTACACCATCTCCAGAATCCATGACAATACCAGTGGTACGACCAGAAGCATACAGAGACAAGACAGCCTGGATAGCTACGTACATAGCAGGGCTGTTGAAGGTCTCGAACATGATCTACAAAAAAGATTAAGAAACATTTAAATTGCACCTTAAAATATATTCTGCATTAATGAAGGAAAACAATTTTCATGTTTATCTTGCGATCTTCCGCGGATCGTTTTCTCAACACCTCACATAATGACACGTACATTTATGTACATAGTTCGATTCACTTGAAATGCGCCTCCTTATTAGGTAGCAAGTCACAGGCGGAAATTTTTCTAAAGCTTTGAAGAGGTTACCGGTAGAATTCATCTCAAGATTAATATATCAAATTTTAAAGAGTTTAAGAAAGCAAGCAGCGATGTTAACATTAAATAAAGAAATCAACAGGACCATCCAGAATATGTAAACTATTTAGTCTTGTCATAGCTTAATCGATTTGATACAACCTTGAGGCAAAAAAATTCGCCGAAAAAGTCAATCCTCAAAAGCAAAATATCAAAACTTTAGGAATTCTACGGGCGAATGCAGAATGGTCTAAATAAAATCAAAATATCTTCCCATTATATGTAGAAAAGTTTGGCTCAACTTCGCGGGGTGTGGTCCTATAGAACGCCACGCCGATGCGACTAAACTGTTGATAATAAAACTTACCTGTGTCATTTTTTCACGATTGGCCTTTGGATTCAAGGGTGCTTCGGTAAGAAGTACTGGGTGCTCTTCTGGTGCCACACGAAGCTCGTTGTAGAAAGTGTGATGCCAAATCTAGACAAACCAAGAGAGAAAGAGAGAGCGGTCAGCCATGTGCTGAACTTAAACATTCAATATCTGCAACAGTAAATTATTCTAAACAATGAAAATACCCACCTTTTCCATGTCATCCCAGTTGGTGACAATTCCATGTTCGATGGGATATTTCAGGGTGAGAATACCTCTCTTGCTCTGGGCCTCATCTCCTACGTACGAGTCCTTTTGACCCATACCAACCATTACGCCTTGATGGCGAGGTCTTCCAACGATTGAGGGGAAAACGGCTCGGGGAGCATCATCTCCAGCAAAACCAGCTTTGCACATACCAGAACCATTGTCTACAACCAAAGCAGCAACATCTTCATCAGCCATTGTGGAATTTTGTAGAAGACGGAGATAGAATAACCTCTGAAATATCCTTCGTTCGAACTTGTATCGAAAGAATAGGACGAATGAACTGTCGAGTCACTATTTATACCCACCTCAAAAACAATACACGTCTAGATTTGCCCATATATGGTCAAAATTCGGTGCAGTTTCCGTACCCTAGAAAGACAGTAAACAAATGAAATTGACTCACAACGCGGTGACATAACTCATTAACTATTCAATACTGGAAATACCATATTTCATGCATCACGAAGCATTGAAATCATTGGTATGCATCCAAAAACCATAAATTATATTGTTCCTTGTATTTTGCCATATATGAAAAAAAATAGGGCAGACTTTATCCGCCTTTTCTGATAATTACGGTAGGGAGAAACTGACCAATGGCTTACATATTAATTGGATTGCTTCATTCAGCAAGCAATAGGCCTTGGCATGGTTTTTGATCATTGATGCTTCCAAGAAAATCCAATGACATTTTATATTAATCTACTATTTTTACTTTCACCATATTGCTACAATAATATTTACTCTTTGATTTTATTCTAGAGAATCCAATTATTCGTTCAGGGACTAAAGTCATCGGGAAGGAAATAAAATAATGTCTTTGAATCGGCAAGCGTTGGGAATGTCATAATGAGACACAGCTTCCCCTTGGTGACAGGAACTGAAATGTCTGTCTTTTGTCTTTGGTATAACTGAAAATAGCAAAGACAAAGAACATGCTGAAGAATGGCAAAATAAAAGCAAATATTTCGTATGATAAGCGGGAAGATTTCAAGAGACATTCAAAAAAAATTATCAATTATATTCAGAAAATCTCAAAGTTGAGGCAAAAATTAATTACGGTTCTTAATTTATCCATGTAATACATCAAGAACTTGAGTATTGCTTGTTAAAGTGGAATGTACAAAAACTATTCAATAAGAGTGACGATCAGTCACACAACACTATGTAACGTAACATAAACAGAGGGGTCACGCTTATACCGTCAACATTCCACAAAGCGATCGTCTACGGATCTTTAGTTTTGCCTTTTTTCTAAAATATCTTCATTAGATTTTTACGCAAATATTTTGAAGTCAAAAGAAGGTATCGTATATGTATCCTGATGGTGTAGGTGTTGGTGCGTGTGCAAATTAGAGGCGTTGGTTCTTCCTGTATCAGTTAATTGGTTTGTAAGCTGATACTATTGCGGGGGGCGGTGGTTTAAGACGGAATAGGGAAACTTTCCTTTTCTTTTACTCATCAGTTGAATTACTAATTCACAATAACATTCAAACAAGGGCTGAAACCAACTTGGAAGAATACAAAAGAAAACACTTTCCTTTTCTTTTGATGAATTAATGGATTGTAAAAGCGCAAGACAAGACGTCTGCAGTAAAGATTTAGGCCCAAGCACGTTTGTCACCACTTGACCCTTGTAGGAGCGTCGAAGCTGGCAAAAACTGCGAAGGAGTATTGATATCAGTGTGAGTCAATGACCTTATCTTTCTGACTGTTGGTGACAATAACTCGCTCAAATCGTAACGAAAGTACTTTGAAATGCATTGCTGTTAGTCTGACCTAAAATGTCTCACCACGAAAGGACATTTGTACAGATATTTGTACAGATGCAAATTAATTGGCTTATTTTCACAGTAGGACATCGGACAGTAAAGAGAGACTCAACTAGCTGATCCCTCACATGATCTTAGAGTGAAGGGAAGTGGCGTCCAGCTACCTTACATGTAAAACACTCACTGATTACACTTCTGATAACAGAACAGACGAACTGAAAATCTTGCAAGTAATTCATAACATGTTGTCCAAACAGACAAGAATTGATTAATAACATATTTATAATAAATTACATTTTTTTTCAGTGAGTGACTGAAACAATAAACCTAGTTTCAACAGTTCAACTTTCGAATTTTTACTGTTTGTTATTCAAATCAAGGGAGTGGTCATAGATTAGCCGGGGAGGGAGATAACGAAAGGTCTTGTTTCATTGAGCAACTGAAAACGAGACTGAATCACGCCATAACTACTTGAGCTCAGCTTGGTATATGCTAACTGTTTAAGATGTATTCATTTTTAAAACATACCTAATTTGATTTTGTTGATATTAAACGAGCCATGACACAGGAGAAAACTGATCACCTTATGTCTTGCTCTTGTCAAGAGAGCATCCCCACCCCTCCCTCCTGCTGCTTTTTGTTCCCTCCCTGCAGGAAGTTGGCTTAAAAACTAAGTATTAAGTCGTGTGTATAGTCATTCGTTCCCTTTAATTCGTCAAGACTCTATATTTATCCTTTAAATCCCTCCTTTCATTTTAGATTGATCAGTTTTAGATGTTGATTGATTTCCGGTCTCTACTTTACTTGCAAAGGATTCTGGGATTACAAGGGTTCTTTTCAGCTACCCGAAAACTTTTTTTTTTTTTAATGTGCATAAGATTAGTAATGTTGAAAAAGAAAAGAAATAAATTAATAAACTAAAGCCAATTCTTCTGGAGATTTAAGCTTACTTGTTTTCTACCTATGAGATACCTTACGGAAATACAGGAATCAGGACGAGTGTGTGCAGGTCACAGAGTGATGAAAGACAGCAACCAATTTTTACTCACCACCATTAAGACTTCAATTTGAGCTGTCAGAAACGATCCATTTTGGTTTCGAATGAATAATTTGTGTGCCCCTGCAAAATGTGCTTCCTATGCAAGATGGCGTCGAAGGAGAGGAGCTGGGTACTATACTGAAGAAGCCATTTCACGGTCATTGCTGACAGCTATCAAACCATTTATTACCAAATATGGTCAAATCAATGCCCATATAAGGTAATGTGTCATGTGGTATATAAGGCGAGTGGCAGCCGCGTGCTTTCACTTACAGACACAGCAGAGTTGAAGAAAAACTTATTCACTTGTTTGAATATTTCAGCTCTTTTTTTTCACACTAAACTCTAAAAATGGCAGACGACGACATTGCAGCCTTGGTTATCGACAATGGTTCTGGTATGTGCAAAGCTGGTTTTGCTGGAGATGATGCTCCCCGAGCCGTTTTCCCCTCAATCGTTGGAAGACCTCGCCATCAAGGCGTAATGGTTGGTATGGGTCAAAAGGACTCGTACGTAGGAGATGAGGCCCAGAGCAAGAGAGGTATTCTCACCCTGAAATATCCCATCGAACATGGAATTGTCACCAACTGGGATGACATGGAAAAGGTGGGTATTTTCATTGTTTAGAATAATTTACTATTGCAGATATTGAATGTTTAAGTTCAGCACATGGCTGACCGCTCTCTCTTTCTCTCTTGGTTTGTCTAGATTTGGCATCACACTTTCTACAACGAGCTTCGTGTGGCACCAGAAGAGCACCCAGTACTTCTTACCGAAGCACCCTTGAATCCAAAGGCCAATCGTGAAAAAATGACACAGGTTAGCGAGCAAATTTAGTCCGTTACATTTTACTCATTACTTCTCCTCCACGTTTCTTCAGGTTATCAATCCCAAGGACGTTAAGGATGTTCCCTAACATATCCTTGCTTTTGTTTAGAAATACATCACAGTTTAATTTATATCTTCACTTGCAGATCATGTTCGAGACCTTCAACAGCCCTGCTATGTACGTAGCTATCCAGGCTGTCTTGTCTCTGTATGCTTCTGGTCGTACCACTGGTATTGTCATGGACTCTGGAGATGGTGTAACCCACACTGTACCAATCTATGAGGGTTATGCTCTTCCCCATGCTATCCTCCGTCTTGACTTGGCTGGACGTGACTTGACTGACTACTTGATGAAGATCCTGACAGAACGTGGTTACTCTTTCACCACCACAGCTGAACGTGAAATTGTTCGTGATATCAAGGAGAAGCTCTGCTATGTTGCTCTTGACTTTGAACAAGAAATGCAGACAGCAGCCTCCAGCTCAAGTATCGAGAAAAGCTACGAGCTTCCGGATGGACAAGTCATCACTATTGGCAACGAGCGATTCCGATGCCCAGAAGCATTGTTCCAACCCTCATCGCTGGGATTAGAGTCCAGTGGAATACACGAGACCACATACAACTCCATCATGAAGTGTGATGTAGACATCCGTAAGGACCTGTATGCTAACATTGTGTTGTCAGGTGGTACTACAATGTACCCTGGTATTGCTGATCGTATGCAGAAGGAGATAGCTGCGTTAGCACCATCAACCATGAAGATCAAGATCATTGCTCCACCAGAGAGGAAATACTCTGTCTGGATTGGAGGCTCCATCCTCGCTTCTCTATCCACCTTCCAACAGATGTGGATCTCCAAGCAGGAATATGATGAATCTGGCCCAGCCATCGTCCACAGGAAATGCTTCTAAGGTGCCACGTTTACACCTGTTAGTGAAGCTGTGTACTCAGTGACAGTGATATTGACTGCCAATCAATCTGATTCTAAGTCTATGCATGTATCATGGCTCATGTTAATGTTTTAGTTTAACAGTAAACGAGTCTTTCATCTCTTTGCTGTAACCATTGTGAACAGTATTCTACCCTCCCAAAAATGTTTTGAAAGTTGTAATGTAGTTGGTATTAAAATGGGTTATACAACTTATTGTCTGAACTGCTGCTATAAATAAATACATTATCACACTTTTAAAAACACTTATCAAATAGCATTTATTTTTATTAAATGTGATCGGTTTAATTAAATCAAAAAATTACAAACTGAACAAAATTACAAAAAATATTCTTTAGAGAATAGAGGAAAGTTTTGGAAATCATTATTCCAGCAAAACATTCCTGGGCTTGTTTATGTGGATGAAAACATTATAAACAAGTTGTATTTACAAGACATGCAATGAAGAATGGACTGAAAATAAAATTTCCATTGGAAATTATACAAGAACTAAAATTTTAATCCAAAAATAGCATCAAAGTCTAGTGATCATTGGATTATTTATTGATAAACTAGTTTGATTTCTTTTAATAATCAAAATATTTGTTTCTATTGAACAATATTGAACTGGACTAGAATATCAAGCCATATTTACAATAGCAGTTTTGCAAGTCATACTGACATTGATTACTTGTCAGCTTATGTTCCAATATTAAAACAGGAATCTATAAACAAATGTTAGCCAAGTATTGCAACAATACTTAGACATTGATTGATGGATAGAATGATCTTTACATTCTTTGGGATGTACAAGGGTATTGTTGGGTGGAGTAGCATCAGGACCACGCCCTAGTGGTAGGTCTATATTCTTGATATATTGCATCATGACAGTATTGTATTCTTGCTAACTGTAAACTGCTTGTGTGACCTTTTTCTTTCTTGTCTGTAGCATGTCATAGAAGGGGTCAAAAATCATGCTGGCCCTGAAACAAAAATAACAAACATTTATGACCATAAACTTGTACTAGTACCACTGTTTAATATGAAGACTTACTTTATACACTTGATCCATGTTTCTCTTTCCTCCTCAGAAAATGCACATATACGATAAACATCATGGTGACCTAAGAAAGCAAATTAATCCTTTTAGAAACATGTCCAATAAATAAGTCATGTGTGTTGCCATGCTTGGTACTAAGTCATCCATGTAGTAACAAGTAACTGTGAGCTTGAAGAAGTACTTATGTACTTGTTACTACATTGATGTCAAATAAACGTTTCCCTTGATAGACAAGACCTCAATTGCCTCTTACACAACATCTCAATGGCCATCCAAAGTAAACAAAATATCTACATCTATAATACCTTCAACGACTTTTCCTTCAGAGTCTGTTTTACATGCCTTGATCAGACCTGATGCATTATCCGCTGAGTAGATTTCAAAACAGTACTGAAATAAAATTACAAATGACAGCAAGAATTTAATGCAAGTGATATTGTATTTAAACCAGAGTAACCATATAACATACAATAGCTGTAGAAAGGATGTGCGGCAAGAAGATTTCCCTCTCCCTCCCCATGTCTATTTTCCACCAAATCAAATCTGGTCTGTAGCTTCTACATAAACAAAAATACAGAGTACAGAGTACAGTTAAATAATAACCATATTACACACCTTTCTTCTTGCATCATTCACTTCTCTGACCTGCAGATTTTCAAGGGGAATGATTCCACGAGGCTCTCTATCCTGGAATATCATAACATCATTATTATTACCATGTCATATCTGATAGAATAGTATTGATTACTGTTATTCATGAAAATTCAATTTTCAACAAAAGATAATTAATTTTCTTTATTTAGGATGATATTAATATTACAAGATCAATAATACATTCTTCTCTTACCCCAACATTTTTAAAGTAGTATAGACAGTTGTCTTTCAATATAAAATATCTTTTTCTCCAAGTTTTATGGAGACCACCTAAGGAAAAATATAAGAGAATGTTAGCAATTGGATAGTGAGATAGGTGTGGGTGCAAAATAAAATGTGTGTGCTTGTCAGTGAGTACAGAGAGTAGGCATGGAGAGTCTGTGGTCATAGGATAAGGGGTACACTAGAGGGGTAAGTGGGTGGTTTAATGGGTACAGAAAGTAGGCATGGAGGGTCTGTGGTCATATGATAAGGGGTACACTAGAGGGGTTAGTGGGTGGGTTTAATGGGTACAGAGAGTAGGCATGGAGGGTCTGTGGTCATACAATAAGGGGTACACTAGAGGGGTTAGTGGGTTATATTCTATGGATATAAGATATTAAAGTGAGTGGCTGTGTCAACTCACATGTGCTTAAAGGATAAGTTGATAATTCAGTGAATGCAGGGATTTTGTATAGTGAGGTAAATGCAGACTCTAACCTTCTTTGACAAGAACACCTTCTCTGTCAGGGTTGAAGAATGTCTGTGTAATGTCATTGCCATCATCTTCAGGGATTTTAAATGCTTCATTCTTTATGCTTTCATACAAAGTCTACATGAAACGAAGAAACATCATTAGTCCTGATTTGAGAAAACCTGGAGAAAGGTAAAATTTCTCAAAAAATGTTTGGCTTGTTGAGTCAAAAAGACAAGACATGTATATGCAAATTCTGATTCAAAAGCAGTCTGCTTTGTTCCTTTATCTTTCAATCAGACTGTCAGTTGATCAAGTTGTTCTGCATTTCTAAACAAAACAGTTTCAATTCTATCAAATACCATTTACTTACGATAAGGAAGTCTTTGTCCAAATCAGCTCCACAATTGATGCCTTTGTTCATTAGTATAAATTTTTCCACTGTTGGCTGCAACAGATAGTTGAAAGAATATCCTTCAGCATTTAGAGCTTACAGGGGCTGGATTTGTTGGCAAAATAAATTTGTTATTAAGCAAGAACTGCAGTGACCCAGATATCCTGTGAACTGATTGTTGGCCATTTGACAGAAGTTTGTTGGGCATTTGTCAGCAGTTTGTCAGCCGTTTGATGGTATTTGTTGGCCATTTGATGGCCATTCATTTAGTAAATTTCACAGACAAAATAGTACATTAAGCAATATTACTTACCTTATCTCTAACACTTGGATTGTGCAAACTTGTATTTAACAGAATAATTGAAAAACTTAAAACATAACAGGTATCTAGGGAAAAAAATCAGAATTGTTGTTGGTTGCTGTTTATCAATACTGTATATCATAAATGCATTCTATGTCGAGAGGTGATAGGAGAGGTGATAGGAGAGGTGATAGGAGAGGTGATAGGAGAGGTGATAGGAGAGGTGATAGGAGAGGTGATAAGAGAGGTGATAGGAGAGGTGATAGGAGAGGTGATAGGAGAGGTGATAGGAGAAGTGATAGGAGAGGTGATAGGAGAGGTGATAGGAGAGGTGATAGGAGAGGGGACAGAGAAAGAGTAAAGTAGTTTTAACCACATTTATAATGCAAAAAGGAAAAATTTGAGAAACCTTTTTTTGAAACCTTTCCTGGTAACATAATTATGAGCCTTTTCAAAAATCCCCATCCAGGGGTTTCAATAATATTTGAAATTGACGGATGGGATTCAAATGTAGGCACCTGTGTCCACTAATTTTACTTCATAGTTATTAAAACTGATTTGTAAAATAGACAGCAGTATGAAGTACAGTACTGCTGTCAGATAATAATAAAATAGAGTATACATAAAACTACTATACCTGTATCGGTAAATAATCCTGGGTTGTCTTTACAGTATTGTTTGGCAAAACCTTCCATCATTCTGTCAATCTTTTGTGCCTCGCCTGGAAGTCGAAAACTCCACAAGAATTCCCTAAATAAGAAATACAAAGATATGAATCTAGGGCTTTTAGTTCAATGGTTGGATGATGTAATGAGGGTAACATGTGTACTATGGTACGATTTATCGCTTTATTCTTGAACAACTCAACTCTTGTTAAACAATATGGCAGCTCTCTCAGTGCCTGCACTCTGTGTCACATGACTTGCACCAAGGTTACTACAAATGATACCCTTATATTTACTTGAAATGAACAATATGATGAAGATAATGATGGAATCCTATTCTTGAAAAATGCACAATTGCATGTTGATCATGGTTGATCATTGATGACCACAGTGATGATGATGATGACGATGATGATGATGATGATGATGATAATGATCATAATAAAACACAGTTGTAAATCATAAGGATATAATGATTTGTTTTCTACAAGTATTACTCACCTAAGAGCATTTACGAGAAGCTTGTCTTCGAACTTGTGTAGTATTACAAACTTATCAAACACTTCTAAATTGAATTCTTTGCTGAAATTTAAAACACCAACATATTACTATCTCAGACATTGTGTATCATTAAAAACAAATTTTGTTAAGCAATCGGAAACAATTTTCTAACTGCCAGAAGTTTGACTGATTTGTAGTCTGGGGTTAGAAAGTTGTTTCTGATTGTTCAACAAGCAATAAACAATTTCTGGGCGCCCACAGTTTTTTGATTGGCACTGTAAGATCAAGCACAATGAAAATTTATAGGTAGTTCTACACTTTTTACCCATTGAATAGAGTAGACTTGTCTTTTTATGGCATGGAGGGACATGATTAAAGCTCAACATATTAAGAATGAATGTGACCCCCAAAATTGGTGTCAGTACAGTTGGTGTAAGAATGACAATGGTATGATGTTTCAATACTATATGTGGTTGTTAGCTCAGGTGTGGATCCAGGCAAAAATGTGGCCATTTTGCTGGGTCAGATACAGGTTTTTGGCTATGGGGTCAAACTGCAAACCAGTGATTCAAAAAAAAAAAAAAAAAAAATTGCCGGACCAAAAATAGCTGAACTCCCTAAAACACACCCCCTAGATCTGACCATATTTTGTGCCCATTTTCCAACCTGCCCATTGTTGTACCTTTTATAGCGACTGTAGAAATAAAAGAGTTATATCACTGCTACTTTAGAAATGTTGACAGTTTTCTGAAAGATGGTGTACCCTGGCCTGTATCCTGTGTTGGATGCCCTACCAATACCTGTTACTTGATTATCACTGTGGGTCTAGTAGGATGGTACTCACTACTGACATACACTATAATACTCACTTTTCTCCAAGATAGTTTCCAATCTGTGTCTTGTTAAGACCTTCTCCAGAATGCAGAAAGTCTGCGACATCCTCTGGTGTCTTATTGAGTAATCCATTTGATACAAGGTACTCTATACCCTATGAAAGCAAAAAAACATTACAATAACCTTTAGGTCCTAACCCTTTATTCTTTTATAAATAAATGAACTTCAGTGTATAGGTTTTCATCAGGCTGATTTTTAAACTACATTATTTCAAAGATATAAGACAAACCAAAAAATGGTGTTTATTTGTTTTGCTTGTTACAGCAAACTTGTAGCATGTGAAAAACAACAATATTTTCAACTAGACCTCTTTAAACTGTATCAAATGCTACCAGAATATTTAACACTTTTTAGATGGTTATGGCAAATTCGAAAGTTCTGTTTAAGATTATATATCTTATCTACTTAAAAACCATTCCTATGTAAAAGAAAAACTAGGCTGAAAATGGATGTAAAAACTTGCAACCTTTTAAGCACAATGTAATTAAATAATTACCAATAAAATAGTTTTTATGTTTGTAAAATAGAACATATTCCCATTTTCATGAGCAATGCCAATTTGTGAAATCATTAAGCTGATTGTGTCAAATGATATCTGAGAGAAAAACCTACTTTTTCAGGATGCAAGTTGAATTTCTTTCTTCCAATTGTCTTCTGCTTCAATTTCATGTCTTCTTTGGAACTGCAACAAAATTTACAAGCCATACTCACAAATATGACATATTTCCAAGAGCAACAAAAAAAGTACAAATAACCTATTCCAACTGGTGATCAAACAAATAAATATTATGCAAATGTGTGGCAATGATCAAAAACATGAAATACAACTCTGATAATACAAGATGAAGGAATGAGATTATCCTTTTGTGGTTTCTAGAAATACTGACATTATTCTAAGGCTACATACATATAATGGGTTTGATAATGACTTGATTAAATAGATTATAACACTAGTTGTGCACCATATATCCATGAAACAAAGCCAAAGATCTATTGTCTAATCCCAGCTATTTTGTACAAAATAGTGGATATCACTGGAGCAGAACATTGGGAATAAAAGCAAATACCTCTACATGTCTTTGTTTGGTTCATGCCAGAGTGAATCCGACAATTAAGAAGTTAATAACTAAATACTTCTAAGTGCTACATAGGTAGTAATTGTTTCATGGATATATGTCATTCACTCTAAGAGGACTACAGAATTTAGATACTATAATGTGTAATGTGTATTGCTAAAGAAGTACCACCGTCCTCAGTAATATTTTATAATTATAAATAGGAATGTTTTTCCAATAATTTTTAATAACAAATTGTTGAGATAATATTGAATGTTTACCCAGTTAAGTCCTGCTGATCTAAGGAATCCAGTTCATCTGTCACTTGGGCAATGTCTGCCTTCAGTTGCTAAAATATGAAAACATTAAAACCACATTATGAAGAGATAGATAGAACTGTTGCATAGTCACCATAAAAACAAATAAAATATTGTATTTTTACTCGTTCATATAAAGCTCGATCCATATAACTGAGAGTAAGAAAAGAACAACTAAGTACTAGCTAGAGCAAATGTAGAATATTAAAGAAAAAATAAAATAAAATACCGAAAATTTCAGGGTATATGACATGCACTTTAAATTTCCCTATCATATAAGATAAATTATGTACATATAGTGGTTTTTATTACTCTAATTTGATGGGTGGTATATAGTGAGAAATTTGTGACTTTAAACGTTAACAACACAATGCTCTTAGCATTGTGAAAATAAACCATTATCTTAATCGTTCAACAACAAGTAAAGATGTTCCTCTAAAGAATAAATGCATAAATTTATTCTTAACTATAACAGTAACTAATTATTAAATGAACTCTAGACCAAATGACTCAAAAATTGTTCCTTTAAAAGATGAAAAAAAGAAGTTAAAAACAACTAAGTAAAGGAAACAGAGGTGAAACAGTGTCTAATCTAACTTCATATCAAAAATGTTTAAGACCTTCATTGCTATTTTTGGCAGTGAATCATAATTATGATAATATAGAATATAGTCTTAACAACACATACATTTTCTAAGTATTGTTCTTCATCAAGATCCATCATTGAACAAGCCATATGAACAGCCGATAAAGTGTTTTGAATGCAGGCTTTACAGGGTTTATATATATTGACAAAACATGAAACAAGTCATGACATATCTTTCTGCTAAGACTTCTACAGCTTACTTCTTCAGCATGAATAATGATTTTCTTGATGGACAGGAGGGAGGGGAGGGGAGGGAGAGGGAGTATAATGTTCAAAATATACCATAATATTATACAAATCTCAGGTTTAGCCTCTCTAGAAAACAATGTTTAAATGGATAAATTACATGTAAATGTTGCTTACATGCGGCTTGTATATCCTCTAGAGGGGAAGGGAGGGAAAGGAGCAAAACAAGTCACAGGGGAGAGGGGAGGGGGGGAAATAGACAGGTAGTCAAAATGCAAATATCCCCTAAAGGTGAAATAAACAACTAATAATAAATATACATAAACAAATAGAAAGAAAGAGGGTGGAGAGGAAAGGACAGTAGATGAGAGGAAGGAAAAGGAAGACAGTGGAAGAAAATCCCTTATATAGGCAGTACAACAACTAACACTTGGAAAAAATAGGAAGTTAATAGAACACTCTTAAAATAGTAAAGAAAAGAATTATTCCAGAAAAGTGGAGAATAGGACCAGGGACAGACCTATACTTTGTACTATATATAGGAGGTTTAATGATCACATTATTTACCAAAACAAATTTATGGCAAATCTACTGTATATCAACTGGCATATTAATGAATAATAATAATAATAATAATAATAATAATAATAATAATAATAATAATAATAATAATAATAATAATAATAATAATAATAATAATAATAATATAATAATCCCATTTTTATATTATAGATATATCATAACTAAAAGTTTGGCAATTGTGTTGATAAATTTTGAAGGGAAATCACACAACAACTAAATCAAAACTGATAGATTTTTCAACTAATTAGCACAATAAATAACATTTTCTAAACAGAAGGAAACACATGTTTAGCCAATCATTTAAGATCAAGAATTATGCACCAACATCACAAATCAATTAACACCTAAACATCTGCTCCCTCTATGTGGCATGATTATATTCTTAAACAGCAGATAATATCTACCACAATTGAACTACTGTACTGTCACACAGATTGTTGGTCAAGTGTTACTCAGTGTCACAGCTGATACCATAACAACACTACAAACACCTTGTAATAATCATGACTGAAAGACCCATAACCACTAAACACATTATTGTCTATTCAAAAATGTATATTGAAGGTTAGTAAAGGTTAGACCAGTGAGAGAAATTGAAATTGAAACTTGACAAATATTGGGATTAGTCTTGAGGGTTCTTGTAGTGTTATTTAGGAGGGCAATAAAATTATCTTCTACTATACTATGGACCCCTTGCAGCATGTCAGAATAAAGCTCAATTTGGAGGGCAAAACAATAGGTTCTAATTCTCAGGAGATTGAAATTCATTTGTTTTGTCCTCCAGATTGAGCTGCTTTAAGTCATGTGAAAGGAGTCTACACTATATATATATTTATATATAATCATATGAGGAAGTAGCTGATCCCATTAAAGAGTGCTCAATACACATATGGTGTAGAGCAAAGTATAAATGTAATAACGAAGAGGCAAGATTTGCTGTTACTCCGAGTTTCGTGCTTAGCAACTCGTCAGACAGTATTTCTAAAATAAAATACTGTCTGACGAGTGCGTAAGCACGAAACTCGGAGTAACAGCAAATCATGCCTCTTCGTTATTACATTTATATTTATATATATGTATATATTATTTTACTCAATAACATCTATTACTCACATCAATTTCTACCAATAACTGGGACTTTCTTTGTCTAATATTATTCAGCAGAGCTTGTTCTTTAGCTGTTAGACCTATGAAATTAAAAATAGATATATGGTAAGACAATATATTGTGAGCAGAGCTCCTGCATGGATGTGTTTTAAAGGGTTTTCTCCTGGTCTCCAATTTTCCTCCAGAGACCTTGCTGATTGGATTCTAAAAATTAATTAATAATAATGGTAATAATAATAACAGGTTCTTAAAAATGCATTTTACCAAAATGGCTATAATTTGCACCCTTATTATTTTTGTTCACATTCCCCTCAAAGAGTGTGTAAGATATTATGTAAATTTACAGCAATAATAATAATAATTATTATTGAAGTAGTGACCATCCCTTTAAAATGGCACCTATTTACAACGGCCGCCTACACCTGATCAATAATATATGAACTACATGTTATAGCTGGAAATCTTGAGCAGATTCAAGTATGTTTAAAAATAGATTTCAAACTTGACAACTTTAGCAGGTCAGTAACTATTACATAGTTTTATATTATTAGCCTAATGCAGAAAATGAAATCTGGCATGTGTAACCAAAATTGTAATGAAGAAATTTTGTAATGCTAAATCCAAAAGTTGGGGAACAAAATAATAAAACCTTTAAGCTTAATAATATTAAAATAGATTATATTGTGTCAGTAATCAGTGCCACAAATATTACAAGAATTCATTTTTACAATAACAATGTTAAGCCACAAAAATACCCCAACATCATATGTAAGATATTTACTGTTCTTGATGCTCATGATTAGCCTTTTCCAACTTGAATTGTATGTGTTTTAACAAGACATTAAAGTATTTGACAAATTTGACAGATGACGGTAGATCTAGACAAGATGTCAAAGTATAAATGATTATCAAGGAATACAATACAATATATGAATCTGCCCAGGCATGTATTATTGCTAAAATTCGTACAAGGAAAAATCTATCTTAATTGTTTTACTGATTGAATAGAAAAAACTAAGGAAACAATTAGTAAGATTAGAATCAAATCTGCTCAACTAGTGTACTCAGATTACAACTTTTGTAGAAAAGTTAATAAACTCAAAATTATGGCTGGTCAAGGGGCGGGTTTATTGTCAACATTTACGCATAAATATACTCTTGTTATAATATTTATTAACGTAATCTAAATACAGTCTAGTAATGACAGATTTTAACATGAAATTTAGATTGCAATACAAAGCGCTGGACTTATTTTTTCGGCAAAATCAAAGATAATTGAGTGAGTAGACCAGAGATCGAACTTGTTACTAATGATGGTTCACTATAAGAACAAAAATATCAAAAGGAATAGAGAACTGGATGGCAAAAAATAATCCAACTCATACCTTACCTTTTACTGAAGACCCACAGCATCACAGAAGAATTAAATGAATACAGAATAATGGTAAAAAAGAGATATTTGGAAGCGTTGTGGACCTTACCGCTGATGGCCGAAGTGTCGCTCCTTTCCGCTGTCATCATTGAGCTCATCCTTTATCTCAGCAAAAAACGGCTAAAAAACCGCTTGACGCTTGAAACTAAACAAAATATAGATCAGCTAAACTATCTTTAGCACAAGCTTTTCTTTGTCTAGCTATTTGAATGGAAAAAAGCAGATTTCCGCTGCAAAAATTGTTGAAATAGCGACAAAACCTCCAATCGTCTTGAGTCGTCTTGTCGACTTGCAAGCAGAATACTACTAGATACCAGGTATACGCCGACCTCAAACATACAGGAACCCCAGCATGAATACTATGTACAATCACCTGATAGTAAGAATAAAGAAAAAGAAAAAGAAAAGAAAACAGAAAAAGAAAAAAGAAAAAAGAAAAGAAAAGTAAAGAAAATCAGGAAAAGAGAATGCTTAATAGGTAGGTGCGAAAGATGAATAATGAATATAATGTGAAAAGTAAAAAGAGGATATTCCAGTCTTTTTCTTCTTTTTTAATTTCTATTTAAACCAGCCGATCTTACTTAATTCATAACCAGTTGAACATCGTATATTTATCATTTCTTCATTGTTCATTGACTGATTCATTGACTGCATATCTGTTATTAACCATATTTACCATTCAATGGTTTCCTCTTTGGCACTAGAGTGGCTTCCTACTGGCACTTAAAGGGTTTCCCTTGCACTTGGCAGTGAGACGACCTTTACTCACCAAAAATCGATCATATTTCAACTAAAGAAGTTTTATTTATAACTTAAGAGACATCTGGCTGCCTGGCCGTAATTCTAAGTTCTTTTGAAAGTTTCTTCTCGAATATATAAAAATGTACAGTAGAATGTGTGCCCGCGCGGCCGAGGCGCAAAGTTCGCTTCATATATCTAACCATCTTTTTCGCTGTTACAAGAATGTCTATGGCCTGACACGATTTTAATTATCAAGGAATTCCTCACACTGGTTAATGATCTCTTGTGATGCATCTTTTATTCCCATTTCTACCCCATCAGTCAATAAAGTAGCTATCTCTCTAGTTATAGGTCGCTTTTGTTGGATGTCTGCCACCATTTCGGGAAAATCTTTGACGGGTTTCTTTAACTCCTCCCATCGTGACAGATGTCTCCTTTCTAGACCAAGAATACTATGGTAAATGATCAGAAACATGAGTATTCCACAGCCCAGGCCAACCGCCCCACCCAGCACGATCTTGACGGCTTTAGCTCCAAAGAACTGCCATGCAGTCACAGCGCCAAGACCAGTCAGTAAGACTATACAAGCGATGCCAATGCGTAGGCCATGAACTTCGATCCTTTCGATTCGTTCTTTTAACAGTGAAATACGAACATCTATTTTATCTGGATCCAGGCTTATGGATGCATCGATTTTGTAAATTCTACAACACAGTGGAAAACATATTTTTGAAAAAAGAAAAAAAACATTTATGATTCACAACTTACAACCGTGATTTTACAAAATAAATGTTATGTTTAATTAATCAGGGAGGTGGGACGGAGAATGTCCCTCCCACTGCAGCTCCCTGGTTTAATGAATGATTTTGACTTGGGATTGTTTTCCCGAGACAAAGTGGACCATCGATCAAGCACAACAGAATCTTCTGATATATCCCCATATATTTATGAAACACTTCATGTAATTAATAATTTTATGTTATTATGATTTCAGCTTTCTAGTATCGCCCACTGGCTCAGTGCCTCCGTGAAGACTGTTTTAACCACTGAGGGTGAGGTTCCTATTTCAACCTTTTTTTAACTTAGTATCATTACTGCTATTCATTTTTTTTTTCACTTCAAATTTGTGTTCCAATATTCAAATTAAAAGTACTTAAGAAACCCGACCTTTGATTGGCATATTGACTCAACTGGAAAAATGTATTTTTATATAGTAAACTAGTTTATCATCATCCCTTTTCTTATGATACAAGCCGTTACACATGTTGCATACCAAGCCCGAGATTCATTATTGGCGATATCAGACTCCAATAAACAGCTAGCGAAAGGCCGGGCAGGTACCACTAGGTAGGGGGAAATCCCACTCTAAACCATGTCAAGTCAGCTAGCGTTCCAGAAATGACTTACTTTTTGCTGTATTCATCCATCATCTTTCCAAATTCTTTAGCCTTTTTGATGACAGCCTCTTCGTCATTTTTCTTTGAGTTTCTTAGACATTCCTGAAAATAATCCTTGATCTCGATAATCTTGACTCTGGTTTCGTCTTCTATTTTTTTCCATCTCAGCACATCATCCAACTCTTGTTTGACATTCTCGTAACTAACGTCGTCTTCCTTGGCTCTGTCTGATATCCTTCGGTACCCATCCGCAAAATATTTAAGACATTCCATCATTTATCTCTAGGATTAGAAAATAAGTTATGTTTTAATTATCAGATGAATGAAAAAGATACTCAGTTATCTTTTCAGTGTCAACTAATAGCTTCAGAAGATTGAATCGTATTCGAAGAGTTTTGTTATTGATCCAAGCTAGCTTCAAATGGTCATCATGATAAACACCAACAATCTTTGCCGCTAGAATTTGTGGTCAAGAATTACTGATATAAGGCACTTTGATCAGGTTTAGTTAAGATTTGATCATCCGGCACACCTGTTATTAGTGGATGTGCAATCGGATGCTCAGTGCCTGGAGTGGGCTCCGTGTCATCGCTAAGCTGGCAAAACCCAACGAAGTCCACAGAATGCATGGGTACTCTCTTAACTTACGTTCCTTTGATCACGGCTTACCAAGAGACCGATCAAGTGAAGCTTTTAATTATTTCATACAGATATAACGCGTACTATTTGAATATGACAAAACTTCCTAAGGACCGATTAAGCTAAGATTTTATCGAGGTGAGCAGGTCACCTTGGTAACTTAATAAAAGTGCCGAGTCAGGTTTACCGGCTAAAACAAAGTCAACACTTGCCCAATATTACGCATATCATTTCAGTGGTGAATATAACCAGCGTTAAAAGACAATTAAAAAGGGTTAAAAGATGTTCAATACCTTATTATTTGTATCGCACTGGATTATTTCAAGTGCATGATCAAGTGAAGTTTTATTTAATTTTTCCCCCGAGCCGTTTCTATATGGATATATTTACACAGCAGCATTACAAACAAGATCTTCCTGATAACAAACAGTGTGGATCGGAACAGATTGAAGAGGATGGTAAAACTCGATCTTTCAATCAAGGTTGATCAGTTGAATTAAATTGATAAATGTGACAAGTTTTGCATCAGCACGATTTCTTTACATTCGGTTTGTCACAAAATCCAGCGTTTCATGCATGGTACCGTCGAAGTCGTCTAATAAACCAGTAGAATTAAGGGAATAAGTCCCACCAAATAATTGTTCCGTTGTCAAGCTGGGTTGCTAGAGAAAATGAAGAATAAAACCGGGCAAGTTACCTTTCTTAGTATTGCGCAGAACCAACCAACCAAGATTTGACTATAGAAGCCCTAAAACTGTTAGTAATGACGAGGACAATATTGGGTTAAACAAGGGTGTTAAATTTGGACTACCACGTGACCATCTCAGTACTATCTAAATTGCCTTTGTTAACAGTTGATGATATGCAGGTAAGCAGACGAAATTGTTCAGTGGAAATCCAAAGCAATTTTATTACCGCCAACTGCTCCCGGCACCTGTGACTAGATGAACGTCCTGATAAAGGCCTGATGGTAGGACTGTTAATGGGTCAGCTAATGCAAAAAGAATTTACCTGCTGAAGAGAGATCTGATACTATTTACACTGACCTGATATGTGAGAAAGTCCCCTCGTGACCGCACAAGCAAAGCCTACAGGTGTAAGATCGAATTGAATATGTTGATGATTGAAACTATTAGAATTAGATTGCCATATTTTAAGGACATTCACATATCCTAAGCAACCTTTTCCAAACGATTTTATAAAAGTTGTAATAAAGAAGATTGTGTAATACATTTGACAAAAAAATGAAAAGAAAGTCGAACAGCGTTTCAGTGTCGTCTTGATTTTATAAAAGGGTTGTTTAAATACTGAATTGCAATAACGTGACGTAATCCGTTACGTTAGAGCTAATTTTTTTTCATGAAATATGAATGGCTTGCGGTAACCTTAACTGCATGTCTGACAAACCTCTGACATTGACGACGTTCTCATTAAAAAAAAATAGAGCGATTTGGGCACAGGTAGCCCATACTACGTATTTGTAGCTATTCACTAGAGATTATATGTCACTAATTGAAACCTGAATAAAATCGTTGAATTTTTAAAATAAAATGAAATAACACTTACATGGTATGGTGTCTTTTTTATCGGAAATTTGTTATCATTTATGAGTGGCAAGAGAAAAAAAGCGAAAATGCAACGAAATTCGCTGAAACTCAGCAGGAGGATAATAAAGTTCATAAAGAAGACACCATGTAAGTGTTATTTCATCTTATTGAAATTCGACGATTTTATTCAGGTTTCAATCAGTCACATATAATCTCTAGTGAATAGCCACAAATAGTTAGCTTGGGCTACCTGTGCGCTGAGATGCAAAGATGTGTTCTAGAACCCAGTTTCTCTCTCTTGTCCAAGCATTCAAGATGGCGGGTTGTGGAGGTCATCATCATCATGATCATCACGATCATGACCATGTACATGACGATCCATCAGAAAGAGGAAGCCAATACAGCTTGTACCAGAAGATTGACATGTTCAGACTGCAGTGTCTCAACGAAGCAGAGGAAGAGTCGGGGAAAAATGTCTTTAAATCTTGGGACGAACGACTTGATTTGACGAAATTTGTTGAAAGTGATGTCGATGAAGAACTGCTGTTTAACATCCCATTTACGGGTCAAATAAAACTCAAAGCATTTGTGATCATAGGTGGAACAGACGGAGAACATCCTTCTGAAGTAAGGCTTTTCAAAAATCGTCCTTTTATGACGTTTGACGATGCAAAAGCAGAACCTGACCAAACTTTTGAACTGCATGAAGACCATGATGGTACTCTAGAGTATTCCACGAAAATAGCTCGTTTTTCAAGTGTGAATCACTTATCCATGTACTTTCCTAAGAACTTTGGAGCTGAGACATCGAAGATTTATTTCATTGGTCTAAAGGGTGATTTCCAAGAAGCTCACAGACATGAAGTAACAGTATGTACATATGAAGCAAGAGCTAATCCAGCTGATCACAAGACTAATGCTATGGACTCTGTTAACCATATGATACAATAGTTTGATCTGAACTTGCTGATAGCTGATAATCTTCTTAAAAACTTCCTGCTCTGCTCGTATGACAGCAGCAAAAAGCCTGCCCAGCTGATAACAGGCAGTGGTTTGATAGGGAATGATAAGTAAAGCTTATTACATTGTTAAAAATTCGTATTCAGAAAAAACAAAAGTACAAAAGTTGTCTTGTTCTTTTCTGATAATTGTTCATTAAAAAAATGCAAGAAATAGCAATAAAAAAGGAATAAACAATGAAGTGTACAAGACTCTTCCCACCCCTCCCCCCTAATATTAAGTCTTTTCAAGATGGCGGACAGCATCGTGTCGTTCGTGTCGTCCTGCACCAAAAGAGATGTCGGTCTTTTGTTAGCTGCAGTATTTGGAACAGGTGTTTGGCTTTTAAGACGGTATTTAGTCGGTAGAAAGTGTACAAATACTGTTCGTTTAGATGGCAAGACCGTGCTTATTACAGGAGGTAGTTCTGGTATCGGGAAAGCCACAGCTATGGAGATGTCTCGAAGAGGTGCTCGAGTCATCCTTGCCTGTAGATGTGTAAATCGTGGAAAACAAGCCGCTAAAGAGATCTGTTCTACTTACAGTAATGCAGATGTAGTGGTAAAGGAATTAGATTTAGCGTCATTAGCTTCTGTGCGAAGCTTTGCTGAGGCATTCTTGAAAGAGGAAAGTTGCCTAGACATCTTGATCAACAATGCTGGAGTATATGGACCTGCAGTGAAGAAGACCGTTGATGGGTTTGAAGCTCAGTTTGGAATCAATCATCTTGGTCATTTTTTACTTACTAATCTGCTACTTGATCTCATCATATCATCAACACCAAGTAGAATTGTTGTAGTATCATCATCCCTGGGCAAGAGAGCTCAGATTGATTTTGATGCATTTTATAAGGAAGATCATCAAAAAGTCGGTTCAAGGCACCGCATGCCTGCCGGTTATGGGCGAAGCAAACTTGCAAATTTTTTGTTTGTTCATGAGTTAAGCAAAAGATTACCAGAAGGTATGTTTATACTTTATCCTTATCACCATCATCTTTACTATTATCATCATCATCATCATCTAATCTACATTACTATATTCATTATTATATAGCTTAGATAGTACACATGCTCTGATTGGTCGATAACTGTGCTTTATCAGTGAATGGATCACAGTTGCTGATGCCATCTATGCTCACTCCAAATTTTGCAAAGAAGTGTATAAGTAAACAGCATTGAAAACTACAACAGATTTTTTTTCTTTTTACGGCTCATGCTTCTCTTAATTACACATCTTTTGTGCTTACGTCACATCCTGCATGCTATATTACTGAATGATGAACAGGAAAGGCTGTTTCATGAATAATGGGGCCTCCCAAGCTAACCAGACAATGACATCTAGCATGTTCATAATAATAATAATGATAATAATAACTTTATTTCTATAGGGCTTTTACATAAGATGCACAGAGCACTTGACAACAATTTAAATAGGAATACAGCAATATATATCAGAAAAGAGTATACTGTCTATAATAAATTATACTTAAATAATTAAAAACCAATTGAAAATGAACAACTAATACACCACCACACCCCATCAAATTTACTTAATAGCATTCATTAAACTATTCCAATCATAATGTCAGTTGACTTTGTTCATCTCTTGTGATAGTAAGAAATGCCAACTGATCCATTTTGTTGTACATAGGTGTGACTGTCAATTGCCTATGCCCTGGGATAGTCTTGACAAATCTGGGACGTGACACCAAATTGTCTCTCTTATCAAAGCTTATCTTCTACCCACTGGCATTTGTGTTTGCTAAAAGACCCACAGAAGGCATGCAAACCATTATCTACTGTGCTACTGAAGAGAGGTTAAGCAATGTTTCTGGCAAACATTTCAGTAACTGTGAAGAGAAGGAATTGCCTCCTCACTGTAATGATGATGGAGTGGCCAAGAAACTTTGGGAAGTCAGTGAAAAGCTTTGTGGCCTTGCATAAGAACAAAAAGAAATTTGATGAACTAAACTGAAAAATGACATCAGCCTAAAAAATACTAGATTTCCTCTTTATCCCAGTGAACCTTGAAGTGTTTCAAAAGTAAAATCGAAGAACAGTACCCAAGATGCCCTGTCAACTGACTGACAGCCATTCATTGGTCAACATTCCACTGTTACTCCATTGGCTGACAGTTGATTTAATGTGTGATATTTAAACTGCTTGTAGAATAAGAGAACAGAACAAATATGCAAGACCCATTCAAGTGCTTTAATGTTGCATTTTTGCATACAAATCAATAATCTATTATATCCATTTAAGTGTTATTAATGTATTAATATTCATAATATCTACAAATAATATAAAATATTGTTTTTATTAGAATACTTGTAAATTAGAATAATATTATTTGTTTGCAACTAGTCTACTAATAATATTATTGGTCTGCACTGTCAGCTTTCTGTATGCAGCAGTTATTTTGAGAGAAAAAGAACATTTCCTGGTGGCCTTACAAACTCAGCAAAAGACCTTTTCAGCTTAAGCAAAATGCTTTCCCAATTCAAATCATGTCCCATTCCATTGTTTTCAACAGTTGAACTGCTTTAGTAACAAAACTGACCTTTAGTAGTAAATAAACATCTAGTTCCGATTTCAATCTTGTGATGTTAGTGTGTCTAATACTACTTAAGGTGAGCTTTATTTGCTACTAAAGCAGTTCGGCTGTTGAAAACAAAACAAAGTGTTAGTTTTACTCCAAATGTGGATGAGACCCTGATGGCCATGTTCTAACAAGGAATCTATTCCTAAGAGCATGACACAAATACAAGCCTAAAAGGTCCAGTGAGTTTTTCCAGATTTCTCTACTCATAGTCAGTAGCTCTTTTGTTATCCAATTCTATAGAATACTTATTATATTTTTTCTAAAAAAATAAAACTAAATTATAGTTTTGATTGTTGTTAAAATAATCTTATATCACTTGATTATGTACCCCAACTTAAATTGTGGATATTCAGCCATTTTTGTTTATAATTCATTGACCATGAGCAGGTTCCCTTTTCTCTTGATTGTCCAAGTGAACCAAGTTCATGTTCTGTTCTGTTTTTAATATTCATTATATTGTGTTAGAGTGATAGCACTGGTGTGTGTGAAACCTCTTCCATTATGTCAGCTCAACTGAATGGATCAGTCTGGAATCCAAGAGGGACATTAGCAAATATATTTGATCCTGTAAAATCAATGTCATTAATTATGATTAATAATAGCAAATAAATATTGATATTATGATTGAAGAAGAGGAAATGGAAAATCAGCTTTGTATTACCTTCGTTAAATAGTCCACTTTCAATATTCTGGTTGAGTGATCACTCACAAAAGTATTCAAGGTGAGGCTCCAGGGAAACAAAAGAATATATTAGGATTCCGCCATTGTGTCCCTGGAGCCTCGTCTTGATTGCATTATGCTTGATCATGCAACCAGAAATTATCGAAACTGGGCTATTGCTATGTACTGACAAAGTAAATCAAATCTTACCAAGTTGTTGTTCAGGTACTGCAAATGGTCCTTTGATGCTTACCACATTACAGTTGTACAACCATGGAGGAGGCTCCCACTGATGCCACTAAAAGGATAAAAAACAACAATTTACAATCTGATATCCTAAAAATTGTGCATTCTAATTGGCTACCGACTGCAGTCAAAATTAATAATTGAAGTGTGATCATTAATGTCATAATCAGCTGTCACATTACTGTTGATTCTGAAGGTAATACTTGCAGTTTTATTCTTTGGTGCTTGGATTGTTAAAGGTAGTAGAACATCCACAGATATAGCGTATTTGATTTCCATGCCAGCATCAATGTGATAAATACACTGTTATTCACAAAAGAAATACATCTTCTGAAACTTTTTTTTTATAGTGGGATACAAATTCAGTAACTTAATACTGGTTTCCAATTGCCCCACTGTCACTCACACACATGCTACCATAGTATATAATATTCTATGCATACAACTCTCAACTCACATGTTGATTTTTATGGAGGGAGGAAAAAAAAGAGAACCTGGAGAACTCACATATGATCCAATTTGAGCTGGGGCTCGAACCTGGACCACAGCTGTGAGAGGTGAGCAGTAAACCACTACGCCACCCACCCATGCCACCCAATATCATAATCTACATTAATCCTGTGAAGTACTATAAATTATACTTACCATGAATGTTTAATATGTGCCCACAACAGCCCCATCTTTTTAAAAAAAACCTAAAATCTATTAACTTTGGGTGTTATATCACAGTGTGGGACAACCACACAGGACACTAAGTTTCACACTAGGTGAATGGCCAAGGATCGAATTAGAATTTTAAGAGGAAGAAAAACCCTCAATGCACAGGAGAGAACCAATAGGCAACTCTACTCACATACGACACCAAGACTGACTGGACTCAAACTCGGGTCGCATTGGTGAGAGGCGAGCAATCAAACATCTACGCCACCTGTGCTCCCCCTAAAAATTTGGTTATTTTTTTTTTCTCTTTGCTCACCACCACCTTTCTTGATAGATCTTTATATTATAATGATTATATTACCTCAACAAGTTCACCTTTTGTTGATGGCTGAAATTCTTCCCCTGAATCATTCTTTAGTGACAGAAGAATTTCACTTGAAAAAAAGATATATTCATGAGAAATTCAAAACCCATAAATGATTGGCATGTATCATTAGTCTAGTTGACATAATGATGTCTATACTGCCCATTTAATTTGTAGTTAAATATTCTATAGGCAGTTCAAACCCACCTGTTTTTGTTAGCCTTGCTTCCCTCATGTGTGACTGTCAACAAGTTATTTAGGATAGAAGGGCTTCTAATAATGGTTGTTGAAGTGTTTTCTTCTTGGCTACCAGAAGAGTCATTTCTGTCTCTGGGTGAGAGTTTAACTATTCTCATTACCTATAACATGCAATATTGGCATCAATGGGTTAGGATGTGTTGCCATCTATTAGGGTTAGGGTTAGGAAGTGTTGCCATCTATTAGGGTTAGGGTTAATGTTAGGATGTTTCCAGGATGGTCTTAATTATTTGAACACCACTACCAAAATGCTTCACTAATTTTCTTTATTATTCAAATTTGTATTTCCTTGTGAAAATAGCAAGACAATTATTGGTGGTAATGAACTGAACATTTAAGAAAGTGTGCAAGTAAGGGATTCTGTAACCATACTGCATGTCATATTTAGTAGGCAGGGTTCAACATGATGGGAAGATTCCAAATGGCTGATAATTACACAGCTGGTCAAGGCCCATTATGACCAGGCAGGCACCATGCAGGAGAAGTTAGACATCTATTACATCAAGACTAGTGATCTTTTTAGCTTAGGCAAGATGCCTTTACAACTGGACCACAAATCATCAGAATGAGCCTGTTTGTGTTAGAGTGACAGTTGCACTATTACCAGTAAACAAAGAAATACTTTTCAAGGGAATAAAATTTGATTTTGACAAATGAATGAGTTAAAAGGATTACTCACCTTTACATTTATAGCATCGATATCAACACTTGAACTATTTTTAGTTTCTACTATCAACTTAGCAACTTCACCTGATGTGTATGCTCTTTTATCCAACCTGTCAATCAATACAATGGTGATTATACATTGGTTACATTGTCAGCTGTCTTACTGCTAGCTAAGGTCTCCTTCTCCCTGTATTGGACCTTGGCTAGCTAGTTTCCTGAAAAGCGCAAGCTAGAATTAAAGACATTTTAGCTCATAATCTGCTAACAGTTTTAGTTTGTATTTACAGTGCATGTACAAACAATAATTTTCCTGACTCTTTCCTTTAGGTATTACTGCTATTCCAGTTGTACCAGTTTTGATTAGATTGAAATATGTTCAAGCTCATCAGTTCCCACGCCACTAACAATATAGTTTAAGATTGACAGCCAACAAACACACTCTGTTTAATGGTTGTTCTCCCTCAAAGTACAAAGACAAACTACAAATCAACTACTGGTTTAATTTAATACTTTCAATGTCAAGTTTACATGCTGACTAGAGCAAGTTAATGAGCCAAAAGAATGTTTTGTCATCTGTCAAACTATAGTGTTTGCCGTATGGGAGGATTTCAAAACATATTTTGATCCAGAAAAGGGTGCAACACCCACTCATGTCAACTGGAAATAGCAGTAATTCATATTGGAAAGCTTTGACTTTACCAAACATTAATTCAAGAAAAAGTTTTGAACATACCTTGCTACAAGAGATACATCTCCTCTGGGAATACAACAACAGATCTTGACAGTCTTCTTATCGTTCACGGGCTCTCCTTGTACATCACTCAATGGAAGATTCTTATTGATAATTATTGGCTGATCTTCCTGATCAAAAAAAAAAAAATCCTGTAATAACAAACTAGCTAGTATTGATAGTTCTGATTACTTTTGACCATAGACCAGTTTTCGTATGAGTGGGAAACAATGCGGCAAATTCGTAGTTAAACTGTATCTGTACTGTTTCTTACTGTAGCCATAACTACCTGTTGTGATTGGATGAATTACTGGAAGACATTGAGAAGCCATTTCAGTTTTATGGCATGTAGTACCATATACATGCTGTAAGTCAGTACCTGCATATGTTTCCCACTCATATGAAACCTTCTCTAATAATTGTCAAGACATGTAATTTGTATAATTAACACTATAAAGCACAGCTGTCAAGTGATTGGTTACGCTGACCATTTTGACCATAGGTTTTTTCACTTTGCATTGGATTATCTGAAGGATTTTGTGATTGACAGTTAAAATGACAAATGGCTAAACAAATATCATCACCATACACCCATCCATACAGGATACCAACCATATACCCAACCATACAAGATACTGACCATACACCAACCCATACAGGATACTGACCATACACCCACCCATACAGGATACCAACCATACACCCAACCATACAAGATACCAACCATACACCCAACCATACAAGATTAACTGACCATACACCAACCCATACAGGATACTGACCATACACCAACCCATACAGGATACCAACCATACACCCATCCATACAGGATACCAACCATACACCCATCCATACAGGATACCAACCATACACCCAACCATAAAGGATACTGACCATACACCCATCCATACAGGATACTGACCATACACCCATCCATACAGGATACCAACCATACACCCACCATACAGGACACCCAACCATAAAGGATACTGACCATACACCCATCCATACAGGGTACTGACCATACACCCATCCATACAGGATACTGACCATACACCCATCCATACAGGATACTGACCATACACCCATCCATACAGGATACTGACCATACACCCACCCATACAGGATACTGACCATACACCCATCCATACAGGATACTGACCATACACCCACCCATACAGGATACTGACCATACATCCACCCATACAGGATACTGACCATACATCCATCCATACCGGATACTGACCATACACCCATCCATACAGGATACTGACCATACACCCATCCATACAGGATACTGACCATGCACCCATCCATACAGGATACCAACCATACACCCACCATACAGGACACCCAACCATAAAGGATACTGACCATACACCCATCCATACAGGGTACTGACCATACATTCATCCATACAGGATACTGACCATACACCCATCCATACAGGATACTGACCATACACCCACCCATACAGGATACTGACCATACACCCATTCATACAGTATACTGACCATACACCAATCCATACAGGATACTGACCATACACCCATCCATACAGTATACTGACCATACACCAATCCATACAGTATACTGACCATACACCAATCCATACAGGATACTGACCATACACCCATCCATACAGGATACTGACCATACACCCATCCATACAGGATACTGATCATACACCCATCCATACAGGATACTGATCATACACCCAACCATACAGGATATGATAATAATAATAATATTTTATTTCTTAAAAACGCATATTACATAAAAATCTCAATGCTTTTTACAATAAAAATAGTGAAAAATGATATATATAAAAAAGTGATATAGATAAAGAAAGAATTATCCCACCCCCCCCCCCCCCAAAAAAAAAAGAGAATAAGCAACAGCAAGGAAAAAAAGATAAAAAGATAGTGGTAATTAATAATATATACATATATATATATATATACACCCGTTTCAAAAAAGGCTGCCACCGCCGAAGGCGACAGGCGACAGGAAATACTGACCATATACCCATCCATACAGGATACCAACCATACACCAAACCATACAGGATACTGATCATACACCCATCCATACAGGATACCAACCATACACCCAACCATACAGGATACTGATCATACACCCAACCATACAGGATACTGACCATACACCCAACCATACAGGATACTGACCATACACAAACCCATACAGGATACTGATCATACACCCAACCATACAGGATACTGACCATACACCCATCCATACAGGATACTGACCATACCCCCATCCATACAGGATACTGACCATACACCCACCCATACAGGATACTGATCATACACAAACCCATACAGGATACTGACCATACACCCAACCATACAGGATACTGACCATACACAAACCCATACAGGATACTGACCATACACCCAACCATACAGGATACTGACCACACACCCACCCATACATCTGACTGAAGAATAACTAACCTTTAATACTTTGCCAGAACCAGACATTTCAACTTCAGCAGTAACAGAATATTGAATTTCTGCTGACCATTTAGATGTATTGTCAGCCTGTAAACCACTGTCTTTGAATGTAGCTGGAATCAAATAAAACATTGCTATAACAACTGTACAGGTAAATTCTTAGGCCATTTAATAGCCTTTCTGGTGTTGTAGAATGTGTTGCATCATGGGGCTGTTTAAGGGAACACTTATCTGACATGTACTTGTCTATTAGTAAAAAGGGATAGGAAACATTATTACATTGTCATGTTAATTTTCATATTTCGCTTGTTTTTTTAATGTATAAAATGTCAAATGACTGATGAAAGATATACTTCAAAACATTCCCACATTTCTCACAGTCCTAAACTCCATAAAGTCTAATAGACCAGTCCTTAAAGTAGGAATTCTGGGACATTCATGGGGCACCATTGCAATCTTTATTCTAAGACCCTCTGGAAGAAAAAGGGTTACCTCTTAAATTCAAAACCAAGATCTAATGCTGAAATCATTATCAAACCTGGTAATTCTTGCTGGAGTGAAAAGTGGAAAGGATATGCATAACATCCCATTGGTATCCCACCTGAAAAAACAAAAATTACAATATTTACTTGATAGTGTTTTGGTTGTGAGACTTATGCGGGGGTCACACTTATTTTGAGGGTGGTATTCATTACAAATCATAACATCTGTAAATGATATGTTCAAGCAAATGTTGACAACAAAATAAATGTTTCAAACTGAAAAATATTAATGCAGGAGAATAAATTTCCAAAGCTGGTTTAGATGGAGGTTTTTTAGTTTGATTCCTCAAACAATTCAGTCTGATGATGATTTGATTAAGCACCACATTGTTGTGAAGGAATACACCCTTTTTGAATATGGCATCTATCATGTCAAACAAGGAGTCCTGGCCAGATAATGATTGGGTTTTGAAATCTGGGGCATTCAAGTCCTGGATGCTGCTAGTGGAAACCATTGGGTTTCAACATCTGGGACATTCTCATTCTCCTTGTTTGATGTCATAGATGCCATATTCGAAAAGGGTCTATTGGGTGCTTATTTGAAGGCATTGCTTTCTTAATATTTTTGCTTTTGTATGTATATACAGTGCTAAATATGGAAATAATAAAATTGAAAAAAGCTTATCATTCATACCTTCATATTCAATTAGTCGAAATTCAGCCCTAAATTTATCTTTCTTGTAAGACCTTTTTAAAATTTTCTCTACAAAATTTCCGTTTTCTTCTTTAGCCTCTTTATCTTGCCATTCACCTATATACAACAATTTCATTTTTATTATGATCTTAAATATACAGAAATCAAAATTGGGTAGATCTACTATATTACAATGTATTCTGAAGATGGTTACACTGCATATTGTAATTAGTTGGGAGCTTGGAGGTGCTATCGACTGCCATGTACCTCTAGGTTGTAGGCCAGGATGGATCTAGGAGGGTTGGGTTGTCTAAACCCCTTAAGCTGCAATATATCGAATGTTAACCCCCTAAATGAGGAGCGTCATTCACTAATGTGCATGAAGTAACCTATAGTCCTTTGTTACCATGGACTAAACCCATGACCTCTGACCCACCAAACCCATACCCAACTGTATGAGACACCCACATCTCTCGGTGGTAGCGTCATTCACTAATACAAGCACACATGTCAGTTTATACTGTACATTTTTCATATCCTTTGAATCTCAGCTTTACTGCATGGCAGGCTTCTGTACTGCATATCCATAGATAGACAGCTCTACAATACAATACATCAATAAATGCATTTAAAACAGAACTGAATCTATTAAAAACAAGGTTAAGCCTATTTCCTGGATGAGTTAGAACTATTGTTGTAAACAAAAGGGTTACATTTTAAAAGTAAAATATCACAGAATCGACTTAAAAAAGAAGTAAGAGCTGTTGATATCTTGGATGTTCAAGCTTACGAACCACCACCACAACTGAGTGGCCAATCGCTACTGGTAGCGAGAATCATATGGAAGATGAATGTGGAATGTGTTCAGGATTAGATTAATATTAATTTACAGGTTAAACAAAACAGTTTTTTGATTTACCCGTAAACTTTCTCGCCTCCGACATATTCACCCTTATTGGTCCTGACAGCAATCTTGTTTAAGCTCATTTTAGCTCATAAATATAATCATAACATCCATTGCCTGTTTGCATCAGTACATGTTTGCCTTCCCTTCCACCTTCAAACCAACGATGCTGGATCCGAACTTATTCACTTTAGGAGAATCAAGATTCTCATCAATATATTAAATAGCTAAAATTGTCTTCATTTAAAAATAATAAACAAACGGAGAAATAGAAAATGTTATACAACTAATAAGAGACACAGGAATATTTATCAATATTAGTAAAACTACTTTCATCTATATTTCTTGTTAAAATGAAAGTTGATTAACGTTTAATTTCTTACTACCTCTTTCCGGGAGAAAAATATGCAGTGTTGCGGGAGTCTGGTACTGATAATCCAAGATGGCGACCAGACTGACTGATCTTGTAAGACATTCTGTACAAGCAAAGTACTTTGGTAATATAAAATCGGACATTCAAATTAAAGCAGTGTTAGGATTCGTAGGAAGAAGATGGTTTGCTAGTTCTCGGAGTGCAAACGATTTTGGCCGCGAAGATACAGATGGGACATGCTTGGAAAAGGATCTGTCCTTGGATAGTCACGAAAAGGAAGGAAAAAACAAGCATAAACTCCTTAAAGTTGCTATTATTGGGGAACCGAATAGTGGTAAATCAACCCTCGTAAATAGTTTAGTTGGTGAAAAGGTGTTTGCTGTGACAAACAAACCCCATACCACCAGGCAGAGGGCTCAAGGGCTGTTTACCAGGGGTAGTGCGCAAGTTGTTTTACTGGATACACCAGGAGTTGTAACAAGATCTGAAGGGAGACGACTCAAGATGACACGCGAACATATGACTGGTCCTGAAAATGCTTTAAAAGAATCAGACATAATAGGTGTAGTAAGTGATGCAGCAGACAAGAGAACTGGATACAGATTACATGAACAAGTTATCGAAGCTCTCAGTAACCATGATCATATCCCTTCTTTCTTGATTCTAAACAAGATAGACAGACTTAAGCAGAAGACTGAGCTTCTTGGATTAGCTACAGTATTGTCAGAAGACCGTGAGAAAGATGCATGGGGATATGTTGATAAAGGTGGATGGAGTGGGTTTAATAACATCTTCATGATATCGGCTAAATCAGGTGATGGATTAGATGATGTCAAGGAGTATCTATCACTAAAGGCCAAGCCAGGAGAGTGGATGTTTCCCCCTGATTCTAATACAGATCTAACATTACAGCAAAGGATTCATGAGATATTCAGAGAGAAACTTTTACAACTTTATGAACATGAAATTCCATGGCAAATTAAACAGGTTTGTTGGTAGCTGCTGGTCTATACAGGGGCAGTAAGGGGGGATCTCCACATGGTTCACACAAATTCAAAAAGGATGATCACAGCTCACAGATAATATCAAACCTTCAAGTTCAAGGAAATTCACAATTCACAATGTTTAGAACATGCTCATCACAAACATTAAAAAAAGCCTGTTCACAATTTTACACGAAAACCCCTTACCGCCCCTGCCTATACATACTAGACTATAGACCCCTTACATGTGATGTCAGAGCAGCACAATTTTGAGGACAAAAGAAAATAATTTCAAACTCCTGAGAATTAGAACCTGTTGTTTTGTCCTCCAAATTGAGCTACATTCCGACGTGCTGCAAGGGGTCTATAGTATCTGACCCTAAAATTGGTGATGGTAGTGTGTCTGTAGCTTGTCAGTCTAGGGTGAAGGCTGACATCCTTCTGACACCAATTTTAGTATTCTTTACTAATATCTCTATGCTACCATGATAAGGACTTTTCGCTTGAAGAACCTTCAGATTTTATTGATACCCTGAAACAGCTTCTGGGCTGATCAAAGTCAAGGCACACTCACAGATTGAATTGAATTTTAGCCTGTTAGGTTTAGCTTGGCCTTCATCCCATGATGAAATGAATAAATCTTTTTATTTGCACGATCCCATCCCTCACTGTAGAGCTGTTAGAGCTTTTAAGGTTGTGATGTATTCCCAGCTGTATTCAACTGCTCATAAAAACTGCATATTACATGTTTACCAAGCTTGAAATGAAATATATTCATATTTTAAAAAAATGTGAGCACAGAAGAAAATATGTGGGAAAAACATGCAGATAAAGTTTGGTAAATTTACATAATGTTGTTACCTTTTGCTGACCGGATTCACATCATCCTTAGTGCATTACATGCTTGGTATGCAACATACAACAAAACCTTCACTATTTTTTTTTTGAAACAAACAGGTCAGTGTGCTGTGTGAGCTGAGAACAGATGGGCAACTTAGAGTTCACCAAAAACTCTACTGCCGCAAGAAGAGCCAAAAAAGATGTGTACTTGAAAAACTTGAGCTTCTGAATGAAGAAGTTCAAACTGAACTCGAGAACATATTTAGTTGTGAAATTTACCTAAGTATAGATGTTGGTGTTAGTGAAAAACTGGGCTTTCAAACTCCATTGCCAATATATTAAATGTTTATTTCAATATTCAAATACAAAAGTATCTGGATTAATAAAATTGAATAACTATTACTTCTTCAACATTTTTTCTTCCATTCTTTCACTCATTCTTTCATTCTGTATCTTTTTTCTTCCATTCTTTTCTTCCTTCCTAAATTTTCGTCTGTCATTCTTCCATTTATTATTTCTTCTATTTGTTCTTTCTTTCATTTGTTGCTTCTTTCTGTCTGTCATTCATTCTTTCATTTGTTATTTCATTCATTCATTGTTTTTTTTTCTTTCAGTCTCTTTTTTTTTTTTCTTTCTTATTGTATATAGAGGACCACAAGTTTATTAGTGTATTTACACTATTACGTGTTTTTTTTATCCTCTTTAAATAAAGTCATTATTATTATTATTATTATAGTCTTTCTTTCATTCTCCCATTTATTATTTCTTTCATTCATCCATTGTTTCTTTCTGTCTGTCATTCATTCTTTCATTTGTTATTTCATTCATTCATTGTTTAAGGAATAAAAGACAGTTTTCCGTGTATTATACTCTGATAAAGACATGCGGGATTTGGAGAGAACACGAGAGAAGCGTAGGAAACCACGACGCGTAGCGGAGTGGTTTCCAGCTTCTCAAGTGTTCTCTCCACATCCCAAGTGTCTTTATCAGAGTATAATACACGGAAAACTGTTTTTTATTGCTTTTATAAAATAATTAACTTTTCGAGAGAGAAAAAAATGATGTGAGCCTGTATTATGCTCTCATAAAACATGGCTTTTTGACCAATCAGAGCGCGCGTAATATCAAAGTTATTTTATAATTTTTTTTCTTTCAGTCTTTCTTTCATTCTCCCATTGATCCATCGTCTTTCTGTCTTTCATTCATTCTTTTATTTTTTCTTTCGTTCTTTCTTTCTTTTTCAATTTTCTGGTGACTTTGACCTGGAGGGACTAGGGCAGGTAAACAAGGAATGCCTGGGAGTTTTTGTATTCTTGAAAAAACTTGGGCTCGAAGTTGAAGCCAAACGCTCAATAAAATTTCTGGTGACACACAGGGAGCCCACAGCCACTTGTAGAATAGTGATTAGAATAAAATCATGCGTAAATGCATGTGCTAGCTCCCGCACTAGCTTGGCGGCATTTCCTGACTAGTTGCAGTTCAAGTCTGAATAAGACTTAGTTATCAGCTGCTAACGTTGCTAGCGTAGAATATAATGACAAGGGATGAAACTTCAAATGGACCCCTCAAATAAAATTGCTCATTTCTGGTGCTATTGTTCATTTCTGCTTCTGTCCCCACTTACTCGAGGCGCAGATAGAACAAAAAAATCTTGAAGTTTCATCCCTTGTCATTTTATTCATATTTATTCAGTTAATTCTTACTCATATATATATATATATATATATATAAGATATATTTAGATATATCTGTTCAACAATCACAATATCACTATCTCTGCCATATTTTCCTCAGTATTTAATATTCAGATCCTATTGTGCTCAGTTCCTTTTTTCTCTCTCATCTTCCAAGTACAAAGTAATATTTTTTTCGATCACTATATATTTTTTACATTATTACATTAGATTCTAAAATATTTTAAAATTTTATATATATTGTATATATCTATAGTTAAGAGGGCCACCTGAAAATTATCAGCCTGGTAACGGTGTACCCTGTCCAATAAAGTTGTTATTATTATCATTATTATTATCATGTCATTATATTCTACGCTAGCAGCTGATAATTTATTCAGACTTGAACTTCAACCAATCCAGAAACACCAACGAGTTTGTGCATACAGGAGCACGAGCTTTTACGTATGATAGATTTTATTTTAAACAATGTTACCAGTGGCTGTGGGCTCCCTGTGGGTGGCATTTCCAAAAAGTATCCTTCAACTCTATGTATACATGAGTTAAACCAAGGATGACTCAAAGAACCTGAAAAAAGGAATTCATATCCAAGAAATGCTGGAGACACCGATGAAGCTTGCTGCATCCGCTCCAGGGGAGAAGGGGGGGGAGGTGGAGCGACTCCCTTATATCATAGGGCAGGGGTTTTCGTCGTATCTTTTAGGCGTCAAAATCAGGGGTTTGGTGTCGTTTAGGGTGACTAAAACCTTTACGGGCCACCAAAGTCAAAGCTGGTATCTTTTAGAGTATTTTTAAAGATAGAGCGAAAACACTAGAACCATGAAATAAAAACAAAATAGTTACTAACTAATAGTTTTTATTTAGTGACTATTTAGTCAATATCACTCAACCAGAAACAACAAATACAAAAGGAAACAATACCTCATTACAACTTTACTTGTCTTTTATAGTAACTAATAGTCGCTAAATAAGAACTATTACACACTAACAATTTGATTTTGTTTCATGGTTCTAGTGTTTTCGCTCTAATAAGATATTAGATAAGAATAATAACAGCAAAGAACATTTTAATTGTGGTTTACGAACGTAAGGCTCGGGTATTTTTCATCCCATCTTTTTTTTATATTTTTGCCTATGGCACCTTTACCTATAAGAAAGGATAAAATGGATATCAACATCATGGTTAAATACGCAAATAAAATTCTCAAGTCTCTTTGCAATCAGCACAACTGGGGCCGGGATGTATATGAAGCTTGTTATGAAATTACGCTCTGATTGGCTGATGTTCACATGAGGCTAGCTATGTAAACACGGTTGTGACGTCAGAGGTTGGATGAGTTTGGAAATTTGTCAAAAAGGTATTTGGCGAATCTTTGCACGGAGGAGTTTTATTTTCTTTATTTTCGAGTAAAAGCTGTTGTAAATCGAGCCGAAAACCTGGAACTAGGAAACATTGAGCTAGGAACAAAATGTTCGCTGATTGGCTAATTCCTTCAGCCTAAGAGAAGCGAGATCACCTGGATTGAGCATTTAAGAATTTGCAAAATAGTTTAGTGGAGTTTTCTGTGACTTACCTCATAATATGATTTGATGTGTTTACACATATCAAATGCGTTGAATTTTGCCATCACCGTGTATGGATCGACGTAATTATATGTTGGATCTCTAAAAAAAATATCATAAATTAATATTATTTAAAACGGACATTTGTTTAGTTTCACTGACTACTTGCCATCAGATCGAAAGAAGTATAGAATCCAGTTAAATCGTTGGTTCGTTTGACTTTGATGTTATCATACCAGAAGCAAGCTTACTTACATTTTCCTTAACACCTCATGGAGGAACCCAAAGTCGCTTTCTTCCAAACAGGTATAGTTTTTGGCCTGGGCGGAGAAAAAAAAACATCTGTCATATCTCATGTATGAATCATTTTTGACTGCGAATAACAAAATGTGAGATACAACAATTTCCTTATTGTTACCCTATGATACAATTTTACAAAATACAAATATACAAGAATATAAATCTAGCTAAAAAGCTTAGAATATACTAATGTAAGACCTTAAAATCTGTTTAACAGTCAGCACGCCAAAGACTGTTCGCACGGAGTTTAGTTTTTCAAACATGAAATACAAGGTCTCAGAATGATCATGCAATTGTTTTCGAAATCGCTCTTATCAAATCCTTTGAGTACATTTGAGTTGATGTGTAGTTTAAGACGCAAATATAGTAATTAAATCAATCTAGAGTTACTTTAGAAACAAGCGTTTTTCAGCTATCTTTATTTATCGTTGCCTAGATAATGCCGATCGAGTAAATCGACATCAACTTAATTTCCATCTTAGCCTGATAAGTGTTGCAAATACTTTTTGATCAGACCACAAGAAATCTAGTAATTAGCAGGTCACGTTCTAACTGGTCACTAAAAATCTAATTCGAAAAGGCTTAGTCTGGTAGCTGGTAAGCCAAATAGTTTCATTCATACATGAATCAATAAAACTTACCCACGTTATCAGAGACATCTTGTTCTCTAAAACATTCACAAGATAATGTATGGGGATTTAGAATATCGTATCGATTTTCTGGTCTTTCTCTAGGATCTGGTAAAATGTTGTAAGAACAGAGCATATCACTACAGTAGTTTGAAAAACTGGATAAAGAAAGTTAATTTAATTGGTATAAGTATAAGTTCCTCCCTGTCTCGCCAATCTAGGTAGCGTCACAGTCAGTGCAAGCTATTTTGTAAATAGCTCCTTGTCTGTTAAGTTGTGGGTCTTTGTCTTTAACGTTAGTTAACAAGTGTCGTAGGGTCTTAACAGGTTTGTGAGCAACACGAATGTGGTAAGGTTGTAGAATTTGTGCTATCGTCTCATAAATCGTCTCATTACTCTCATATCACATATTGATCAATAGAAACAATTCATCGAGTTAATGATATAACAATAGATAAATACAACAATAGCACCATTCATGTATATATATAAATTATAGTAAGGATTATTCTTCATTAAATCCTGTCTGATGATCGCGTTAGTGTGAAACTCTGAGTAACAGTAAAAGTGATGTCTTGTCTTTAATTCATCTTCAATCCACAATTTCGATTTCTATCGGCTTTGATAGTTGACTCGGGGCCGGAGCCCCTCGTCAACTATCAGCCGATAGAAATCTCGAGTTCGTCTTCTAATTGTTAAATAGATACACTGAATCCCTAAATCTTTGACATTTTTGCGATATATATACATATAGTGATTTCATTCATTTTTCAACTAACGATTGTTACGAAGTTGTTCTAAAATACCTAAGGAGGCTTTTTAACATGTTTGCAGTTGATTTGCTAGCACCGAAACATATATATCGCAAAAATGTCAAAGTTTTAGAGATTTGGTGTATATATATATATCCAACTAGGGTACACAATTTAATACCTCTATACAAGTCATTATCTCTTTCTGGACGTTTTCGTCCATATTTTTTATCACCTCTATGTGTGATTCTTTATCCTCACACTGTGTAAAAATAAGAAACAGTTAATAAGGTTCATTATGTTTGGAAGCGTCCGAATAGGACCGAATATTTTACACCAAAGTGAGATTTGGATTCACACAGGCAGCCCAAGTAAAGTTTCTGTGTATGATTTATAGGGGAATCAATCAATCAATCAATTAACTTAATTTAACGACGGTAAACGACTCAGTATAACTGCTTTTCAGGCGTGCCGTACGAAATAATTTACAATAATACTCTAAAAATAAATATATAAGTATATAAGAATAAATTTGAAATGTTTCAATAATGTGAATAAGTTAGACTAATACTATAGTTATATCTATACTCTAAGTAAGTAAATAAAATACCTACACATATGTACACATATATACATTGTGTATATATTTCGGTGCTAAAATAATTATTTTGCGTGCTATTGCTTTCCCTCCTGTAGAGCTATTTTAAAAGATTTCAAAGTATTAAGCTCCCTTACACTATTGGACAGCTCATTCCATGCAATAGCACCACAATAGGATAAGGAGCGTTTCATGAAGTTTGTTTTAGGCTTGGGTAGTTGAAAGTCAAATATTGAACAAACTTTTATAAGTTTAAGTTTGAATTCACGAAATTTTCAGCAAAAACAAGAACACGTGTTTCGCTGCCATATTGTATCTCTTGCGTCCTGCTGTCCTGGTATTCACATTGAAAACTCGGCAAACAAACTTTTCCCGTTCCAAAAACCACATCAGATATGAAGATAAAGATTTGTTTCACATATTACCAGCACAAATATATCTTGGTAACTCAAGTTCAGGCGGTATAAAAAGCTAAAGCAAAAGGACTAAAACAAAACTCACCTTCTCTGATCAAAACCTTCACCAAACTGGAACTCGTGGAAGCCGACTCGACGCAGCCTTATAAACTAGTGGTCAGCGGTCTGCTCAATGTCTCTCTTGGGACCCGGGAGGCCCGGGCAACTGTACAATAGACGTTTCTCGTGCAGTTCAACAAAAATAACTTGCAAACCAATATGATTTGGATATTGATGAGCTTAACATCGAACAATAGACCCCTTGCAGCACATCGGAATGCAGCTCGATTTTGAGGGCAAAACAAAAGAATTTCAATTCTTCTCCTGAGGATTGGAACCTATTGTTTTGCACGGACTCTTGACCCCTTACCCTTTGATGTACAAAATTTCAGCAAAAAGGTACTCTTAATTTTATAAACTTTGTTGACTGAAAAGGCACCCCTTTCATATACGTTTGAAGAAAAGCTACCCCTTTTTATACCAACGGCCTGAAAAACGTACTCCTTTCGTGCTGAGCATCCCCGTATAGTCAATTATTGTTTTCCTTTGTTGCGTCTTTCTGTTTGTCTGACTGTCTTTCATTCATTCTTTCATTCGTTCTTTCATTCATTGTTTTCTTTTCTTTCAGTATTTCTTTCATTATCCCATTTATTATTTCTTTCATTCATCCATCGTTTCTTTCTGTCTGTCTTTCGTTCATTCTTTTATTTTTCTTTCGTTCTTTTTTTCTTTCTTTCTTTCTTTCATTCTTTCAATCTTTTTTCGGTTTTCTGCACAGGGAGCTCAATTTAGATAAAAGTAAAAGGTGAAAATAAAATCGGAAAAAAAATGGCGTTTAAATATTTTTTTTAATTCCAGGTCAAGATAATGTCCTCTATAATACAAACGAGCAAAAAAAACAGTAAAAAATGCACCAGAACATTTTTTTTTTGCGCGCGCCTTTGTTTTCCAATGTAATTTAACTATGGTAGAGTACAAACACTAAAAGTGTGCAATACTTTGCACTATTTACCACTAAATAGTGTTGATTAAACAATAGAGAACAATAGAATTAGCATAATTTACCAGTATTTAGTGGTATTTATGTTGCACACTTTTAGTGTTTGTACTCTATCCTACGTGTTAAATTATATTGACATAAATCCACACGTACGATACCGTAGGGAAATTATCTTGACCACGAATTAAAAAATTAGTTACACGCGATTTTTTTTCCGATTTTATTTTCACCTATTACTTTTATGTTAATTGGGCTCCCTGTGGTTTTCTGATACCTTTGACCCGTTCTTGTACCTTTGAGGGACTAGGGCAAATAAACAAGGAACGCCTGAGAGTTTTTGTATTCTTGAAAAAACTCGGCTCGAAGGTGAAGCCAAACGCTCAATAAAATTTCTGGTGGCATTTCCAAAAAGTATACTTCAACTCTATGTATACACGAGTTAAACCAAGAACGACTCAAAGAACCTGAAAAAGGAATTCATATCCAAGAAATGCTAAACGCAATAGCGGAATCCATCTTTGAACCAGGAGTCAACTCACAGCTTCTCAAAGCCATCAATATAATATTCGTTTGTCTAATATTCGTTGGTATTGGACTTATTTTTCTCGTTGGATTCAATATTCATCTTATATTTTTGCTATTTTTAAGTTCAGGATTGTTAATCTCTATAAATTGGTGAGTATGAACTGAACAATAAATTGATAATAATAATAATAATAATAAATCTTTATTGGGTATCATGCAGATAAAGTTGAACTTTTTTCCAATCTGGCCCGATAAATTAAATTATATACATCAATAAATTGGCTACCTATACAATTGAATTCTAATGATAATGGGTTCCCTGTGGTTTTCAATCTTCATTTAGCTAAAGCTCATTGTTTGTATTCTGTAGGTTTGTTAGAGAATTATGGCGAGAAAAACAAGATGGTCCCAGTACAGACAAGACTGAATAATAGTTGAAAGGGGAATCGGAGAAAAACAATTGATGATATACAGGGACCTCTTTAATAAAGGTCAATGTTTGAACAGGTCGAGGCAGATCCAGGAATGGCAAGGATGAACTAGTCACTCCACCCCCTTACGTTTTGTATGATATGTAGTGTGTGTTTATATATGTATCAAGAGTTCTGCAATACTGCTCTAAGTACATGCTCACGTGACGAAAAGTTGTTTTGAAAAAAAAATATTTTGTAAAATATGTGATTGAAAGCACAGGTAGCCCAAGCTGGGTTTCTGTGCTGTCATATTATAAGAAAATGTATAGGGATCTAAAGAAAACCTCAATAAAATCGTCAAAATGTGAAATAAAGTAAAGAAATGTTAGCTGACCTTTGAGAAGTTATACCTCTATCGCCCTGCCTGGTTAGAATTCAGATTAAGCCAGGCAGGGCAATAGAGGTATAACTTCTCAAAGGTCAGCTAACATTTCTTTACTTTATTTCACATTTTGACAATTTTATTGAGGTTTTTCTTATAGATCCCCGTACATTTTCTTATAATATGACACCACAGATGTCTTGATGTGTGTATAACTCAAAAATTATCTGGATAACTTTTCATTTGGTTCACTTGGAGCTTGCATATTTAATATCAATTATTTTTTCACCATTTTCCCACCTTTTGTACCCTCAGCTGCTAGCAGAGGTATACCTTTCATTATTACTGTTTCTACTTTGTCTTTAATTTTTTACTGTAGTTTTTGCTTTTGTTTCTGCTTTTCATGATGATAATGTTGGTTTGCGTATGATGATGGAATATGAAATGTATATGTGATCATACCATACTGAATGGACTCCCTAGCATACAGAGGATCATCAAAAATATTGCAGACGCAGGCATGATCGCGAGGCATTTTCGGGCAGCTTTAATACAGCACGCGATCTTGCCCGAAAATTTTGATTTTTGCTTGTACAAAAAAATTAATGTTCCTGGCCCCTCTCTAGACTCAGGGGGTTGTCGAGATACCGATATACCCATTTTTTTCTCTGAGTCTGGGACTGGACTAGGAATATTGACATCACACTGTGTCTGCTCTGAATGGTATGCCTGAAAGTGATCGAGTTCTGGAGTGGATTACAGTATTCCTAGAATTTCACTGGAATTATTATGATTTGCATACCAAATGTCCAAAATTATCTTGAACCAAGATACTGAAAATATATAAATTTCATCAAAGATATAGAATACCAGGGTTAAAAATGCCCCATTACAGCAGTATACCTAAAAACCAAGGCTGGCTATGGGTATTTGAGTAGGGTAGGGAAGGGTATATTTGTTGCTGCTGCTGGCCCTGCAGGGATGGTGGAGCTCCTGGGTGGTCTTTAGCTCCATTTTTCATAGAAATATACAAACTAGACAAGTGAAATGTCATACAAGTATATTATTGATTTGATTTTATTATTCATTTTATTCCAAACAATTCATATCATATAAAGAAGACTTATTCCTTTGTCTCATTATTGAGGGTCATTTGTGGAGAGAACCACATTATTTTGAATGCAAGCTGCTAATGTACATCAAGCAATAGTGTAGAGTGGATGGTGTACTGCAGTACACATACCAATGGGGGTCTCCATCTACACATTCAACATCATTCAAGCCAGGCTATGTCCTAGGAGTTGTGGTCATATTCAGCTACTGCTGAGCTCTCTAAATAGGCCAAACGTACCTCTCATATGTTCTTTCGTTCTTTCTTGGACTGCTCTTCCTGTTTCTCACTGAGACTTTCACATTTGCTGCAGGCATAGTTAATAAATCTATCTCGATCTCGTAGACAACACCGTCTTATCTGCCAGGAAGGACTGGGTCTCTGGGCATACCAGGCAACTACATTATAGTGGTAGGTTCGTTTCTGGTTTATGAAAAAAATATATGTCCAACTAGGGTACATAATTTAATAACTCGAATGTATATGAAAGTACCCCTTTCATATAGCTTTGAAGAAAATCTACCCCTTTTTATACCAAAACTCACAAATTTCCACCCCTTTGCTATACGTGCAGCCTGAAAAAAGTACCCCTTTCCGGTTGAACATCCCCGTATAGTCCATTATAGGGAGTACCCCCCCCCCCCCCGGCAGTTGAGACTTATGTCAGCCTTGGAAATTGTAATAAAACCGTTTTGAAAACCTCACATGATAACTGCACTCAATCTTACCAGTTAGATTGAGCATTTAAGAATTTGCAACATAGTTTAGAATTTTCTGTGACTTACCTTATAATAGGCTTTTATATGTGCCAAGAGGAACCCCAAATTATTATATTGCCCTATTAGATTCTCGCTAAAAAAAAAAACCATTATAAATTAATATTATTTAAAACGGACATTTGTTTAGTTTCACTGACTACTTGCCATCAGATCGAAAGAAGTATAGAATCCAGTTAAATCGTTGGTTCGTTTGACTTTGATTTTATCATACCAGAAGCAAGTTTACTTACATTTTTTTCCATTAGGTCATGCAAAAAAACACCGTCTCTGACCTCCTCAATAGGAGACACGTATATGTTTTGGCCAGGGTGGGGGAAAAAAACATCTGTTATACCGGTATATATTTTAATTATGCTCAAAAAAAATGTGATGAATGATCGAATTTACAACATGTTTAGGGGAATTTTCTGTGGCTTACCTTGTAAAAGGCTTTGATGTTCCTTAATAAAACCTCCAAATTCTGTAGTTCTAATCTTGAGTCAAGGCCAACACGATGGATTCTAGTTGTCGTAAAATAATTGGGATCGCCAAAAAAAAAAAACCTTATTAAGTTAAAATATATAAGACTGACAATAATAGTAATGATAATAGTAATGATAATAATAATGATGTTGATAATAATAATTAATAACCATCATCACCTCTTGCTTGTTCTTCTTCATAGAAGCAAGACGGACGGTTTGCTTGCAATATTAGAGACATGCGAATAATTGTCCAAGGCATTAAAAAAAGTCTCTCTCATTGCAAGCTAACCATACGTCTCGCTTCTATGCAAAGGCATGCTTACTTTTCAAGATGGCACAAGAAATTCGAACTGTGATTGGGACTATTATTCAACAGTGCAGACACGAAACAGATTTTTAGGTCTTACATTAGTATATTTCAAGCGGAGGGTAGTAATAAAGAAATTGTTGTATCTCACATTTTGTTATTCACAGTAAAAAATGATTCATACATGAGATATGACAGATGTTTTTTTCCCACCCAGGCCAAAAGCTATACATGCTTGAAAGAAACTGACAGTGGGTTTCTCCACGAAGTGATGAAAAAAATGTAAGTAAGCTTGCTTCTGGTGTGATAAAATCAAAGTCAAACGAACCAACGATTTAACTGGATTCTATACTTCTTTCGATCTGATGGCAAGTAGTCAGTGAAACTAAACAAATGTCCGTTTTAAATAATATTAATTTATATTTTTTTTAGCGATCCATCGTATTTATATATCGAAACGTTTCACGATTTGGGGATTCATAATGCATTAGAAACTTTGTATAAACACATAAAATCCTTTCATAAGGAAAGTCACAGAACATATACATTCATAAGGTAAGTCACAGAACATATACATTCATAAGGTAAGTCACAGAACATATACATTCATAAGGTAAGTCACAGAACATATACATTCATAAGGTAAGTCACAGAACATATACATTCATAAGGTAGGTCATTGAATACCCTGCACCTGTTTGGGCTGCCCTTCCTGCATATCTTGAGGATATAATAGAAAGGGTACAACGGAGAGTCCTACGTCCCATTGACCCAAATCTTGATGACTGCGACGCTTTACATCAATCAGGTCTAGTTCCCCTATTTTATCAAAGAGTAAATTGAACTTCTAGTTTTATAGGGAAGGCAAAAAGTACAGAGCCCCTTGGACGGTTGATAGAATGCCTTATAGTTAACGTGGATCATGGGTATTCCCTTAGATCTGGGACAGGGAGAATTGATATGAAAATGGCCAGAATGCATAGAATTTCTTCATTTTGCACCATGCGTTACTGATTAATTCAATCAGTTATATTTAACTATTTATTATTATCATTGTTACTGTTAATGTAGACATTTCCTTGTTATGTACAATGTATAACGTTTCTATGTCATGCTGACCTCATTGTAATTCAGTTAATTCTGCCATTGCGAGAAATAAACTCTTCTTCTTCTTCTTCTTCTTCTTCTTCTTCTTCTTCTTCTTCTTCTTCTTCTTCTTCTTCTTCTTCTTCTTCTTCTTCTTCTTCTTCTTCTTCTTCTTCTTCTTCTTCTTCTTCTTCTTCTTCTTCTTCTTCTTCTTCTTCTTCTTCTTCTTCTTCTTCTTCTTCTTCTTCTTCTTCTTCTTCTTCTTCTTCTTCTTCTTCTTCTTCTTCTTCTTCTTCTTCTTCTTCTTCTTCTTCTTCTTCTTCTTCTTCTTCTTCTTCTTCTTCTTCTTCTTCTTCTTCTTCTTCTTCTTCTTCTTCTTCTTCTTCTTCTTCTTCTTCTTCTTCTTCTTCTTCTTCTTCTTCTTATTATTATCATCATATAATTCTACTAAACTATGTTGCAAATTCGATCATTCCATCGCACGTATTAATTACAACTTTGAACTAACAACATAATGAAATCAAGGACCTCAAAGATGAATGCTTCAAAATAAAAATAAAAAAGGCTTCTCCTGCTCTTCTCTTCTGCTTTTCACAAATGAAAAAGACTGCAGAAAGACTTTAGGATTTTGTTTGCTACTTTAACCTTCATGTTGATATCCAGTTTATCCTTTCTTATAGATTCACGTTACTTAGTTTTTGATATTAAAAACGAGGTGGGACGAAGAGTACCCACACCTCGATATTTTATCCAGGCTAAAAGCCTTAGGCTAAACGCCAAATGTTTTCAACGAAATACTATTTTCCAGGTCTGTATTAACAAAGCTAGAATCTGATGGAAAATTATTTGCTTATCAGGTAGAAGAATTACAAAAAGAGGAAAATAGCATGCATATCCTCAAAGAAAGGCTTCTAAGATATAAGGTAAGAACAAAAATCCTTGCACAAAGATTCTATCAGGCAGGGGGAGGATTTGGAGTATGTACTTCGTTTAGAAGAGCTGAAAGGAGGGTCAGTCCAAAATCGTAATTATGAAAGGGGGGATATCACTACTGAAAAGTCCAACCTTATTAATAGAAATAATTAATAAGAAATATGGATAAAACAGTCCAGGAAGAAATAATGGCTCTCACTTCAGAGGTATTAGGTATTTTAGAACAACTTCGTAACAAACGTTAGTTGAAAAATGAATGAAATCACTATCCTTCAAATATATGTATATATATTTAAAATATATATGCATTTTAGAGTCTTTAATAACCATAAAGACCATAAAGAATAAAGACATTCCCCTATAAAACATACACAGAAACGTTGCTTGGGCTGCCTGTGAGAATCCAAACCTCGCTTTGGTGTAAAATATTCAGTCCAAGTCGGACACTTCCACACATAATGAACTTAATTAACTGTTTCTTATTTTTACACAGTGTGAGGAAAACGAAACACATATTTCTCTGATTCAAAGTTTGGACGAAACAGCCCACAAAGAAGTAATGGCTATTATCTACAAGTCAAGAAATGATCACCAAATACAAAAAACGAAATATACCAGAGCCAACATTAGATAAAGTCTTGGATCAAGAAGCAAGATGACCATTGTAAAGTTGAAGAGTGGAAGATCTTTCAATTTAGTTATGTTGACCAGCAGTACCTCAGAGAGGGTGTCTTTGATGTTATAAAGGTACCTCAAAACATTCACCACCTTTGTGTTGCATTATATTCACAACCAAAATGTTATATTTACAGCCTGACATACAACACCTGTTCTATGGGCGAATCGGAAAAAAAATAGTTGCACGAGAATCCTATAACAGTTGTCCGCAAACGTATGTTGAGTATGGCCTTGAAGATCTCTGGGTTCTATCGCGCAATTTTTTTCATTTTATAGGGGAGCAATCGCGAGACAAAGGTTTTTTTGACGACTATAAGGATTTTTACTCACATGTATCGACTTGTGATTATGAGTAGATACATTTAACCTCTTCCAATCTCTTGATCAATATTGATGAACCTCAATCTTTTATCACTTACAGCTTCACCAAGTGCTCTGCAAAATAGTGCTGAGGCAGAAGAAACTAGGTGAGTAAACTGATAAACGTTTAAAGATGTGACTCGGTTCAGATACTGTTCGGGATGCCATACCAGTGCCGTGGTTAGTTACATGTACGGATTGGGAATATGTTGCAATTATATCGTTTACTAATCTTTAACCTTGATGTTGATATTCAGTTTATCCTTTCTTATAGGTAATACGCGTACCATAGGAAAGGACGTGAAAAAAAGGTGGGACGAAGAGTACCCAAACTTGAGTTTTGTTGATAAAAGGAATCTTTTACTTAATGCAAGACGTTTTTTAAAAGATCAAAAGGTCGCAGACTTTTTTTCCAAGATTAGTATTCTGAAATAGAGCTTATTAACTGTTTCTTTTTTTTTACACAGTGAGAAGAAAACGAAACTCATATTCGTTTAATAAGAAATATGGATAAAACAGTCCAGGAAGAAATAATGAAATAAAAGAAATACTTTGAAATCTTTTAAAATAGCTCTACAGGAGGGAAAGCAATAGCACGCAAAATAATTATTTTAGCACCGAAATATATACACGATGTATATATGTGTACATATGTGTAGGTATTTTATTTACTTACTTAGAGTATAGATATAACTATAGTATTAGTCTAACTTATTCACATTATTGAAACATTTCAAATTTATTCTTATATACTTATATATTTATTTTTAGAGTATTATTGTAAATTATTTCGTACGGCACGCCTGAAAAGCAGTTATACTGAGTCGTTTACCGTCAATAAATTAAGTTAATTGATTGATTGATTGATTCCCCTATAAATCATACACAGAAACTTTACTTGGGCTGCCTGTGTGAATCCAAATCTCACTTTGGTGTAAAATATTCGGTCCAATTCGGACGCTTCCAAACATAATGAACCTTATTAACTGTTTCTTATTTTTACACAGTGTGAGGATAAAGAAGCACATATTGCTGTGATACAAAATATGGAGGAAAACGTCCAGAAAGATTTGGTGACAGTTATAGAGGTATTAAATTGTGTACCCTAGTTGGATATGTATATATATACACCAAATCTCTAAAACTTTGACATTTTTGCGATGTATATGTTTCGGTGCTAGCAAATCAACTGCAAACATGTTAAAAAGCCTCCTTAGGTATTTTAGAAACAACTTCGTAACAAACGTTAGTTGAAAAATGAATGAAATCCCTATCCTTCAAATATATGTATATATATTTAAAATATATATGCATTTTAAAGTTTTTAATAACCATAAAGACCATAAAGAATAAAGACATTCCCCTATAAAACATACACAGAAACGTTGCTTGGGCTGCCTGTGAGAATCCAAACCTCGCTTTGGTGTAAAATATTCGGTCCAAGTCGGACACTTCCATACATAATGAACCTTATTAACTGTTTCTTACTTTTACACAGTGTGAGGAAAACGAAAAACATATTTCTCTGATTCGAAGTTTGGACGAAACAGCCCACAAAGAAGTAATGGCTATTATCTACAAGTCAAGAAATGATCACCAAATACAAAAAACGAAATATACCAGAGCCAACATTAGATAAAGTCTTGGATCAAGAAGCAAGATGACCATTGTAAAGTTGAAGAGTGGAAGATCTTTCAATTTAGTTATGTTGACCAGCAGTACCTCAGAGAGGGTGTCTTTGATGTTATAAAGGTACCTCAAAACATTCACCACCTTTGTGTTGCATTATATTCACAACCAAAATGTTATATTTACAGCCTGACATACAACACCTGTTCTATGGGCGAATCGGAAAAAAAATAGTTGCACGAGAATCCTATAACAGTTGTCCGCAAACGTATGTTGAGTATGGCCTTGAAGATCTCTGGGTTCTATCGCGCAATTTTTTTCATTTTATAGGGGAGCAATCGCGAGACAAAGGTTTTTTTGACGACTATAAGGATTTTTACTCACATGTATCGACTTGTCATTATGAGTAGATACATTTAACCTCTTCCAATCTCTTGATCAATATTGATGAACCTCAATCTTTTATCACTTACAGCTTCACCAAGTGCTCTGCAAAATAGTGCTGAGGCAGAAGAAACTAGGTGAGTAAACTGATAAACGTTTAAAGATGTGACTCGGTTCAGATACTGTTCGGGATGCCATACCAGTGCCGTGGTTAGTTACATGTACGGATTGGGAATATGTTGCAATTATATCGTTTACTAATCTTTAACCTTGATGTTGATATTCAGTTTATCCTTTCTTATAGGTAATACGCGTACCATAGGAAAGGACGTGAAAAAAAGGTGGGACGAAGAGTACCCAAACTTGAGTTTTGTTGATAAAAGGAATCTTTTACTTAATGCAAGACGTTTTTTAAAAGATCAAAAGGTCGCAGACTTTTTTTCCAAGATTAGTATTCTGAAATAGAGCTTATTAACTGTTTCTTTTTTTTTTACACAGTGAGAAGAAAACGAAACTCATATTCGTTTAATAAGAAATATGGATAAAACAGTCCAGGAAGAAATAATGAAATAAAAGAAATACTTTGAAATCTTTTAAAATAGCTCTACAGGAGGGAAAGCAATAGCACGCAAAATAATTATTTTAGCACCGAAATATATACACGATGTATATATGTGTACATATGTGTAGGTATTTTATTTACTTACTTAGAGTATAGATATAACTATAGTATTAGTCTAACTTATTCACATTATTGAAACATTTCAAATTTATTCTTATATACTTATATATTTATTTTTAGAGTATTATTGTAAATTATTTCGTACGGCACGCCTGAAAAGCAGTTATACTGAGTCGTTTACCGTCAATAAATTAAGTTAATTGATTGATTGATTGATTCCCCTATAAATCATACACAGAAACTTTACTTGGGCTGCCTGTGTGAATCCAAATCTCACTTTGGTGTAAAATATTCGGTCCAATTCGGACGCTTCCAAACATAATGAACCTTATTAACTGTTTCTTATTTTTACACAGTGTGAGGATAAAGAAGCACATATTGCTGTGATACAAAATATGGAGGAAAACGTCCAGAAAGATTTGGTGACAGTTATAGAGGTATTAAATTGTGTACCCTAGTTGGATATATATATATATATATACACCAAATCTCTAAAACTTTGACATTTTTGCGATGTATATGTTTCGGTGCTAGCAAATCAACTGCAAACATGTTAAAAAGCCTCCTTAGGTATTTTAGAAACAACTTCGTAACAAACGTTAGTTGAAAAATGAATGAAATCCCTATCCTTCAAATATATGTATATATATTTAAAATATATATGCATTTTAAAGTTTTTAATAACCATAAAGACCATAAAGAATAAAGACATTCCCCTATAAAACATACACAGAAACGTTGCTTGGGCTGCCTGTGAGAATCCAAACCTCGCTTTGGTGTAAAATATTCGGTCCAAGTCGGACACTTCCATACATAATGAACCTTATTAACTGTTTCTTACTTTTACACAGTGTGAGGAAAACGAAAAACATATTTCTCTGATTCGAAGTTTGGACGAAACAGCCCACAAAGAAGTAATGGCTATTATCTACAAGTCAAGAAATGATCACCAAATACAAAAAACGAAATATACCAGAGCCAACATTAGATAAAGTCTTGGATCAAGAAGCAAGATGACCATTGTAAAGTTGAAGAGTGGAAGATCTTTCAATTTAGTTATGTTGACCAGCAGTACCTCAGAGAGGGTGTCTTTGATGTTATAAAGGTACCTCAAAACATTCACCACCTTTGTGTTGCATTATATTCACAACCAAAATGTTATATTTACAGCCTGACATACAACACCTGTTCTATGGGCGAATCGGAAAAAAAATAGTTGCACGAGAATCCTATAACAGTTGTCCGCAAACGTATGTTGAGTATGGCCTTGAAGATCTCTGGGTTCTATCGCGCAATTTTTTTCATTTTATAGGGGAGCAATCGCGAGACAAAGGTTTTTTTGACGACTATAAGGATTTTTACTCACATGTATCGACTTGTCATTATGAGTAGATACATTTAACCTCTTCCAATCTCTTGATCAATATTGATGAACCTCAATCTTTTATCACTTACAGCTTCACCAAGTGCTCTGCAAAATAGTGCTGAGGCAGAAGAAACTAGGTGAGTAAACTGATAAACGTTTAAAGATGTGACTCGGTTCAGATACTGTTCGGGATGCCATACCAGTGCCGTGGTTAGTTACATGTACGGATTGGGAATATGTTGCAATTATATCGTTTACTAATCTTTAACCTTGATGTTGATATTCAGTTTATCCTTTCTTATAGGTAATACGCGTACCATAGGAAAGGACGTGAAAAAAAGGTGGGACGAAGAGTACCCAAACTTGAGTTTTGTTGATAAAAGGAATCTTTTACTTAATGCAAGACGTTTTTTAAAAGATCAAAAGGTCGCAGACTTTTTTTCCAAGATTAGTATTCTGAAATAGAGCTTATTAACTGTTTCTTTTTTTTTTACACAGTGAGAAGAAAACGAAACTCATATTCGTTTAATAAGAAATATGGATAAAACAGTCCAGGAAGAAATAATGAAATAAAAGAAATACTTTGAAATCTTTTAAAATAGCTCTACAGGAGGGAAAGCAATAGCACGCAAAATAATTATTTTAGCACCGAAATATATACACGATGTATATATGTGTACATATGTGTAGGTATTTTATTTACTTACTTAGAGTATAGATATAACTATAGTATTAGTCTAACTTATTCACATTATTGAAACATTTCAAATTTATTCTTATATACTTATATATTTATTTTTATAGCTCTTATTAACCGAGTTTGAGGTCCGTACCGTATGTTATGGACCGAGTTTTTTCCACTGCCTTATGGCCCAAGCGTAGCGCGCGGGCCATAAAAAGTGGAAAAACGAGGATCCATAACTTACGGTACGGACCGAGCAAACGAGGTCAATAAGATATTTATTATATGGCAAGGCTAGAGGAGACAATTTTGATTTTCGGTCCGTACCGTAAGTTATGGACGGCAAATTGACCAATCATAGCGCGTGAAATTACCTTGCCATATAATAAAGAGTATTATTGTAAATTATTTCGTACGGCACGCCTGAAAAGCAGTTATACTGAGTCGTTTACCGTCAATAAATTAAGTTAATTGATTGATTGATTGATTCCCCTATAAATCATACACAGAAACTTTACTTGGGCTGCCTGTGTGAATCCAAATCTCACTTTGGTGTAAAATATTCGGTCCAATTCGGACGCTTCCAAACATAATGAACCTTATTAACTGTTTCTTATTTTTACACAGTGTGAGGATAAAGAAGCACATATTGCTGTGATACAAAATATGGAGGAAAACGTCCAGAAAGATTTGGTGACAGTTATAGAGGTATTAAATTGTGTACCCTAGTTGGATATATATATATATATATACACCAAATCTCTAAAACTTTGACATTTTTGCGATGTATATGTTTCGGTGCTAGCAAATCAACTGCAAACATGTTAAAAAGCCTCCTTAGGTATTTTAGAAACAACTTCGTAACAAACGTTAGTTGAAAAATGAATGAAATCCCTATCCTTCAAATATATGTATATATATTTAAAATATATATGCATTTTAAAGTTTTTAATAACCATAAAGACCATAAAGAATAAAGACATTCCCCTATAAAACATACACAGAAACGTTGCTTGGGCTGCCTGTGAGAATCCAAACCTCGCTTTGGTGTAAAATATTCGGTCCAAGTCGGACACTTCCATACATAATGAACCTTATTAACTGTTTCTTACTTTTACACAGTGTGAGGAAAACGAAAAACATATTTCTCTGATTCGAAGTTTGGACGAAACAGCCCACAAAGAAGTAATGGCTATTATCTACAAGTCAAGAAATGATCACCAAATACAAAAAACGAAATATACCAGAGCCAACATTAGATAAAGTCTTGGATCAAGAAGCAAGATGACCATTGTAAAGTTGAAGAGTGGAAGATCTTTCAATTTAGTTATGTTGACCAGCAGTACCTCAGAGAGGGTGTCTTTGATGTTATAAAGGTACCTCAAAACATTCACCACCTTTGTGTTGCATTATATTCACAACCAAAATGTTATATTTACAGCCTGACATACAACACCTGTTCTATGGGCGAATCGGAAAAAAAATAGTTGCACGAGAATCCTATAACAGTTGTCCGCAAACGTATGTTGAGTATGGCCTTGAAGATCTCTGGGTTCTATCGCGCAATTTTTTTCATTTTATAGGGGAGCAATCGCGAGACAAAGGTTTTTTTGACGACTATAAGGATTTTTACTCACATGTATCGACTTGTCATTATGAGTAGATACATTTAACCTCTTCCAATCTCTTGATCAATATTGATGAACCTCAATCTTTTATCACTTACAGCTTCACCAAGTGCTCTGCAAAATAGTGCTGAGGCAGAAGAAACTAGGTGAGTAAACTGATAAACGTTTAAAGATGTGACTCGGTTCAGATACTGTTCGGGATGCCATACCAGTGCCGTGGTTAGTTACATGTACGGATTGGGAATATGTTGCAATTATATCGTTTACTAATCTTTAACCTTGATGTTGATATTCAGTTTATCCTTTCTTATAGGTAATACGCGTACCATAGGAAAGGACGTGAAAAAAAGGTGGGACAAAGAGTACCCAAACTTGAGTTTTGTTGATAAAAGGAATCTTTTACTTAATGCAAGACGTTTTTTAAAAGATCAAAAGGTCGCAGACTTTTTTTCCAAGATTAGTATTCTGAAATAGAGCTTATTAACTGTTTCTTTTTTTTTTACACAGTGAGAAGAAAACGAAACTCATATTCGTTTAATAAGAAATATGGATAAAACAGTCCAGGAAGAAATAATGAAATAAAAGAAATACTTTGAAATCTTTTAAAATAGCTCTACAGGAGGGAAAGCAATAGCACGCAAAATAATTATTTTAGCACCGAAATATATACACGATGTATATATGTGTACATATGTGTAGGTATTTTATTTACTTACTTAGAGTATAGATATAACTATAGTATTAGTCTAACTTATTCACATTATTGAAACATTTCAAATTTATTCTTATATACTTATATATTTATTTTTATAGCTCTTATTAACCGAGTTTGAGGTCCGTACCGTATGTTATGGACCGAGTTTTTTCCACTGCCTTATGGCCCAAGCGTAGCGCGCGGGCCATAAAAAGTGGAAAAACGAGGATCCATAACTTACGGTACGGACCGAGCAAACGAGGTCAATAAGATATTTATTATATGGCAAGGCTAGAGGAGACAATTTTGATTTTCGGTCCGTACCGTAAGTTATGGACGGCAAATTGACCAATCATAGCGCGTGAAATTACCTTGCCATATAATAAAGAGTATTATTGTAAATTATTTCGTACGGCACGCCTGAAAAGCAGTTATACTGAGTCGTTTACCGTCAATAAATTAAGTTAATTGATTGATTGATTGATTCCCCTATAAATCATACACAGAAACTTTACTTGGGCTGCCTGTGTGAATCCAAATCTCACTTTGGTGTAAAATATTCGGTCCAATTCGGACGCTTCCAAACATAATGAACCTTATTAACTGTTTCTTATTTTTACACAGTGTGAGGATAAAGAAGCACATATTGCTGTGATACAAAATATGGAGGAAAACGTCCAGAAAGATTTGGTGACAGTTATAGAGGTATTAAATTGTGTACCCTAGTTGGATATATATATATATATATACACCAAATCTCTAAAACTTTGACATTTTTGCGATGTATATGTTTCGGTGCTAGCAAATCAACTGCAAACATGTTAAAAAGCCTCCTTAGGTATTTTAGAAACAACTTCGTAACAAACGTTAGTTGAAAAATGAATGAAATCCCTATCCTTCAAATATATGTATATATATTTAAAATATATATGCATTTTAAAGTTTTTAATAACCATAAAGACCATAAAGAATAAAGACATTCCCCTATAAAACATACACAGAAACGTTGCTTGGGCTGCCTGTGAGAATCCAAACCTCGCTTTGGTGTAAAATATTCGGTCCAAGTCGGACACTTCCATACATAATGAACCTTATTAACTGTTTCTTACTTTTACACAGTGTGAGGAAAACGAAAAACATATTTCTCTGATTCGAAGTTTGGACGAAACAGCCCACAAAGAAGTAATGGCTATTATCTACAAGTCAAGAAATGATCACCAAATACAAAAAACGAAATATACCAGAGCCAACATTAGATAAAGTCTTGGATCAAGAAGCAAGATGACCATTGTAAAGTTGAAGAGTGGAAGATCTTTCAATTTAGTTATGTTGACCAGCAGTACCTCAGAGAGGGTGTCTTTGATGTTATAAAGGTACCTCAAAACATTCACCACCTTTGTGTTGCATTATATTCACAACCAAAATGTTATATTTACAGCCTGACATACAACACCTGTTCTATGGGCGAATCGGAAAAAAAATAGTTGCACGAGAATCCTATAACAGTTGTCCGCAAACGTATGTTGAGTATGGCCTTGAAGATCTCTGGGTTCTATCGCGCAATTTTTTTCATTTTATAGGGGAGCAATCGCGAGACAAAGGTTTTTTTGACGACTATAAGGATTTTTACTCACATGTATCGACTTGTCATTATGAGTAGATACATTTAACCTCTTCCAATCTCTTGATCAATATTGATGAACCTCAATCTTTTATCACTTACAGCTTCACCAAGTGCTCTGCAAAATAGTGCTGAGGCAGAAGAAACTAGGTGAGTAAACTGATAAACGTTTAAAGATGTGACTCGGTTCAGATACTGTTCGGGATGCCATACCAGTGCCGTGGTTAGTTACATGTACGGATTGGGAATATGTTGCAATTATATCGTTTACTAATCTTTAACCTTGATGTTGATATTCAGTTTATCCTTTCTTATAGGTAATACGCGTACCATAGGAAAGGACGTGAAAAAAAGGTGGGACGAAGAGTACCCAAACTTGAGTTTTGTTGATAAAAGGAATCTTTTACTTAATGCAAGACGTTTTTTAAAAGATCAAAAGGTCGCAGACTTTTTTTCCAAGATTAGTATTCTGAAATAGAGCTTATTAACTGTTTCTTTTTTTTTTACACAGTGAGAAGAAAACGAAACTCATATTCGTTTAATAAGAAATATGGATAAAACAGTCCAGGAAGAAATAATGAAATAAAAGAAATACTTTGAAATCTTTTAAAATAGCTCTACAGGAGGGAAAGCAATAGCACGCAAAATAATTATTTTAGCACCGAAATATATACACGATGTATATATGTGTACATATGTGTAGGTATTTTATTTACTTACTTAGAGTATAGATATAACTATAGTATTAGTCTAACTTATTCACATTATTGAAACATTTCAAATTTATTCTTATATACTTATATATTTATTTTTATAGCTCTTATTAACCGAGTTTGAGGTCCGTACCGTATGTTATGGACCGAGTTTTTTCCACTGCCTTATGGCCCAAGCGTAGCGCGCGGGCCATAAAAAGTGGAAAAACGAGGATCCATAACTTACGGTACGGACCGAGCAAACGAGGTCAATAAGATATTTATTATATGGCAAGGCTAGAGGAGACAATTTTGATTTTCGGTCCGTACCGTAAGTTATGGACCGCAAATTGACCAATCATAGCGCGTGAAATTACCTTGCCATATAATAAAGAGTATTATTGTAAATTATTTCGTACGGCACGCCTGAAAAGCAGTTATACTGAGTCGTTTACCGTCAATAAATTAAGTTAATTGATTGATTGATTGATTCCCCTATAAATCATACACAGAAACTTTACTTGGGCTGCCTGTGTGAATCCAAATCTCACTTTGGTGTAAAATATTCGGTCCAATTCGGACGCTTCCAAACATAATGAACCTTATTAACTGTTTCTTATTTTTACACAGTGTGAGGATAAAGAAGCACATATTGCTGTGATACAAAATATGGAGGAAAACGTCCAGAAAGATTTGGTGACAGTTATAGAGGTATTAAATTGTGTACCCTATTTGGATATATATATATATATACACCAAATCTCTAAAACTTTGACATTTTTGCGATGTATATGTTTCGGTGCTAGCAAATCAACTGCAAACATGTTAAAAAGCCTCCTTAGGTATTTTAGAAACAACTTCGTAACAAACGTTAGTTGAAAAATGAATGAAATCCCTATCCTTCAAATATATGTATATATATTTAAAATATATATGCATTTTAAAGTTTTTAATAACCATAAAGACCATAAAGAATAAAGACATTCCCCTATAAAACATACACAGAAACGTTGCTTGGGCTGCCTGTGAGAATCCAAACCTCGCTTTGGTGTAAAATATTCGGTCCAAGTCGGACACTTCCATACATAATGAACCTTATTAACTGTTTCTTACTTTTACACAGTGTGAGGAAAACGAAAAACATATTTCTCTGATTCGAAGTTTGGACGAAACAGCCCACAAAGAAGTAATGGCTATTATCTACAAGTCAAGAAATGATCACCAAATACAAAAAACGAAATATACCAGAGCCAACATTAGATAAAGTCTTGGATCAAGAAGCAAGATGACCATTGTAAAGTTGAAGAGTGGAAGATCTTTCAATTTAGTTATGTTGACCAGCAGTACCTCAGAGAGGGTGTCTTTGATGTTATAAAGGTACCTCAAAACATTCACCACCTTTGTGTTGCATTATATTCACAACCAAAATGTTATATTTACAGCCTGACATACAACACCTGTTCTATGGGCGAATCGGAAAAAAAATAGTTGCACGAGAATCCTATAACAGTTGTCCGCAAACGTATGTTGAGTATGGCCTTGAAGATCTCTGGGTTCTATCGCGCAATTTTTTTCATTTTATAGGGGAGCAATCGCGAGACAAAGGTTTTTTTGACGACTATAAGGATTTTTACTCACATGTATCGACTTGTCATTATGAGTAGATACATTTAACCTCTTCCAATCTCTTGATCAATATTGATGAACCTCAATCTTTTATCACTTACAGCTTCACCAAGTGCTCTGCTTCATAGTGCTGAGGCAGAAGAAACTAGGTGAGTAAACTGATAAACGTTTAAAGATGTGACTCGGTTCAGATACTGTTCGGGATGCCATACCAGTGCCGTGGTTAGTTACATGTACGGATTGGGAATATGTTGCAATTATATCGTTTACTAATCTTTAACCTTGATGTTGATATTCAGTTTATCCTTTCTTATAGGTAATACGCGTACCATAGGAAAGGACGTGAAAAAAAGGTGGGACGAAGAGTACCCAAACTTGAGTTTTGTTGATAAAAGGAATCTTTTACTTAATGCAAGACGTTTTTTAAAAGATCAAAAGGTCGCAGACTTTTTTTCCAAGATTAGTATTCTGAAATAGAGCTTATTAACTGTTTCTTTTTTTTTTACACAGTGAGAAGAAAACGAAACTCATATTCGTTTAATAAGAAATATGGATAAAACAGTCCAGGAAGAAATAATGAAATAAAAGAAATACTTTGAAATCTTTTAAAATAGCTCTACAGGAGGGAAAGCAATAGCACGCAAAATAATTATTTTAGCACCGAAATATATACACGATGTATATATGTGTACATATGTGTAGGTATTTTATTTACTTACTTAGAGTATAGATATAACTATAGTATTAGTCTAACTTATTCACATTATTGAAACATTTCAAATTTATTCTTATATACTTATATATTTATTTTTATAGCTCTTATTAACCGAGTTTGAGGTCCGTACCGTATGTTATGGACCGAGTTTTTTCCACTGCCTTATGGCCCAAGCGTAGCGCGCGGGCCATAAAAAGTGGAAAAACGAGGATCCATAACTTACGGTACGGACCGAGCAAACGAGGTCAATAAGATATTTATTATATGGCAAGGCTAGAGGAGACAATTTTGATTTTCGGTCCGTACCGTAAGTTATGGACCGCAAATTGACCAATCATAGCGCGTGAAATTACCTTGCCATATAATAAAGAGTATTATTGTAAATTATTTCGTACGGCACGCCTGAAAAGCAGTTATACTGAGTCGTTTACCGTCAATAAATTAAGTTAATTGATTGATTGATTGATTCCCCTATAAATCATACACAGAAACTTTACTTGGGCTGCCTGTGTGAATCCAAATCTCACTTTGGTGTAAAATATTCGGTCCAATTCGGACGCTTCCAAACATAATGAACCTTATTAACTGTTTCTTATTTTTACACAGTGTGAGGATAAAGAAGCACATATTGCTGTGATACAAAATATGGAGGAAAACGTCCAGAAAGATTTGGTGACAGTTATAGAGGTATTAAATTGTGTACCCTAGTTGGATATATATATATATATACACCAAATCTCTAAAACTTTGACATTTTTGCGATGTATATGTTTCGGTGCTAGCAAATCAACTGCAAACATGTTAAAAAGCCTCCTTAGGTATTTTAGAAACAACTTCGTAACAAACGTTAGTTGAAAAATGAATGAAATCCCTATCCTTCAAATATATGTATATATATTTAAAATATATATGCATTTTAAAGTTTTTAATAACCATAAAGACCATAAAGAATAAAGACATTCCCCTATAAAACATACACAGAAACGTTGCTTGGGCTGCCTGTGAGAATCCAAACCTCGCTTTGGTGTAAAATATTCGGTCCAAGTCGGACACTTCCATACATAATGAACCTTATTAACTGTTTCTTACTTTTACACAGTGTGAGGAAAACGAAAAACATATTTCTCTGATTCGAAGTTTGGACGAAACAGCCCACAAAGAAGTAATGGCTATTATCTACAAGTCAAGAAATGATCACCAAATACAAAAAACGAAATATACCAGAGCCAACATTAGATAAAGTCTTGGATCAAGAAGCAAGATGACCATTGTAAAGTTGAAGAGTGGAAGATCTTTCAATTTAGTTATGTTGACCAGCAGTACCTCAGAGAGGGTGTCTTTGATGTTATAAAGGTACCTCAAAACATTCACCACCTTTGTGTTGCATTATATTCACAACCAAAATGTTATATTTACAGCCTGACATACAACACCTGTTCTATGGGCGAATCGGAAAAAAAATAGTTGCACGAGAATCCTATAACAGTTGTCCGCAAACGTATGTTGAGTATGGCCTTGAAGATCTCTGGGTTCTATCGCGCAATTTTTTTCATTTTATAGGGGAGCAATCGCGAGACAAAGGTTTTTTTGACGACTATAAGGATTTTTACTCACATGTATCGACTTGTCATTATGAGTAGATACATTTAACCTCTTCCAATCTCTTGATCAATATTGATGAACCTCAATCTTTTATCACTTACAGCTTCACCAAGTGCTCTGCAAAATAGTGCTGAGGCAGAAGAAACTAGGTGAGTAAACTGATAAACGTTTAAAGATGTGACTCGGTTCAGATACTGTTCGGGATGCCATACCAGTGCCGTGGTTAGTTACATGTACGGATTGGGAATATGTTGCAATTATATCGTTTACTAATCTTTAACCTTGATGTTGATATTCAGTTTATCCTTTCTTATAGGTAATACGCGTACCATAGGAAAGGACGTGAAAAAAAGGTGGGACGAAGAGTACCCAAACTTGAGTTTTGTTGATAAAAGGAATCTTTTACTTAATGCAAGACGTTTTTTAAAAGATCAAAAGGTCGCAGACTTTTTTTCCAAGATTAGTATTCTGAAATAGAGCTTATTAACTGTTTCTTTTTTTTTTACACAGTGAGAAGAAAACGAAACTCATATTCGTTTAATAAGAAATATGGATAAAACAGTCCAGGAAGAAATAATGAAATAAAAGAAATACTTTGAAATCTTTTAAAATAGCTCTACAGGAGGGAAAGCAATAGCACGCAAAATAATTATTTTAGCACCGAAATATATACACGATGTATATATGTGTACATATGTGTAGGTATTTTATTTACTTACTTAGAGTATAGATATAACTATAGTATTAGTCTAACTTATTCACATTATTGAAACATTTCAAATTTATTCTTATATACTTATATATTTATTTTTATAGCTCTTATTAACCGAGTTTGAGGTCCGTACCGTATGTTATGGACCGAGTTTTTTCCACTGCCTTATGGCCCAAGCGTAGCGCGCGGGCCATAAAAAGTGGAAAAACGAGGATCCATAACTTACGGTACGGACCGAGCAAACGAGGTCAATAAGATATTTATTATATGGCAAGGCTAGAGGAGACAATTTTGATTTTCGGTCCGTACCGTAAGTTATGGACCGCAAATTGACCAATCATAGCGCGTGAAATTACCTTGCCATATAATAAAGAGTATTATTGTAAATTATTTCGTACGGCACGCCTGAAAAGCAGTTATACTGAGTCGTTTACCGTCAATAAATTAAGTTAATTGATTGATTGATTGATTCCCCTATAAATCATACACAGAAACTTTACTTGGGCTGCCTGTGTGAATCCAAATCTCACTTTGGTGTAAAATATTCGGTCCAATTCGGACGCTTCCAAACATAATGAACCTTATTAACTGTTTCTTATTTTTACACAGTGTGAGGATAAAGAAGCACATATTGCTGTGATACAAAATATGGAGGAAAACGTCCAGAAAGATTTGGTGACAGTTATAGAGGTATTAAATTGTGTACCCTAGTTGGATATATATATATATATACACCAAATCTCTAAAACTTTGACATTTTTGCGATGTATATGTTTCGGTGCTAGCAAATCAACTGCAAACATGTTAAAAAGCCTCCTTAGGTATTTTAGAAACAACTTCGTAACAAACGTTAGTTGAAAAATGAATGAAATCCCTATCCTTCAAATATATGTATATATATTTAAAATATATATGCATTTTAAAGTTTTTAATAACCATAAAGACCATAAAGAATAAAGACATTCCCCTATAAAACATACACAGAAACGTTGCTTGGGCTGCCTGTGAGAATCCAAACCTCGCTTTGGTGTAAAATATTCGGTCCAAGTCGGACACTTCCATACATAATGAACCTTATTAACTGTTTCTTACTTTTACACAGTGTGAGGAAAACGAAAAACATATTTCTCTGATTCGAAGTTTGGACGAAACAGCCCACAAAGAAGTAATGGCTATTATCTACAAGTCAAGAAATGATCACCAAATACAAAAAACGAAATATACCAGAGCCAACATTAGATAAAGTCTTGGATCAAGAAGCAAGATGACCATTGTAAAGTTGAAGAGTGGAAGATCTTTCAATTTAGTTATGTTGACCAGCAGTACCTCAGAGAGGGTGTCTTTGATGTTATAAAGGTACCTCAAAACATTCACCACCTTTGTGTTGCATTATATTCACAACCAAAATGTTATATTTACAGCCTGACATACAACACCTGTTCTATGGGCGAATCGGAAAAAAAATAGTTGCACGAGAATCCTATAACAGTTGTCCGCAAACGTATGTTGAGTATGGCCTTGAAGATCTCTGGGTTCTATCGCGCAATTTTTTTCATTTTATAGGGGAGCAATCGCGAGACAAAGGTTTTTTTGACGACTATAAGGATTTTTACTCACATGTATCGACTTGTCATTATGAGTAGATACATTTAACCTCTTCCAATCTCTTGATCAATATTGATGAACCTCAATCTTTTATCACTTACAGCTTCACCAAGTGCTCTGCAAAATAGTGCTGAGGCAGAAGAAACTAGGTGAGTAAACTGATAAACGTTTAAAGATGTGACTCGGTTCAGATACTGTTCGGGATGCCATACCAGTGCCGTGGTTAGTTACATGTACGGATTGGGAATATGTTGCAATTATATCGTTTACTAATCTTTAACCTTGATGTTGATATTCAGTTTATCCTTTCTTATAGGTAATACGCGTACCATAGGAAAGGACGTGAAAAAAAGGTGGGACGAAGAGTACCCAAACTTGAGTTTTGTTGATAAAAGGAATCTTTTACTTAATGCAAGACGTTTTTTAAAAGATCAAAAGGTCGCAGACTTTTTTTCCAAGATTAGTATTCTGAAATAGAGCTTATTAACTGTTTCTTTTTTTTTTACACAGTGAGAAGAAAACGAAACTCATATTCGTTTAATAAGAAATATGGATAAAACAGTCCAGGAAGAAATAATGAAATAAAAGAAATACTTTGAAATCTTTTAAAATAGCTCTACAGGAGGGAAAGCAATAGCACGCAAAATAATTATTTTAGCACCGAAATATATACACGATGTATATATGTGTACATATGTGTAGGTATTTTATTTACTTACTTAGAGTATAGATATAACTATAGTATTAGTCTAACTTATTCACATTATTGAAACATTTCAAATTTATTCTTATATACTTATATATTTATTTTTAGAGTATTATTGTAAATTATTTCGTACGGCACGCCTGAAAAGCAGTTATACTGAGTCGTTTACCGTCAATAAATTAAGTTAATTGATTGATTGATTGATTCCCCTATAAATCATACACAGAAACTTTACTTGGGCTGCCTGTGTGAATCCAAATCTCACTTTGGTGTAAAATATTCGGTCCAATTCGGACGCTTCCAAACATAATGAACCTTATTAACTGTTTCTTATTTTTACACAGTGTGAGGATAAAGAAGCACATATTGCTGTGATACAAAATATGGAGGAAAACGTCCAGAAAGATTTGGTGACAGTTATAGAGGTATTAAATTGTGTACCCTAGTTGGATATGTATATATATACACCAAATCTCTAAAACTTTGACATTTTTGCGATGTATATGTTTCGGTGCTAGCAAATCAACTGCAAACATGTTAAAAAGCCTCCTTAGGTATTTTAGAAACAACTTCGTAACAAACGTTAGTTGAAAAATGAATGAAATCCCTATCCTTCAAATATATGTATATATATTTAAAATATATATGCATTTTAAAGTTTTTAATAACCATAAAGACCATAAAGAATAAAGACATTCCCCTATAAAACATACACAGAAACGTTGCTTGGGCTGCCTGTGAGAATCCAAACCTCGCTTTGGTGTAAAATATTCGGTCCAAGTCGGACACTTCCATACATAATGAACCTTATTAACTGTTTCTTACTTTTACACAGTGTGAGGAAAACGAAAAACATATTTCTCTGATTCGAAGTTTGGACGAAACAGCCCACAAAGAAGTAATGGCTATTATCTACAAGTCAAGAAATGATCACCAAATACAAAAAACGAAATATACCAGAGCCAACATTAGATAAAGTCTTGGATCAAGAAGCAAGATGACCATTGTAAAGTTGAAGAGTGGAAGATCTTTCAATTTAGTTATGTTGACCAGCAGTACCTCAGAGAGGGTGTCTTTGATGTTATAAAGGTACCTCAAAACATTCACCACCTTTGTGTTGCATTATATTCACAACCAAAATGTTATATTTACAGCCTGACATACAACACCTGCTCTATGGGCGAATCGAAAAAAAATAATTGCACGAGAATCCTATAACAGTTGTCCGCAAACGTATGTTGAGTATGGCCTTGAAGATCTCTTGGTTCTATCACGCAATTTTTTTCATTTTATAGGGGAGCAATCGCGACACAAAGGTTTTTTTTTACGACTATAAGGATTTTTACTCACATGTATCGACTTGTGATTATGAGTAGATACATTTAACCTCTTCCAATCTCTTGATCAATATTGATGAACCTCAATCTTTTATCACTTACAGCTTCACCAAGTGCTCTGCAAAATAGTGCTGAGGCAGAAGAAACTGGGTGAGTAAACTGATAAACGTTTAAAGATGTGACTCGGTTCAGATACTGTTCGGGATGCCATACCAGTGCCGTGGTCAGTTACATGCACGGATTGGGAATATATTGCAATTATATCATTTGCTAATCTTGAGTCAAGGCCAACACCATGGATTCTAGTTGTTGTAAAATAATTGGGATCGCCAAAAAAAATAAATTCTTAAATGCTCAATCTAACTGATGGAGTTTTCTAAACGAGATCATTAAAATGTATTAGAAGGAAAGACTACCCCTTTTGGTACGTTTAGGTAAGAGGAACTCTCCTCAGCGAGGATGAAATTTTTAAATTGAAAGATGTAGCAAGGCAAAAAGACTATTTACAGCTATATCTGAGGTTGGACAATCAACTTTACTTCTCAACAGAAAGTATGGAGAAACAAAAGAACATCCTGGCTGTAGTAATCAACAGATTAGATTACAGTACATGATTACGTCATACAATGTAAATATCACGTATCACCACATGCCCCAGTTGTGCTGATTGCAAAGAGACTTGAGAATTTTATTTGCGTATTTAACCATGATGTTGATATCCATTTTATCCTTTCTTATAGGTAAAGGTGCCATAGGCAAAAACATTTAAAAAAATGGGACGAAAAATACCCTACCCTGTCGTTTGTAAACCACAAAAATCTAACTCTAAACGCGAAACGCTTTCTAAACAATGACTGATTCACTCTAATCAGAGCAGACAGGTCTTGACAGTTGAGTACATATGAAATGAATTTCTTTTCTATTATTCTAGAAAAAAAATGGGTGAACTGGACAACAGAAAAAAGAATATGGTTGGTACAGATCGAAAAAGAGGAAAGGATCAAAGATAATATTATTTTTATGATTATTAATCTTCATCATTGTTATTGTTGTTGTTGTTGCTGTTATTATTATTATTATTTGACTTTCTGCTTTCTTTGTCCATTCATACTTAATTAAACAATATGAAATTTATGCGCTTGAATCAGTACTGTGATACAAACAGCTGTGAGCTGTATGCTAGCCCAACCATGAATAATGTTATATTCATTGAAAAACCAATTAAATTAACTTTCTTTATCCAGTTTTTAAAACTACTGTAGTGATATGCTCTGTTCTTACAACATTTTACCAGATCCTAGAGAAAGACCAGTAAATCGATCTAAAGAACAATTCGATAGAAGATATGGAAGCAGTAATCTCGAGTTTAGTCGACGAAAGAGACAAATATTGTTTGGTATGTATGTCTCTTGCAATAATATAGCAGTGGAGTATTCCAGATCTAGCGACAATGAAATGAGTACATTCAAAGTGATTTTCTTTTCTTGTCTTCTAGAAAGATAATGGTCATACTTATAGGGAAGATGATACAGATCGAAAAAGAGGAAAGGATCAAAGGTAATATTATCTAAATAATTATTCATCTTCATCATTGTTATTGTTGTTGTTGTTGCTGTTATTATTATTATTATTTGACTTTCTGCTTTCTTTGTCCATTCATACTTAATTAAACAATATGAAATATATGCGCTTGACTCAGTACTGTGATACAAACAGCCGTGAGCTGTATGCTAGCCCAACCATGAATAATGTTATATTCATTGAAAAACCAATTAAATCAACTTTCTTTATCCAGTTTTTTAAACTACTGTAGTGATATGCTCTGTTCTTATAACGTTTTAGCAGATCCTACAGAAAGAAGCAATTTTTCATATGAATCAGGCCGAAACATCACCAGAGTAAGTAATATATGAGTTATGTATAATGGTAACTGAACTGAGTTGAGTCAATTTGTGAATAAATCACACTGCTGACAGCCAATCAGATTGTAAGATTTGCTAGTGGTTTCAAATTGGGAATAATTAAACAAGAAACATGAGATTCATTACCAAATATCTCTTCAAAGTTGAAAGTTTTAATTACCTAACCATAAGCTGAGATTTGATAATATTTTCGATGTATTGCAGAGATATGAATGTGGTCATAATAAAGCTAGCTGAAGAAAGAGACAAATATTGTTTGGTATGTATGTCTCTTGCAATAATATAGCAGTGGAGTATTCCAGATCTAGCGACAATGAAATGAGTACATTTAAAGTGATTTTCTTTTCTTGTCTTCTAGAAAGATAATGGTCATACTTATAGGGAAGATGCCAGATGCAAAGATTAATTTGCAAACCCTCTGGTTATATGGTAAAGTCTTATAAATCCATAACTGGACCACAGAGAAAAGAATAAAGATATTCCCTCTAAAAGAATACACAGAAACTTTGCTTGGGCTGCCTGTGAGAATCCAAACCTCACTTTGGTGTAAAATATTCGGTCCAAGTCGGACACTTCCATACATAATGAACCTTATTAACTGTTTCTTATTTTTACGCAGTGTGCGGAAAAAGAAGCACATATTTCTCTGATTCGAAGTTTGGACAAAACAGCCCACAAAGAAGTAATGGCTATTATCTACAAGTCAAGAAATGATCACCAAATACAAAAAACGAAATATCCCTGAGCCAACATTAGAGAAAGTCTTGGATCGAGAAGCAAGATGACCATTGTAAAGTTGAAGAGTGGAAGATCTTTCAATTTAGTTATGTTGACCAGCAGTACCTCAGAGTTGGTAAGAGAGGGTGTCTTTGATGTTATAAAGGTACCTCAAAACATTCACCACCTTTGTGTTGCATTATATTCACAACCAAAATGTTATATTTACAGCCTGACTGACCCATTAAGTTAAACCAGGGCATTTGTCAGTAAAATAACAATTATTATTATTAATACTATTATTATTATTATTATTATCATCATCATCATTATTATTATAGTAATAACAATAACTATAAAAGGTTTTCATATATCACATATTACTTTAACAATTATATTGTCATATTAATTTGACAATAAAAAAATTAATACTCTATACAATATAAATAACGATATTTCAGTTGATTTTCAATTTTCATTCATAAATGCAATAATTATAAGAAATTTTTAAATAAATATAAGGTCAAGGTCGCCAACCCTTTTGTTACTCCAAATTGAATACGCATTTCTTGATACGATATTCTAAATCTGAATGAATGTTTGAGAGATGTCGCTAATAACGTGGGGAAGTTTTATTGATTCATGTATGAATGAAACTATTTGGCTTACCAGCTACCAGACTAAGCCTTTTCGAATTAGATTTTTAGTGACCAGTTAGAACGTGACCTGCTAATTACTAGATTTCTTGTGGTCTGATCAAAAAGTATTTGCAACACTTATCGGGCTAAGATGGAAATTAAGTTGATGTCGATTTACTCGATCGGCATTACCTAGGCAACGATAAATAAAGATAGCTGAAAAACGCTTGTTTCTAAAGTAACTCTAGATTGATTTAATTACTATATTTGCGTCTTAAACTACACATCAACTCAAATGTACTCAAAGGATTTGATAAGAGCGATTTCGAAAACAATTGCATGATCATTCTGAGACCTCGTATTTCATGTTTGAAAAACTAAACTCCGTGCGAACAGTCTTTGGCGTGCTGACTGTTAAACAGATTTTTAGGTCTTACATTAGTATATTCTAAGCTTTTTAGCTAGATTTATATTCTTGTATATTTGTATTTTGTAAAATTGTATCATAGGGTAACAATAAGGAAATTGTTGTATCTCACATTTTGTTATTCGCAGTCAAAAATGATTCATACATGAGATATGACAGATTTTTTTTTTTCTCCACCCAGGCCAACAAGTATACCTGTTTAGAGGTAACGGACGATGGGTTCCTCTATGACGTCTTGAGGAAAATGTAAGTAAGCTTGCTTCTGGTATGATAACATCAAAGTCAAACGAACCAACGATTTAACTGGATTCTATACTTCTTTCAACCTTATGGAAAGTAGTCAGTGAAACTAAACAAATGTCCGTTTTAAATAATATTAATTTATGATATTTTTTTTAGAGATCCCACATATCATTATGTAGAACCGTACACAGTGATGGCAAAATTTAACACATTGGATATGATGTGTAAACACATCAAATCATATTACAAGGTAAGTCACAGAAAACTCCACTAAACTATTTTGCAAATTCTTAAATGCTCAATCCAGGTGATCTCGCTTCTCTTAGGCTGAAGGAATTAGCCAATCAGCGAACATTTTGTTCCTAGCTCAATGTTTCCTAGTTCCAGGTTTTCGGCTCGATTTACAACAGCTTTTACTCGAAAATAAAGAAAATAAAACTCCTCCGTGCAAAGATTCGCCAAATACCTTTTTGACAAATTTCCAAACTCATCCAACCTCTGACGTCACAACCGTGTTTACATAGCCTCATGTGAACATCAGCCAATCAGAGTGTAATTTCATAACAAGCTTCATATACATCCCGGACCCAGTTGTGCTGATTGCAAAGAGACTTGAGAATTTTATTTGCGTATTTAACCATGATGTTGATATCCATTTTATCCTTTCTTATAGGTAAAGGTGCCATAGGCAAAAATATAAAAAAAAGATGGGATGAAAAATACCCAAACCATTCATTCGTCAACCATAAAAATTTGACACTGAACGCCAAGCGTTTTCTACAAAATGACCAGGAAGTCATAGACTTTTTTTTTCAAGGTTAGTATTCTGTTATTCAACTGCATGCCTTGTGATTTGATATCCCGTGGGGGGGGGGGACTCCCTTATAAAATGGGTAGGTATGCTCTGACGTCACAACCGTGTTTACATAGCCTCATGTGAACATCAGCCAATCAGAGCGTAATTTCATAACAAGCTGTTGGAATGTCTGGATTGGCGAGAATATGTAAAATTGCAGTAAATTGTACGTGTCCGTTAGCTTTAACTGAGGCATGGTAAAATTCGCTTCGAGGCTAATAACGTGAACCGAAATAACATAATCCCTATTTTAAATCTATTTTCATAAACTAGGTCTATTCAGCTTTAAGAAAATGTATACTTTCTTTGTGTTATACTGTAAAGCGAGCACTGTTCGTGCGCATAGTGGTTGTAGTATTGGACAATCAACTCTACTTCTCAACAGAAAGTATGGAAAAACAAAAGAACATCCTTGCATTTAGAGGTCATGATGATTAAATGAACATTGTGAAAGAGCACTTGGAGGAAGAAGAAAGATCAGTTCTAATTCTTACGTAAAAGTCACTTCGCAATCTGCGGATTCACTCTAACTAATCAGAGCAGATAGGTCTTGGCAGTTGAGTACATATGAAATGAATTTCTTTTCTATTATTCTAGAAAAAAATGGGTGAACTGGACAACAGAAAAAAGAATACGGTTGGTACAGATCGAAAAAGAGGAAAGGATCAAAGGTAATATTATCTAAATAATTATTCATCTTCATCATTGTTATTGTTGTTGTTGTTGCTGTTATTATTATTATTATTTGACTTTCTGCTTTCTTTGTCCATTCATACTTAATTAAACAATATGAAATATATGCGCTTGACTCAGTACTGTGATACAAACAGCCGTGAGCTGTATGCTAGCCCAACCATGAATAATGTTATATTCATTGAAAAACCAATTAAATCAACTTTCTTTATCCAGTTTTTTAAACTACTGTAGTGATATGCTCTGTTCTTATAACGTTTTAGCAGATCCTACAGAAAGAAGCAATTTTTCATATGAATCAGGCCGAAACATCACCAGAGTAAGTAATATATGAGTTATGTATAATGGTAACTGAACTGAGTTGAGTCAATTTGTGAATAAATCACACTGCTGACAGCCAATCAGATTGTAAGATTTGCTAGTGGTTTCAAATTGGGAATAATTAAACAAGAAACATGAGATTCATTACCAAATATCTCTTCAAAGTTGAAAGTTTTAATTACCTAACCATAAGCTGAGATTTGATAATATTTTCGATGTATTGCAGAGATATGAATGTGGTCATAATAAAGCTAGCTGAAGAAAGAGACAAATATTGTTTGGTATGTATGTCTCTTGCAATAATATAGCAGTGGAGTATTCCAGATCTAGCGACAATGAAATGAGTACATTTAAAGTGATTTTCTTTTCTTGTCTTCTAGAAAGATAATGGTCATACTTATAGGGAAGATGCCAGATGCAAAGATTAATTTGCAAACCCTCTGGTTATATGGTAAAGTCTTATAAATCCATAACTGGACCACAGAGAAAAGAATAAAGATATTCCCTCTAAAAGAATACACAGAAACTTTGCTTGGGCTGCCTGTGAGAATCCAAACCTCACTTTGGTGTAAAATATTCGGTCCAAGTCGGACACTTCCATACATAATGAACCTTATTAACTGTTTCTTATTTTTACGCAGTGTGCGGAAAAAGAAGCACATATTTCTCTGATTCGAAGTTTGGACAAAACAGCCCACAAAGAAGTAATGGCTATTATCTACAAGTCAAGAAATGATCACCAAATACAAAAAACGAAATATCCCTGAGCCAACATTAGAGAAAGTCTTGGATCGAGAAGCAAGATGACCATTGTAAAGTTGAAGAGTGGAAGATCTTTCAATTTAGTTATGTTGACCAGCAGTACCTCAGAGTTGGTAAGAGAGGGTGTCTTTGATGTTATAAAGGTACCTCAAAACATTCACCACCTTTGTGTTGCATTATATTCACAACCAAAATGTTATATTTACAGCCTGACTGACCCATTAAGTTAAACCAGGGCATTTGTCAGTAAAATAACAATTATTATTATTAATACTATTATTATTATTATTATTATCATCATCATCATTATTATTATAGTAATAACAATAACTATAAAAGGTTTTCATATATCACATATTACTTTAACAATTATATTGTCATATTAATTTGACAATAAAAAAATTAATACTCTATACAATATAAATAACGATATTTCAGTTGATTTTCAATTTTCATTCATAAATGCAATAATTATAAGAAATTTTTAAATAAATATAAGGTCAAGGTCGCCAACCCTTTTGTTACTCCAAATTGAATACGCATTTCTTGATACGATATTCTAAATCTGAAAAGAGATGTCGCTAATAACGTGGGTAAGTTTTATTGATTCATGTATGAATGAAACTATTTGGCTTACCAGCTACCAGACTAAGCCTTTTCGAATTAGATTTTTAGTGACCGGTTAGAACGTGACCTGCGAATTACTAGATTTCTTGTGGTCTGATCAAAAAGTATTTGCAACACTTATCGGGCTAAGATGGAAATTAAGTTGATGTCGATTTACTCGATCGGCATTACCTAGGCAACGATAAATAAAGATAGCTGAAAAACGCTTGTTTCTAAAGTAACTCTAGATTGATTTAATTACTATATTTGCGTCTTAAACTACACATCAACTCAAATGTACTCAAAGGATTTGATAAGAGCGATTTCGAAAACAATTGCATGATCATTCTGAGACCTTGTATTTCATGTTTGAAAAACTAAACTCCGTGCGAACAGTCTTTGGCGTGCTGACTGTTAAACAGATTTTTAGGTCTTACATTAGTATATTCTAAGCTTTTTAGCTAGATTTATATTCTTGTATATTTGTATTTTGTAAAATTGTATCATAGGGTAACAATAAGGAAATTGTTGTATCTCACATTTTGTTATTCGCAGTCAAAAATGATTCATACATGAGATATGACAGATTTTTTTTTTTCTCCACCCAGGCAAAAAACTATACATGTTTAGAGGAAACGGACGATGGGTTCCTCTATGACGTCTTGAGGAAAATGTAAGTAAGCTTGCTTCTGGTATGATAACATCAAAGTCAAACGAACCAACGATTTAACTGGATTCTATACTTCTTTCAACCTTATGGAAAGTAGTCAGTGAAACTAAACAAATGTCCGTTTTAAATAATATTAATTTATGATATTTTTTTTAGAGATCCCACATATCATTATGTAGAACCGTACACAGTGATGGCAAAATTTAACACATTGGATATGATGTGTAAACACATCAAATCATATTACAAGGTAAGTCACAGAAAACTCCACTAAACTATTTTGCAAATTCTTAAATGCTCAATCCAGGTGATCTCGCTTCTCTTAGGCTGAAGGAATTAGCCAATCAGCGAACATTTTGTTCCTAGCTCAATGTTTCCTAGTTCCAGGTTTTCGGCTCGATTTACAACAGCTTTTACTCGAAAATAAAGAAAATAAAACTCCTCCGTGCAAAGATTCGCCAAATACCTTTTTGACAAATTTCCAAACTCATCCAACCTCTGACGTCACAACCGTGTTTCCATAGCCTCATGTGAACATCAGCCAATCAGAGCGTAATTTCATAACAAGCTTCATATACGTCCCGGCCCCAGTTGTGCTGATTCCAAAGAGACATGAGAATTTTATTTGCGTATTTAACCATGATGTTGATATCCATTTTATCCTTTCTTATAGGTAAAGGTGCCATAGGCAAAAACGTTAAACGAAGATAATATTTTCGGAGTATTGCAGAGATATGAATGCGGTCATAATAAAGCTAGCTGAAGAAAGAGACAAATATTGTTTGGTATGTATGTCTCTTGCAATAATATAGCAGTGGAGTATTCCAGATCTAGCGACAATGAAATGAGTACATTCAAAGTGATTTTCTTTTCTTGTCTTCTAGAAAGATAATGGTCATACTTATAGGGAAGATGATACAGATCGAAAAAGAGGAAAGGATCAAAGGTAATATTATTTAAATAATTATTCATCATCATCATCATCTTCATCATTGTTATTGTTGTTGCTGTTATTATTATTATTATTTGACTTTCTGCTTTCTTTGTCCATTCATACTTAATTAAACAATATGAAATATATGCGCTTGACTCAGTACTGTGATACAAACAGCCGTGAGCTGTATGCTAGCCCAACCATGAATAATGTTATATTCATTGAAAAACCAATTAAATCAACTTTCTTTATCCAGTTTTTTAAACTACTGTAGTGATATGCTCTGTTCTTATAACGTTTTAGCAGATCCTACAGAAAGAAGCAATTTTTCATATGAATCAGGCCGAAACATCACCAGAGTAAGTAATATATGAGTTATGTATAATGGTAACTGAACTGAGTTGAGTCAATTTGTGAATAAATCACACTGCTGACAGCCAATCAGATTGTAAGATTTGCTAGTGGTTTCAAATTGGGAATAATTAAACAAGAAACATGAGATTCATTACCAAATATCTCTTCAAAGTTGAAAGTTTTAATTACCTAACCATAAGCTGAGATTTGATAATATTTTCGATGTATTGCAGAGATATGAATGTGGTCATAATAAAGCTAGCTGAAGAAAGAGACAAATATTGTTTGGTATGTATGTCTCTTGCAATAATATAGCAGTGGAGTATTCCAGATCTAGCGACAATAAAATGAGTACATTTAAAGTGATTTTCTTTTCTTGTCTTCTAGAAAGATAATGGTCATACTTATAGGGAAGATGCCAGATGCAAAGATTAATTTGCAAACCCTCTGGTTATATGGTAAAGTCTTATAAATCCATAACTGGACCACAGAGAAAAGAATAAAGATATTCCCTCTAAAAGAATACACAGAAACTTTGCTTGGGCTGCCTGTGAGAATCCAAACCTCACTTTGGTGTAAAATATTCGGTCCAAGTCGGACACTTCCATACATAATGAACCTTATTAACTGTTTCTTATTTTTACGCAGTGTGCGGAAAAAGAAGCACATATTGATTTGATAAAAAGAAAGGAAGACAATGTCCAAAAAGATTTAATGGCAATTATCTACAAGTCAAGAAATGATCACCAAATACAAAAAACGAAATATACCAGAGCCAACATTAGATAAAGTCTTGGATCGAGAAGCAAGATGACCATTGTAAAGTTGAAGAGTGGAAGATCTTTCAATTTAGTTATGTTGACCAGCAGTACCTCAGAGTTGGTAAGAGAGGGTGTCTTTGATGTTATAAAGGTACCTCAAAACATTCACCACCTTTGTGTTGCATTATATTCACAACCAAAATGTTATATTTACAGCCTGACTGACCCATTAAGTTAAACCAGGGCATTTGTCAGTAAAATAACAATTATTATTATTAATACTATTATTATTATTATTATTATCATCATCATCATTATTATTATAGTAATAACAATAACTATAAAAGGTTTTCATATATCACATATTACTTTAACAATTATATTGTCATATTAATTTGACAATAAAAAAATTAATACTCTATACAATATAAATAACGATATTTCAGTTGATTTTCAATTTTCATTCATAAATGCAATAATTATAAGAAATTTTTAAATAAATATAAGGTCAAGGTCGCCAACCCTTTTGTTACTCCAAATTGAATACGCATTTCTTGATACGATATTCTAAATCTGAAAAGAGATGTCGCTAATAACGTGGGTAAGTTTTATTGATTCATGTATGAATGAAACTATTTGGCTTACCAGCTACCAGACTAAGCCTTTTCGAATTAGATTTTTAGTGACCGGTTAGAACGTGACCTGCGAATTACTAGATTTCTTGTGGTCTGATCAAAAAGTATTTGCAACACTTATCGGGCTAAGATGGAAATTAAGTTGATGTCGATTTACTCGATTGGCATTATCTAGGCAACGATAAATAAAGATAGCTGAAAAACGCTTGTTTCTAAAGTAACTCTAGATTGATTTAATTACTATATTTGCGTCTTAAACTACACATCAACTCAAATGTACTCAAAGGATTTGATAAGAGCGATTTCGAAAACAATTGCATGATCATTCTGAGACCTTGTATTTCATGTTTGAAAAACTAAACTCCGTGCGAACAGTCTTTGGCGTGCTGACTGTTAAACAGATTTCTAGGTCTTACATTAGTATATTCTAAGCTTTTTAGCTAGATTTATATTCTTGTATATTTGTATTTTGTAAAATTGTATCATAGGGTAACAATAAGGAAATTGTTGTATCTCACATTTTGTTATTCGCAGTCAAAAATGATTCATACATGAGATATGACAGATGTTTCTTTTTCTCCACCCAGGCAAAAAACTATACATGTTTAGAGGAAACGGACGATGGGTTCCTCCATGAGGTGTTGAGGAAAATGTAAGTAAGCTTGCTTCTGGTATGATAACATCAAAGTCAAACAAACCAACGATTTAACTGGATTCTATACTTCTTTCGATCTGATGGAAAGTAGTCAGTGAAACTAAACAAATGTCCATTTTGAATAATATTAATTTATAATATTTTTTTTAGAGATCCAACATATAATTATGTGCAACCATTCACGGTGATGGCAAAATTTAACACATTGGATATGATGTGTAAACACATCAAATCATATTACAAGGTAAGTCACAGAAAACTCCACTAAACTATTTTGCAAATTCTTAAATGCTCAATCCAGGTGATCTCGCTTCTCTTAGGCTGAAGGAATTAGCCAATCAGCGGACATTTTGTTCCTAGCTCAATGTTTCCTAGTTCCAGGTTTTCGGCTCGATTTACAACAGCTTTTACTCGAAAATAAAGAAAATAAAACTCCTCCGTGCAAAGATTCGCCAAATACCTTTTTGACAAATTTCCAAACTCATCCAACCTCTGACGTCACAACCGTGTTTACATAGCCTCATGTGAACATCAGCCAATCAGAGTGTAATTTCATAACAAGCTTCATATACATCCCGGACCCAGTTGTGCTGATTGCAAAGAGACTTGAGAATTTTATTTGCGTATTTAACCATGATGTTGATATCCATTTTATCCTTTCTTATAGGTAAAGGTGCCATAGGCAAAAATATAAAAAAAAGATGGGATGAAAAATACCCAAACCATTCATTCGTCAACCATAAAAATTTGACACTGAACGCCAAGCGTTTTCTACAAAATGACCAGGAAGTCATAGACTTTTTTTTTCAAGGTTAGTATTCTGTTATTCAACTGCATGCCTTGTGATTTGATATCCCGTGGGGGGGGGGGGGACTCCCTTATAAAATGGGTAGGTATGCTCTGACGTCACAACCGTGTTTACATAGCCTCATGTGAACATCAGCCAATCAGAGCGTAATTTCATAACAAGCTGTTGGAATGTCTGGATTGGCGAGAATATGTAAAATTGCAGTAAATTGTACGTGTCCGTTAGCTTTAACTGAGGCATGGTAAAATTCGCTTCGAGGCTAATAACGTGAACCGAAATAACATAATCCCTATTTTAAATCTATTTTCATAAACTAGGTCTATTCAGCTTTAAGAAAATGTATACTTTCTTTGTGTTATACTGTAAAGCGAGCACTGTTCGTGCGCATAGTGGTTGTAGTATTGGACAATCAACTCTACTTCTCAACAGAAAGTATGGAAAAACAAAAGAACATCCTTGCATTTAGAGGTCATGATGATTAAATGAACATTGTGAAAGAGCACTTGGAGGAAGAAGAAAGATCAGTTCTAATTCTTACGTAAAAGTCACTTCGCAATCTGCGGATTCACTCTAACTAATCAGAGCAGATAGGTCTTGGCAGTTGAGTACATATGAAATGAATTTCTTTTCTATTATTCTAGAAAAAAAATGGGTGAACTGGACAACAGAAAAAAGAATACGGTTGGTACAGATCGAAAAAGAGGAAAGGATCAAAGGTAATATTATCTAAATAATTATTCATCTTCATCATTGTTATTGTTGTTGTTGTTGCTGTTATTATTATTATTATTTGACTTTCTGCTTTCTTTGTCCATTCATACTTAATTAAACAATATGAAATATATGCGCTTGACTCAGTACTGTGATACAAACAGCCGTGAGCTGTATGCTAGCCCAACCATGAATAATGTTATATTCATTGAAAAACCAATTAAATCAACTTTCTTTATCCAGTTTTTTAAACTACTGTAGTGATATGCTCTGTTCTTATAACGTTTTAGCAGATCCTACAGAAAGAAGCAATTTTTCATATGAATCAGGCCGAAACATCACCAGAGTAAGTAATATATGAGTTATGTATAATGGTAACTGAACTGAGTTGAGTCAATTTGTGAATAAATCACACTGCTGACAGCCAATCAGATTGTAAGATTTGCTAGTGGTTTCAAATTGGGAATAATTAAACAAGAAACATGAGATTCATTACCAAATATCTCTTCAAAGTTGAAAGTTTTAATTACCTAACCATAAGCTGAGATTTGATAATATTTTCGATGTATTGCAGAGATATGAATGTGGTCATAATAAAGCTAGCTGAAGAAAGAGACAAATATTGTTTGGTATGTATGTCTCTTGCAATAATATAGCAGTGGAGTATTCCAGATCTAGCGACAATGAAATGAGTACATTTAAAGTGATTTTCTTTTCTTGTCTTCTAGAAAGATAATGGTCATACTTATAGGGAAGATGCCAGATGCAAAGATTAATTTGCAAACCCTCTGGTTATATGGTAAAGTCTTATAAATCCATAACTGGACCACAGAGAAAAGAATAAAGATATTCCCTCTAAAAGAATACACAGAAACTTTGCTTGGGCTGCCTGTGAGAATCCAAACCTCACTTTGGTGTAAAATATTCGGTCCAAGTCGGACACTTCCATACATAATGAACCTTATTAACTGTTTCTTACTTTTACACAGTGTGAGGAAAACGAAAAACATATTTCTCTGATTCGAAGTTTGGACGAAACAGCCCACAAAGAAGTAATGGCTATTATCTACAAGTCAAGAAATGATCACCAAATACAAAAAACGAAATATACCAGAGCCAACATTAGATAAAGTCTTGGATCGAGAAGCAAGATGACCATTGTAAAGTTGAAGAGTGGAAGATCTTTCAATTTAGTTATGTTGACCAGCAGTACCTCAGAGTTGGTAAGAGAGGGTGTCTTTGATGTTATAAAGGTACCTCAAAACATTCACCACCTTTGTGTTGCATTATATTCACAACCAAAATGTTATATTTACAGCCTGACATACAACACCTGTTCTATGGGCGAATCGGAAAAAAAATAGTTGCACGAGAATCCTATAACAGTTGTCCGCAAACGTATGTTGAGTATGGCCTTGAAGATCTCTTGGTTCTATCACGCAATTTTTTTCATTTTATAGGGGAGCAATCGCGACACAAAGGTTTTTTTTTACGACTATAAGGATTTTTACTCACATGTATCGACTTGTGATTATGAGTAGATACATTTAACCTCTTCCAATCTCTTGATCAATATTGATGAACCTCAATCTTTTATCACTTACAGCTTCACCAAGTGCTCTGCTTCATAGTGCTGAGGCAGAAGAAACTAGGTGAGTAAACTGATAAACGTTTAAAGATGTGACTCGGTTCAGATACTGTTCGGGATGCCATACCAGTGCCGTGGTCAGTTACATGCACGGATTGGGAATATATTGCAATTATATCATTTGCTAATCTTGAGTCAAGGCCAACACCATGGATTCTAGTTGTTGTAAAATAATTGGGATCGCCAAAAAAAATAAATTCTTAAATGCTCAATCTAACTGATGGAGTTTTCTAAACGAGATCATTAAAATGTATTAGAAGGAAAGACTACCCCTTTTGGTACGTTTAGGTAAGAGGAACTCTCCTCAGCGAGGATGAAATTTTTAAATTGAAAGATGTAGCAAGGCAAAAAGACTATTTACAGCTATATCTGAGGTTGGACAATCAACTTTACTTCTCAACAGAAAGTATGGAGAAACAAAAGAACATCCTGGCTGTAGTAATCAACAGATTAGATTACAGTACATGATTACGTCATACAATGTAAATATCACGTATCACCACATGCCCCAGTTGTGCTGATTGCAAAGAGACTTGAGAATTTTATTTGCGTATTTAACCATGATGTTGATATCCATTTTATCCTTTCTTATAGGTAAAGGTGCCATAGGCAAAAATGTAAAACGAAGATGGGATGAAAAATACCCTACCCTGTCGTTTGTACATTTGTAAACCACAAAAATCTAACTCTAAACGCGAAACGCTTTCTAAACAATGACTGATTCACTCTAATCAGAGCAGACAGGTCTTGGCAGTTGAGTACATATGAAATGAATTTCTTTTCTATTATTCTAGAAAAAAAATGGGTGAACTGGACAACAGAAAAAAGAATATGGTTGGTACAGATCGAAAAAGAGGAAAGGATCAAAGATAATATTATTTTTATGATTATTAATCTTCATCATTGTTATTGTTGTTGTTTCTGCTGTTATTATTATTATTATTTGACTTTCTGCTTTCTTTGTCCATTCATACTTAATTAAACAATATGAAATTTATGCGCTTGAATCAGTACTGTGATACAAACAGCTGTGAGCTGTATGCTAGCCCAACCATGAATAATGTTATATTCATTGAAAAACCAATTAAATTAACTTTCTTTATCCAGTTTTTAAAACTACTGTAGTGATATGCTCTGTTCTTACAACATTTTACCAGATCCTAGAGAAAGACCAGTAAATCGATCTAAAGAACAATTCGATAGAAGATATGGAAGCAGTAATCTCGAGTTTAGTCGACGAAAGAGACAAATATTGTTTGGTATGTATGTCTCTTGCAATAATATAGCAGTGGAGTATTCCAGATCTAGCGACAATGAAATGAGTACATTCAAAGTGATTTTCTTTTCTTGTCTTCTAGAAAGATAATGGTCATACTTATAGGGAAGATGATACAGATCGAAAAAGAGGAAAGGATCAAAGGTAATATTATTTAAATAATTATTCATCATCATCATCATCTTCATCATTGTTATTGTTGTTGCTGTTATTATTATTATTATTTGACTTTCTGCTTTCTTTGTCCATTCATACTTAATTAAACAATATGAAATATATGCGCTTGACTCAGTACTGTGATACAAACAGCCGTGAGCTGTATGCTAGCCCAACCATGAATAATGTTATATTCATTGAAAAACCAATTAAATCAACTTTCTTTATCCAGTTTTTTAAACTACTGTAGTGATATGCTCTGTTCTTATAACGTTTTAGCAGATCCTACAGAAAGAAGCAATTTTTCATATGAATCAGGCCGAAACATCACCAGAGTAAGTAATATATGAGTTATGTATAATGGTAACTGAACTGAGTTGAGTCAATTTGTGAATAAATCACACTGCTGACAGCCAATCAGATTGTAAGATTTGCTAGTGGTTTCAAATTGGGAATAATTAAACAAGAAACATGAGATTCATTACCAAATATCTCTTCAAAGTTGAAAGTTTTAATTACCTAACCATAAGCTGAGATTTGATAATATTTTCGATGTATTGCAGAGATATGAATGTGGTCATAATAAAGCTAGCTGAAGAAAGAGACAAATATTGTTTGGTATGTATGTCTCTTGCAATAATATAGCAGTGGAGTATTCCAGATCTAGCGACAATGAAATGAGTACATTTAAAGTGATTTTCTTTTCTTGTCTTCTAGAAAGATAATGGTCATACTTATAGGGAAGATGCCAGATGCAAAGATTAATTTGCAAACCCTCTGGTTATATGGTAAAGTCTTATAAATCCATAACTGGACCACAGAGAAAAGAATAAAGATATTCCCTCTAAAAGAATACACAGAAACTTTGCTTGGGCTGCCTGTGAGAATCCAAACCTCACTTTGGTGTAAAATATTCGGTCCAAGTCGGACACTTCCATACATAATGAACCTTATTAACTGTTTCTTATTTTTACGCAGTGTGCGGAAAAAGAAGCACATATTTCTCTGATTCGAAGTTTGGACAAAACAGCCCACAAAGAAGTAATGGCTATTATCTACAAGTCAAGAAATGATCACCAAATACAAAAAACGAAATATCCCTGAGCCAACATTAGAGAAAGTCTTGGATCGAGAAGCAAGATGACCATTGTAAAGTTGAAGAGTGGAAGATCTTTCAATTTAGTTATGTTGACCAGCAGTACCTCAGAGTTGGTAAGAGAGGGTGTCTTTGATGTTATAAAGGTACCTCAAAACATTCACCACCTTTGTGTTGCATTATATTCACAACCAAAATGTTATATTTACAGCCTGACTGACCCATTAAGTTAAACCAGGGCATTTGTCAGTAAAATAACAATTATTATTATTAATACTATTATTATTATTATTATTATCATCATCATCATTATTATTATAGTAATAACAATAACTATAAAAGGTTTTCATATATCACATATTACTTTAACAATTATATTGTCATATTAATTTGACAATAAAAAAATTAATACTCTATACAATATAAATAACGATATTTCAGTTGATTTTCAATTTTCATTCATAAATGCAATAATTATAAGAAATTTTTAAATAAATATAAGGTCAAGGTCGCCAACCCTTTTGTTACTCCAAATTGAATACGCATTTCTTGATACGATATTCTAAATCTGAAAAGAGATGTCGCTAATAACGTGGGTAAGTTTTATTGATTCATGTATGAATGAAACTATTTGGCTTACCAGCTACCAGACTAAGCCTTTTCGAATTAGATTTTTAGTGACCGGTTAGAACGTGACCTGCTAATTACTAGATTTCTTGTGGTCTGATCAAAAAGTATTTGCAACACTTATCGGGCTAAGATGGAAATTAAGTTGATGTCGATTTACTCGATCGGCATTACCTAGGCAACGATAAATAAAGATAGCTGAAAAACGCTTGTTTCTAAAGTAACTCTAGATTGATTTAATTACTATATTTGCGTCTTAAACTACACATCAACTCAAATGTACTCAAAGGATTTGATAAGAGCGATTTCGAAAACAATTGCATGATCATTCTGAGACCTTGTATTTCATGTTTGAAAAACTAAACTCCGTGCGAACAGTCTTTGGCGTGCTGACTGTTAAACAGATTTCTAGGTCTTACATTAGTATATTCTAAGCTTTTTAGCTAGATTTATATTCTTGTATATTTGTATTTTGTAAAATTGTATCATAGGGTAACAATAAGGAAATTGTTGTATCTCACATTTTGTTATTCGCAGTCAAAAATGATTCATACATGAGATATGACAGATGTTTCTTTTTCTCCACCCAGGCAAAAAACTATACATGTTTAGAGGAAACGGACGATGGGTTCCTCCATGAGGTGTTGAGGAAAATGTAAGTAAGCTTGCTTCTGGTATGATAACATCAAAGTCAAACGAACCAACGATTTAACTGGATTCTATACTTCTTTCGATCTGATGGAAAGTAGTCAGTGAAACTAAACAAATGTCCATTTTGAATAATATTAATTTATAATATTTTTTTTAGAGATCCAACATATAATTATGTGCAACCATTCACGGTGATGGCAAAATTTAACACATTGGATATGATGTGTAAACACATCAAATCATATTACAAGGTAAGTCACAGAAAACTCCACTAAACTATTTTGCAAATTCTTAAATGCTCAATCCAGGTGATCTCGCTTCTCTTAGGCTGAAGGAATTAGCCAATCAGCGGACATTTTGTTCCTAGCTCAATGTTTCCTAGTTCCAGGTTTTCGGCTCGATTTACAACAGCTTTTACTCGAAAATAAAGAAAATAAAACTCCTCCGTGCAAAGATTCGCCAATACCTTTTTGACAAATTTCCAAACTCATCCAACCTCTGACGTCACAACCGTGTTTACATAGCCTCATGTGAACATCAGCCAATCAGAGTGTAATTTCATAACAAGCTTCATATACATCCCGGACCCAGTTGTGCTGATTGCAAAGAGACTTGAGAATTTTATTTGCGTATTTAACCATGATGTTGATATCCATTTTATCCTTTCTTATAGGTAAAGGTGCCATAGGCAAAAATATAAAAAAAAGATGGGATGAAAAATACCCAAACCATTCATTCGTCAACCATAAAAATTTGACACTGAACGCCAAGCGTTTTCTACAAAATGACCAGGAAGTCATAGACTTTTTTTTTCAAGGTTAGTATTCTGTTATTCAACTGCATGCCTTGTGATTTGATATCCCGTGGGGGGGGGGGGGGGACTCCCTTATAAAATGGGTAGGTATGCTCTGACGTCACAACCGTGTTTACATAGCCTCATGTGAACATCAGCCAATCAGAGCGTAATTTCATAACAAGCTGTTGGAATGTCTGGATTGGCGAGAATATGTAAAATTGCAGTAAATTGTACGTGTCCGTTAGCTTTAACTGAGGCATGGTAAAATTCGCTTCGAGGCTAATAACGTGAAACGAAATAACATAATCCCTATTTTAAATCTATTTTCATAAACTAGGTCTATTCAGCTTTAAGAAAATGTATACTTTCTTTGTGTTATACTGTAAAGCGAGCACTGTTCGTGCGCATAGTGGTTGTAGTATTGGACAATCAACTCTACTTCTCAACAGAAAGTATGGAAAAACAAAAGAACATCCTTGCATTTAGAGGTCATGATGATTAAATGAACATTGTGAAAGAGCACTTGGAGGAAGAAGAAAGATCAGTTCTAATTCTTACGTAAAAGTCACTTCGCAATCTGCGGATTCACTCTAACTAATCAGAGCAGATAGGTCTTGGCAGTTGAGTACATATGAAATGAATTTCTTTTCTATTATTCTAGAAAAAAAATGGGTGAACTGGACAACAGAAAAAAGAATACGGTTGGTACAGATCGAAAAAGAGGAAAGGATCAAAGGTAATATTATCTAAATAATTATTCATCTTCATCATTGTTATTGTTGTTGTTGTTGCTGTTATTATTATTATTATTTGACTTTCTGCTTTCTTTGTCCATTCATACTTAATTAAACAATATGAAATATATGCGCTTGACTCAGTACTGTGATACAAACAGCCGTGAGCTGTATGCTAGCCCAACCATGAATAATGTTATATTCATTGAAAAACCAATTAAATCAACTTTCTTTATCCAGTTTTTTAAACTACTGTAGTGATATGCTCTGTTCTTATAACGTTTTAGCAGATCCTACAGAAAGAAGCAATTTTTCATATGAATCAGGCCGAAACATCACCAGAGTAAGTAATATATGAGTTATGTATAATGGTAACTGAACTGAGTTGAGTCAATTTGTGAATAAATCACACTGCTGACAGCCAATCAGATTGTAAGATTTGCTAGTGGTTTCAAATTGGGAATAATTAAACAAGAAACATGAGATTCATTACCAAATATCTCTTCAAAGTTGAAAGTTTTAATTACCTAACCATAAGCTGAGATTTGATAATATTTTCGATGTATTGCAGAGATATGAATGTGGTCATAATAAAGCTAGCTGAAGAAAGAGACAAATATTGTTTGGTATGTATGTCTCTTGCAATAATATAGCAGTGGAGTATTCCAGATCTAGCGACAATAAAATGAGTACATTTAAAGTGATTTTCTTTTCTTGTCTTCTAGAAAGATAATGGTCATACTTATAGGGAAGATGCCAGATGCAAAGATTAATTTGCAAACCCTCTGGTTATATGGTAAAGTCTTATAAATCCATAACTGGACCACAGAGAAAAGAATAAAGATATTCCCTCTAAAAGAATACACAGAAACTTTGCTTGGGCTGCCTGTGAGAATCCAAACCTCACTTTGGTGTAAAATATTCGGTCCAAGTCGGACACTTCCATACATAATGAACCTTATTAACTGTTTCTTATTTTTACGCAGTGTGCGGAAAAAGAAGCACATATTTCTCTGATTCGAAGTTTGGACAAAACAGCCCACAAAGAAGTAATGGCTATTATCTACAAGTCAAGAAATGATCACCAAATACAAAAAACGAAATATCCCTGAGCCAACATTAGAGAAAGTCTTGGATCGAGAAGCAAGATGACCATTGTAAAGTTGAAGAGTGGAAGATCTTTCAATTTAGTTATGTTGACCAGCAGTACCTCAGAGTTGGTAAGAGAGGGTGTCTTTGATGTTATAAAGGTACCTCAAAACATTCACCACCTTTGTGTTGCATTATATTCACAACCAAAATGTTATATTTACAGCCTGACTGACCCATTAAGTTAAACCAGGGCATTTGTCAGTAAAATAACAATTATTATTATTAATACTATTATTATTATTATTATTATCATCATCATCATTATTATTATAGTAATAACAATAACTATAAAAGGTTTTCATATATCACATATTACTTTAACAATTATATTGTCATATTAATTTGACAATAAAAAAATTAATACTCTATACAATATAAATAACGATATTTCAGTTGATTTTCAATTTTCATTCATAAATGCAATAATTATAAGAAATTTTTAAATAAATATAAGGTCAAGGTCGCCAACCCTTTTGTTACTCCAAATTGAATACGCATTTCTTGATACGATATTCTAAATCTGAAAAGAGATGTCGCTAATAACGTGGGTAAGTTTTATTGATTCATGTATGAATGAAACTATTTGGCTTACCAGCTACCAGACTAAGCCTTTTCGAATTAGATTTTTAGTGACCGGTTAGAACGTGACCTGCTAATTACTAGATTTCTTGTGGTCTGATCAAAAAGTATTTGCAACACTTATCGGGCTAAGATGGAAATTAAGTTGATGTCGATTTACTCGATCGGCATTACCTAGGCAACGATAAATAAAGATAGCTGAAAAACGCTTGTTTCTAAAGTAACTCTAGATTGATTTAATTACTATATTTGCGTCTTAAACTACACATCAACTCAAATGTACTCAAAGGATTTGATAAGAGCGATTTCGAAAACAATTGCATGATCATTCTGAGACCTTGTATTTCATGTTTGAAAAACTAAACTCCGTGCGAACAGTCTTTGGCGTGCTGACTGTTAAACAGATTTCTAGGTCTTACATTAGTATATTCTAAGCTTTTTAGCTAGATTTATATTCTTGTATATTTGTATTTTGTAAAATTGTATCATAGGGTAACAATAAGGAAATTGTTGTATCTCACATTTTGTTATTCGCAGTCAAAAATGATTCATACATGAGATATGACAGATGTTTCTTTTTCTCCACCCAGGCAAAAAACTATACATGTTTAGAGGAAACGGACGATGGGTTCCTCCATGAGGTGTTGAGGAAAATGTAAGTAAGCTTGCTTCTGGTATGATAACATCAAAGTCAAACGAACCAACGATTTAACTGGATTCTATACTTCTTTCGATCTGATGGAAAGTAGTCAGTGAAACTAAACAAATGTCCATTTTGAATAATATTAATTTATAATATTTTTTTTAGAGATCCAACATATAATTATGTGCAACCATTCACGGTGATGGCAAAATTTAACACATTGGATATGATGTGTAAACACATCAAATCATATTACAAGGTAAGTCACAGAAAACTCCACTAAACTATTTTGCAAATTCTTAAATGCTCAATCCAGGTGATCTCGCTTCTCTTAGGCTGAAGGAATTAGCCAATCAGCGGACATTTTGTTCCTAGCTCAATGTTTCCTAGTTCCAGGTTTTCGGCTCGATTTACAACAGCTTTTACTCGAAAATAAAGAAAATAAAACTCCTCCGTGCAAAGATTCGCCAATACCTTTTTGACAAATTTCCAAACTCATCCAACCTCTGACGTCACAACCGTGTTTACATAGCCTCATGTGAACATCAGCCAATCAGAGTGTAATTTCATAACAAGCTTCATATACATCCCGGACCCAGTTGTGCTGATTGCAAAGAGACTTGAGAATTTTATTTGCGTATTTAACCATGATGTTGATATCCATTTTATCCTTTCTTATAGGTAAAGGTGCCATAGGCAAAAATATAAAAAAAAGATGGGATGAAAAATACCCAAACCATTCATTCGTCAACCATAAAAATTTGACACTGAACGCCAAGCGTTTTCTACGAAATGACCAGGAAGTCATAGACTTTTTTTTTCAAGGTTAGTATTCTGTTATTCAACTGCATGCCTTGTGATTTGATATCCCGTGGGGGGGGGGGGGACTCCCTTATAAAATGGGTAGGTATGCTCTGACGTCACAACCGTGTTTACATAGCCTCATGTGAACATCAGCCAATCAGAGCGTAATTTCATAACAAGCTGTTGGAATGTCTGGATTGGCGAGAATATGTAAAATTGCAGTAAATTGTACGTGTCCGTTAGCTTTAACTGAGGCATGGTAAAATTCGCTTCGAGGCTAATAACGTGAAACGAAATAACATAATCCCTATTTTAAATCTATTTTCATAAACTAGGTCTATTCAGCTTTAAGAAAATGTATACTTTCTTTGTGTTATACTGTAAAGCGAGCACTGTTCGTGCGCATAGTGGTTGTAGTATTGGACAATCAACTCTACTTCTCAACAGAAAGTATGGAAAAACAAAAGAACATCCTTGCATTTAGAGGTCATGATGATTAAATGAACATTGTGAAAGAGCACTTGGAGGAAGAAGAAAGATCAGTTCTAATTCTTACGTAAAAGTCACTTCGCAATCTGCGGATTCACTCTAACTAATCAGAGCAGATAGGTCTTGGCAGTTGAGTACATATGAAATGAATTTCTTTTCTATTATTCTAGAAAAAAAATGGGTGAACTGGACAACAGAAAAAAGAATACGGTTGGTACAGATCGAAAAAGAGGAAAGGATCAAAGGTAATATTATCTAAATAATTATTCATCTTCATCATTGTTATTGTTGTTGTTGTTGCTGTTATTATTATTATTATTTGACTTTCTGCTTTCTTTGTCCATTCATACTTAATTAAACAATATGAAATATATGCGCTTGACTCAGTACTGTGATACAAACAGCCGTGAGCTGTATGCTAGCCCAACCATGAATAATGTTATATTCATTGAAAAACCAATTAAATCAACTTTCTTTATCCAGTTTTTTAAACTACTGTAGTGATATGCTCTGTTCTTATAACGTTTTAGCAGATCCTACAGAAAGAAGCAATTTTTCATATGAATCAGGCCGAAACATCACCAGAGTAAGTAATATATGAGTTATGTATAATGGTAACTGAACTGAGTTGAGTCAATTTGTGAATAAATCACACTGCTGACAGCCAATCAGATTGTAAGATTTGCTAGTGGTTTCAAATTGGGAATAATTAAACAAGAAACATGAGATTCATTACCAAATATCTCTTCAAAGTTGAAAGTTTTAATTACCTAACCATAAGCTGAGATTTGATAATATTTTCGATGTATTGCAGAGATATGAATGTGGTCATAATAAAGCTAGCTGAAGAAAGAGACAAATATTGTTTGGTATGTATGTCTCTTGCAATAATATAGCAGTGGAGTATTCCAGATCTAGCGACAATGAAATGAGTACATTTAAAGTGATTTTCTTTTCTTGTCTTCTAGAAAGATAATGGTCATACTTATAGGGAAGATGCCAGATGCAAAGATTAATTTGCAAACCCTCTGGTTATATGGTAAAGTCTTATAAATCCATAACTGGACCACAGAGAAAAGAATAAAGATATTCCCTCTAAAAGAATACACAGAAACTTTGCTTGGGCTGCCTGTGAGAATCCAAACCTCACTTTGGTGTAAAATATTCGGTCCAAGTCGGACACTTCCATACATAATGAACCTTATTAACTGTTTCTTATTTTTACGCAGTGTGCGGAAAAAGAAGCACATATTTCTCTGATTCGAAGTTTGGACAAAACAGCCCACAAAGAAGTAATGGCTATTATCTACAAGTCAAGAAATGATCACCAAATACAAAAAACGAAATATCCCTGAGCCAACATTAGAGAAAGTCTTGGATCGAGAAGCAAGATGACCATTGTAAAGTTGAAGAGTGGAAGATCTTTCAATTTAGTTATGTTGACCAGCAGTACCTCAGAGTTGGTAAGAGAGGGTGTCTTTGATGTTATAAAGGTACCTCAAAACATTCACCACCTTTGTGTTGCATTATATTCACAACCAAAATGTTATATTTACAGCCTGACTGACCCATTAAGTTAAACCAGGGCATTTGTCAGTAAAATAACAATTATTATTATTAATACTATTATTATTATTATTATTATCATCATCATCATTATTATTATAGTAATAACAATAACTATAAAAGGTTTTCATATATCACATATTACTTTAACAATTATATTGTCATATTAATTTGACAATAAAAAAATTAATACTCTATACAATATAAATAACGATATTTCAGTTGATTTTCAATTTTCATTCATAAATGCAATAATTATAAGAAATTTTTAAATAAATATAAGGTCAAGGTCGCCAACCCTTTTGTTACTCCAAATTGAATACGCATTTCTTGATACGATATTCTAAATCTGAATGAATGTTTGAGAGATGTCGCTAATAACGTGGGTAAGTTTTATTGATTCATGTATGAATGAAACTATTTGGCTTACCAGCTACCAGACTAAGCCTTTTCGAATTAGATTTTTAGTGACCAGTTAGAACGTGACCTGCTAATTACTAGATTTCTTGTGGTCTGATCAAAAAGTATTTGCAACACTTATCGGGCTAAGATGGAAATTAAGTTGATGTCGATTTACTCGATCGGCATTACCTAGGCAACGATAAATAAAGATAGCTGAAAAACGCTTGTTTCTAAAGTAACTCTAGATTGATTTAATTACTATATTTGCGTCTTAAACTACACATCAACTCAAATGTACTCAAAGGATTTGATAAGAGCGATTTCGAAAACAATTGCATGATCATTCTGAGACCTTGTATTTCATGTTTGAAAAACTAAACTCCGTGCGAACAGTCTTTGGCGTGCTGACTGTTAAACAGATTTTTAGGTCTTACATTAGTATATTCTAAGCTTTTTAGCTAGATTTATATTCTTGTATATTTGTATTTTGTAAAATTGTATCATAGGGTAACAATAAGGAAATTGTTGTATCTCACATTTTGTTATTCGCAGTCAAAAATGATTCATACATGAGATATGACAGATTTTTTTTTTCTCCACCCAGGCCAACAAGTATACCTGTTTAGAGGTAACGGACGATGGGTTCCTCTATGACGTCTTGAGGAAAATGTAAGTAAGCTTGCTTCTGGTATGATAACATCAAAGTCAAACGAACCAACGATTTAACTGGATTCTATACTTCTTTCAACCTTATGGAAAGTAGTCAGTGAAACTAAACAAATGTCCGTTTTAAATAATATTAATTTATGATATTTTTTTTAGAGATCCAACATATAATTACGTCGATCCATACACAGTGTTGGCAAGATTCAACGCATTTGATATGATGTGTAAACACATCAAATCATATTACAAGGTAAGTCACAGAAAACTCCACTAAACTATTTTGCAAATTCTTAAATGCTCAATCCAGGTGATCTCGCTTCTCTTAGGCTGAAGGAATTAGCCAATCAGCGAACATTTTGTTCCTAGCTCAATGTTTCCTAGTTCCAGGTTTTCGGCTCGATTTACAACAGCTTTTACTCGAAAATAAAGAAAATAAAACTCCTCCGTGCAAAGATTCGCCAAATACCTTTTTGACAAATTTCCAAACTCATCCAACCTCTGATGTCACAACCGTGTTTCCATAGCCTCATGTGAACATCAGCCAATCAGAGCGTAATTTCATAACAAGCTTCATATACGTCCCGGCCCCAGTTGTGCTGATTCCAAAGAGACATGAGAATTTTATTTGCGTATTTAACCATGATGTTGATATCCATTTTATCCTTTCTTATAGGTAAAGGTGCCATAGGCAAAAACGTTAAACGAAGATGGGATGAAAAATACCCTACCCTGTCCTTTGTAAACTACAAAAATCTAACGCTAAACGCGAAACGTTTTCTAAACAATGACTGATTCACTCTAACTAATCAGAGCAGACAGGTCTTGGCAGTTGAGTACATATGAAATGAATTTCTTTTGTATTATTCTAGGAAAAAATGGGTGAACTGGACAACAGAAAAAAGAATACGGTTGGTACAGATCGAAAAAGAGGAAAGGATCAAAGGTAATATTATCTAAATAATTATTCATCTTCATCATTGTTATTGTTGTTGTTGTTGCTGTTATTATTATTATTATTTGACTTTCTGCTTTCTTTGTCCATTCATACTTAATTAAACAATATGAAATATATGCGCTTGACTCAGTACTGTGATACAAACAGCCGTGAGCTGTATGCTAGCCCAACCATGAATAATGTTATATTCATTGAAAAACCAATTAAATCAACTTTCTTTATCCAGTTTTTCAAACTACTGTAGTGATATGCTCTGTTCTTATAACGTTTTAGCAGATCCTACAGAAAGAAGCAATTTTTCATATGAATCAGGCCGAAACATCACCAGAGTAAGTAATATATGAGTTATGTATAATGGTAACTGAACTGAGTTGAGTCAATTTGTGAATAAATCACACTGCTGACAGCCAATCAGATTGTAAGATTTGCTAGTGGTTTCAAATTGGGAATAATTAAACAAGAAACATGAGATTCATTACCAAATATCTCTTCAAAGTTGAAAGTTTTAATTACCTAACCATAAGCTGAGATTTGATAATATTTTCGATGTATTGCAGAGATATGAATGTGGTCATAATAAAGCTAGCTGAAGAAAGAGACAAATATTGTTTGGTATGTATGTCTCTTGCAATAATATAGCAGTGGAGTATTCCAGATCTAGCGACAATGAAATGAGTACATTCAAAGTGATTTTCTTTTCTTGTCTTCTAGAAAGATAATGGTCATACTTATAGGGAAGATGATACAGATCGAAAAAGAGGAAAGGATGAAAGGTAATATTATTTAAATAATTATTCATCATCATCATCATCTTCATCATTGTTATTGTTGTTGCTGTTATTATTATTATTATTTGACTTTCTGCTTTCTTTGTCCATTCATACTTAATTAAACAATATGAAATATATGCGCTTGACTCAGTACTGTGATACAAACAGCCGTGAGCTGTATGCTAGCCCAACCATGAATAATGTTATATTCATTGAAAAACCAATTAAATCAACTTTCTTTATCCAGTTTTTTAAACTACTGTAGTGATATGCTCTGTTCTTATAACGTTTTAGCAGATCCTACAGAAAGAAGCAATTTTTCATATGAATCAGGCCGAAACATCACCAGAGTAAGTAATATATGAGTTATGTATAATGGTAACTGAACTGAGTTGAGTCAATTTGTGAATAAATCACACTGCTGACAGCCAATCAGATTGTAAGATTTGCTAGTGGTTTCAAATTGGGAATAATTAAACAAGAAACATGAGATTCATTACCAAATATCTCTTCAAAGTTGAAAGTTTTAATTACCTAACCATAAGCTGAGATTTGATAATATTTTCGATGTATTGCAGAGATATGAATGTGGTCATAATAAAGCTAGCTGAAGAAAGAGACAAATATTGTTTGGTATGTATGTCTCTTGCAATAATATAGCAGTGGAGTATTCCAGATCTAGCGACAATGAAATGAGTACATTTAAAGTGATTTTCTTTTCTTGTCTTCTAGAAAGATAATGGTCATACTTATAGGGAAGATGCCAGATGCAAAGATTAATTTGCAAACCCTCTGGTTATATGGTAAAGTCTTATAAATCCATAACTGGACCACAGAGAAAAGAATAAAGATATTCCCTCTAAAAGAATACACAGAAACTTTGCTTGGGCTGCCTGTGAGAATCCAAACCTCACTTTGGTGTAAAATATTCGGTCCAAGTCGGACACTTCCATACATAATGAACCTTATTAACTGTTTCTTATTTTTACGCAGTGTGCGGAAAAAGAAGCACATATTTCTCTGATTCGAAGTTTGGACAAAACAGCCCACAAAGAAGTAATGGCTATTATCTACAAGTCAAGAAATGATCACCAAATACAAAAAACGAAATATCCCTGAGCCAACATTAGAGAAAGTCTTGGATCGAGAAGCAAGATGACCATTGTAAAGTTGAAGAGTGGAAGATCTTTCAATTTAGTTATGTTGACCAGCAGTACCTCAGAGTTGGTAAGAGAGGGTGTCTTTGATGTTATAAAGGTACCTCAAAACATTCACCACCTTTGTGTTGCATTATATTCACAACCAAAATGTTATATTTACAGCCTGACTGACCCATTAAGTTAAACCAGGGCATTTGTCAGTAAAATAACAATTATTATTATTAATACTATTATTATTATTATTATTATCATCATCATCATTATTATTATAGTAATAACAATAACTATAAAAGGTTTTCATATATCACATATTACTTTAACAATTATATTGTCATATTAATTTGACAATAAAAAAATTAATACTCTATACAATATAAATAACGATATTTCAGTTGATTTTCAATTTTCATTCATAAATGCAATAATTATAAGAAATTTTTAAATAAATATAAGGTCAAGGTCGCCAACCCTTTTGTTACTCCAAATTGAATACGCATTTCTTGATACGATATTCTAAATCTGAATGAATGTTTGAGAGATGTCGCTAATAACGTGGGTAAGTTTTATTGATTCATGTATGAATGAAACTATTTGGCTTACCAGCTACCAGACTAAGCCTTTTCGAATTAGATTTTTAGTGACCAGTTAGAACGTGACCTGCTAATTACTAGATTTCTTGTGGTCTGATCAAAAAGTATTTGCAACACTTATCGGGCTAAGATGGAAATTAAGTTGATGTCGATTTACTCGATCGGCATTACCTAGGCAACGATAAATAAAGATAGCTGAAAAACGCTTGTTTCTAAAGTAACTCTAGATTGATTTAATTACTATATTTGCGTCTTAAACTACACATCAACTCAAATGTACTCAAAGGATTTGATAAGAGCGATTTCGAAAACAATTGCATGATCATTCTGAGACCTTGTATTTCATGTTTGAAAAACTAAACTCCGTGCGAACAGTCTTTGGCGTGCTGACTGTTAAACAGATTTTTAGGTCTTACATTAGTATATTCTAAGCTTTTTAGCTAGATTTATATTCTTGTATATTTGTATTTTGTAAAATTGTATCATAGGGTAACAATAAGGAAATTGTTGTATCTCACATTTTGTTATTCGCAGTCAAAAATGATTCATACATGAGATATGACAGATTTTTTTTTTCTCCACCCAGGCCAACAAGTATACCTGTTTAGAGGTAACGGACGATGGGTTCCTCTATGACGTCTTGAGGAAAATGTAAGTAAGCTTGCTTCTGGTATGATAACATCAAAGTCAAACGAACCAACGATTTAACTGGATTCTATACTTCTTTCAACCTTATGGAAAGTAGTCAGTGAAACTAAACAAATGTCCGTTTTAAATAATATTAATTTATGATATTTTTTTTAGAGATCCAACATATAATTACGTCGATCCATACACAGTGTTGGCAAGATTCAACGCATTTGATATGATGTGTAAACACATCAAATCATATTACAAGGTAAGTCACAGAAAACTCCACTAAACTATTTTGCAAATTCTTAAATGCTCAATCCAGGTGATCTCGCTTCTCTTAGGCTGAAGGAATTAGCCAATCAGCGAACATTTTGTTCCTAGCTCAATGTTTCCTAGTTCCAGGTTTTCGGCTCGATTTACAACAGCTTTTACTCGAAAATAAAGAAAATAAAACTCCTCCGTGCAAAGATTCGCCAAATACCTTTTTGACAAATTTCCAAACTCATCCAACCTCTGATGTCACAACCGTGTTTCCATAGCCTCATGTGAACATCAGCCAATCAGAGCGTAATTTCATAACAAGCTTCATATACGTCCCGGCCCCAGTTGTGCTGATTCCAAAGAGACATGAGAATTTTATTTGCGTATTTAACCATGATGTTGATATCCATTTTATCCTTTCTTATAGGTAAAGGTGCCATAGGCAAAAACGTTAAACGAAGATGGGATGAAAAATACCCTACCCTGTCCTTTGTAAACTACAAAAATCTAACGCTAAACGCGAAACGTTTTCTAAACAATGACTGATTCACTCTAACTAATCAGAGCAGACAGGTCTTGGCAGTTGAGTACATATGAAATGAATTTCTTTTGTATTATTCTAGGAAAAAATGGGTGAACTGGACAACAGAAAAAAGAATACGGTTGGTACAGATCGAAAAAGAGGAAAGGATCAAAGGTAATATTATCTAAATAATTATTCATCTTCATCATTGTTATTGTTGTTGTTGTTGCTGTTATTATTATTATTATTTGACTTTCTGCTTTCTTTGTCCATTCATACTTAATTAAACAATATGAAATATATGCGCTTGACTCAGTACTGTGATACAAACAGCCGTGAGCTGTATGCTAGCCCAACCATGAATAATGTTATATTCATTGAAAAACCAATTAAATCAACTTTCTTTATCCAGTTTTTCAAACTACTGTAGTGATATGCTCTGTTCTTATAACGTTTTAGCAGATCCTACAGAAAGAAGCAATTTTTCATATGAATCAGGCCGAAACATCACCAGAGTAAGTAATATATGAGTTATGTATAATGGTAACTGAACTGAGTTGAGTCAATTTGTGAATAAATCACACTGCTGACAGCCAATCAGATTGTAAGATTTGCTAGTGGTTTCAAATTGGGAATAATTAAACAAGAAACATGAGATTCATTACCAAATATCTCTTCAAAGTTGAAAGTTTTAATTACCTAACCATAAGCTGAGATTTGATAATATTTTCGATGTATTGCAGAGATATGAATGTGGTCATAATAAAGCTAGCTGAAGAAAGAGACAAATATTGTTTGGTATGTATGTCTCTTGCAATAATATAGCAGTGGAGTATTCCAGATCTAGCGACAATGAAATGAGTACATTCAAAGTGATTTTCTTTTCTTGTCTTCTAGAAAGATAATGGTCATACTTATAGGGAAGATGATACAGATCGAAAAAGAGGAAAGGATGAAAGGTAATATTATTTAAATAATTATTCATCATCATCATCATCTTCATCATTGTTATTGTTGTTGCTGTTATTATTATTATTATTTGACTTTCTGCTTTCTTTGTCCATTCATACTTAATTAAACAATATGAAATATATGCGCTTGACTCAGTACTGTGATACAAACAGCCGTGAGCTGTATGCTAGCCCAACCATGAATAATGTTATATTCATTGAAAAACCAATTAAATCAACTTTCTTTATCCAGTTTTTTAAACTACTGTAGTGATATGCTCTGTTCTTATAACGTTTTAGCAGATCCTACAGAAAGAAGCAATTTTTCATATGAATCAGGCCGAAACATCACCAGAGTAAGTAATATATGAGTTATGTATAATGGTAACTGAACTGAGTTGAGTCAATTTGTGAATAAATCACACTGCTGACAGCCAATCAGATTGTAAGATTTGCTAGTGGTTTCAAATTGGGAATAATTAAACAAGAAACATGAGATTCATTACCAAATATCTCTTCAAAGTTGAAAGTTTTAATTACCTAACCATAAGCTGAGATTTGATAATATTTTCGATGTATTGCAGAGATATGAATGTGGTCATAATAAAGCTAGCTGAAGAAAGAGACAAATATTGTTTGGTATGTATGTCTCTTGCAATAATATAGCAGTGGAGTATTCCAGATCTAGCGACAATGAAATGAGTACATTTAAAGTGATTTTCTTTTCTTGTCTTCTAGAAAGATAATGGTCATACTTATAGGGAAGATGCCAGATGCAAAGATTAATTTGCAAACCCTCTGGTTATATGGTAAAGTCTTATAAATCCATAACTGGACCACAGAGAAAAGAATAAAGATATTCCCTCTAAAAGAATACACAGAAACTTTGCTTGGGCTGCCTGTGAGAATCCAAACCTCACTTTGGTGTAAAATATTCGGTCCAAGTCGGACACTTCCATACATAATGAACCTTATTAACTGTTTCTTATTTTTACGCAGTGTGCGGAAAAAGAAGCACATATTTCTCTGATTCGAAGTTTGGACAAAACAGCCCACAAAGAAGTAATGGCTATTATCTACAAGTCAAGAAATGATCACCAAATACAAAAAACGAAATATCCCTGAGCCAACATTAGAGAAAGTCTTGGATCGAGAAGCAAGATGACCATTGTAAAGTTGAAGAGTGGAAGATCTTTCAATTTAGTTATGTTGACCAGCAGTACCTCAGAGTTGGTAAGAGAGGGTGTCTTTGATGTTATAAAGGTACCTCAAAACATTCACCACCTTTGTGTTGCATTATATTCACAACCAAAATGTTATATTTACAGCCTGACTGACCCATTAAGTTAAACCAGGGCATTTGTCAGTAAAATAACAATTATTATTATTAATACTATTATTATTATTATTATTATCATCATCATCATTATTATTATAGTAATAACAATAACTATAAAAGGTTTTCATATATCACATATTACTTTAACAATTATATTGTCATATTAATTTGACAATAAAAAAATTAATACTCTATACAATATAAATAACGATATTTCAGTTGATTTTCAATTTTCATTCATAAATGCAATAATTATAAGAAATTTTTAAATAAATATAAGGTCAAGGTCGCCAACCCTTTTGTTACTCCAAATTGAATACGCATTTCTTGATACGATATTCTAAATCTGAATGAATGTTTGAGAGATGTCGCTAATAACGTGGGTAAGTTTTATTGATTCATGTATGAATGAAACTATTTGGCTTACCAGCTACCAGACTAAGCCTTTTCGAATTAGATTTTTAGTGACCAGTTAGAACGTGACCTGCTAATTACTAGATTTCTTGTGGTCTGATCAAAAAGTATTTGCAACACTTATCGGGCTAAGATGGAAATTAAGTTGATGTCGATTTACTCGATCGGCATTACCTAGGCAACGATAAATAAAGATAGCTGAAAAACGCTTGTTTCTAAAGTAACTCTAGATTGATTTAATTACTATATTTGCGTCTTAAACTACACATCAACTCAAATGTACTCAAAGGATTTGATAAGAGCGATTTCGAAAACAATTGCATGATCATTCTGAGACCTTGTATTTCATGTTTGAAAAACTAAACTCCGTGCGAACAGTCTTTGGCGTGCTGACTGTTAAACAGATTTTTAGGTCTTACATTAGTATATTCTAAGCTTTTTAGCTAGATTTATATTCTTGTATATTTGTATTTTGTAAAATTGTATCATAGGGTAACAATAAGGAAATTGTTGTATCTCACATTTTGTTATTCGCAGTCAAAAATGATTCATACATGAGATATGACAGATTTTTTTTTTCTCCACCCAGGCCAACAAGTATACCTGTTTAGAGGTAACGGACGATGGGTTCCTCTATGACGTCTTGAGGAAAATGTAAGTAAGCTTGCTTCTGGTATGATAACATCAAAGTCAAACGAACCAACGATTTAACTGGATTCTATACTTCTTTCAACCTTATGGAAAGTAGTCAGTGAAACTAAACAAATGTCCGTTTTAAATAATATTAATTTATGATATTTTTTTTAGAGATCCAACATATAATTACGTCGATCCATACACAGTGTTGGCAAGATTCAACGCATTTGATATGATGTGTAAACACATCAAATCATATTACAAGGTAAGTCACAGAAAACTCCACTAAACTATTTTGCAAATTCTTAAATGCTCAATCCAGGTGATCTCGCTTCTCTTAGGCTGAAGGAATTAGCCAATCAGCGAACATTTTGTTCCTAGCTCAATGTTTCCTAGTTCCAGGTTTTCGGCTCGATTTACAACAGCTTTTACTCGAAAATAAAGAAAATAAAACTCCTCCGTGCAAAGATTCGCCAAATACCTTTTTGACAAATTTCCAAACTCATCCAACCTCTGATGTCACAACCGTGTTTCCATAGCCTCATGTGAACATCAGCCAATCAGAGCGTAATTTCATAACAAGCTTCATATACGTCCCGGCCCCAGTTGTGCTGATTCCAAAGAGACATGAGAATTTTATTTGCGTATTTAACCATGATGTTGATATCCATTTTATCCTTTCTTATAGGTAAAGGTGCCATAGGCAAAAACGTTAAACGAAGATGGGATGAAAAATACCCTACCCTGTCCTTTGTAAACTACAAAAATCTAACGCTAAACGCGAAACGTTTTCTAAACAATGACTGATTCACTCTAACTAATCAGAGCAGACAGGTCTTGGCAGTTGAGTACATATGAAATGAATTTCTTTTGTATTATTCTAGGAAAAAATGGGTGAACTGGACAACAGAAAAAAGAATACGGTTGGTACAGATCGAAAAAGAGGAAAGGATCAAAGGTAATATTATCTAAATAATTATTCATCTTCATCATTGTTATTGTTGTTGTTGTTGCTGTTATTATTATTATTATTTGACTTTCTGCTTTCTTTGTCCATTCATACTTAATTAAACAATATGAAATATATGCGCTTGACTCAGTACTGTGATACAAACAGCCGTGAGCTGTATGCTAGCCCAACCATGAATAATGTTATATTCATTGAAAAACCAATTAAATCAACTTTCTTTATCCAGTTTTTCAAACTACTGTAGTGATATGCTCTGTTCTTATAACGTTTTAGCAGATCCTACAGAAAGAAGCAATTTTTCATATGAATCAGGCCGAAACATCACCAGAGTAAGTAATATATGAGTTATGTATAATGGTAACTGAACTGAGTTGAGTCAATTTGTGAATAAATCACACTGCTGACAGCCAATCAGATTGTAAGATTTGCTAGTGGTTTCAAATTGGGAATAATTAAACAAGAAACATGAGATTCATTACCAAATATCTCTTCAAAGTTGAAAGTTTTAATTACCTAACCATAAGCTGAGATTTGATAATATTTTCGATGTATTGCAGAGATATGAATGTGGTCATAATAAAGCTAGCTGAAGAAAGAGACAAATATTGTTTGGTATGTATGTCTCTTGCAATAATATAGCAGTGGAGTATTCCAGATCTAGCGACAATGAAATGAGTACATTCAAAGTGATTTTCTTTTCTTGTCTTCTAGAAAGATAATGGTCATACTTATAGGGAAGATGATACAGATCGAAAAAGAGGAAAGGATGAAAGGTAATATTATTTAAATAATTATTCATCATCATCATCATCTTCATCATTGTTATTGTTGTTGCTGTTATTATTATTATTATTTGACTTTCTGCTTTCTTTGTCCATTCATACTTAATTAAACAATATGAAATATATGCGCTTGACTCAGTACTGTGATACAAACAGCCGTGAGCTGTATGCTAGCCCAACCATGAATAATGTTATATTCATTGAAAAACCAATTAAATCAACTTTCTTTATCCAGTTTTTTAAACTACTGTAGTGATATGCTCTGTTCTTATAACGTTTTAGCAGATCCTACAGAAAGAAGCAATTTTTCATATGAATCAGGCCGAAACATCACCAGAGTAAGTAATATATGAGTTATGTATAATGGTAACTGAACTGAGTTGAGTCAATTTGTGAATAAATCACACTGCTGACAGCCAATCAGATTGTAAGATTTGCTAGTGGTTTCAAATTGGGAATAATTAAACAAGAAACATGAGATTCATTACCAAATATCTCTTCAAAGTTGAAAGTTTTAATTACCTAACCATAAGCTGAGATTTGATAATATTTTCGATGTATTGCAGAGATATGAATGTGGTCATAATAAAGCTAGCTGAAGAAAGAGACAAATATTGTTTGGTATGTATGTCTCTTGCAATAATATAGCAGTGGAGTATTCCAGATCTAGCGACAATGAAATGAGTACATTTAAAGTGATTTTCTTTTCTTGTCTTCTAGAAAGATAATGGTCATACTTATAGGGAAGATGCCAGATGCAAAGATTAATTTGCAAACCCTCTGGTTATATGGTAAAGTCTTATAAATCCATAACTGGACCACAGAGAAAAGAATAAAGATATTCCCTCTAAAAGAATACACAGAAACTTTGCTTGGGCTGCCTGTGAGAATCCAAACCTCACTTTGGTGTAAAATATTCGGTCCAAGTCGGACACTTCCATACATAATGAACCTTATTAACTGTTTCTTATTTTTACGCAGTGTGCGGAAAAAGAAGCACATATTTCTCTGATTCGAAGTTTGGACAAAACAGCCCACAAAGAAGTAATGGCTATTATCTACAAGTCAAGAAATGATCACCAAATACAAAAAACGAAATATCCCTGAGCCAACATTAGAGAAAGTCTTGGATCGAGAAGCAAGATGACCATTGTAAAGTTGAAGAGTGGAAGATCTTTCAATTTAGTTATGTTGACCAGCAGTACCTCAGAGTTGGTAAGAGAGGGTGTCTTTGATGTTATAAAGGTACCTCAAAACATTCACCACCTTTGTGTTGCATTATATTCACAACCAAAATGTTATATTTACAGCCTGACTGACCCATTAAGTTAAACCAGGGCATTTGTCAGTAAAATAACAATTATTATTATTAATACTATTATTATTATTATTATTATCATCATCATCATTATTATTATAGTAATAACAATAACTATAAAAGGTTTTCATATATCACATATTACTTTAACAATTATATTGTCATATTAATTTGACAATAAAAAAATTAATACTCTATACAATATAAATAACGATATTTCAGTTGATTTTCAATTTTCATTCATAAATGCAATAATTATAAGAAATTTTTAAATAAATATAAGGTCAAGGTCGCCAACCCTTTTGTTACTCCAAATTGAATACGCATTTCTTGATACGATATTCTAAATCTGAATGAATGTTTGAGAGATGTCGCTAATAACGTGGGGAAGTTTTATTGATTCATGTATGAATGAAACTATTTGGCTTACCAGCTACCAGACTAAGCCTTTTCGAATTAGATTTTTAGTGACCAGTTAGAACGTGACCTGCTAATTACTAGATTTCTTGTGGTCTGATCAAAAAGTATTTGCAACACTTATCGGGCTAAGATGGAAATTAAGTTGATGTCGATTTACTCGATCGGCATTACCTAGGCAACGATAAATAAAGATAGCTGAAAAACGCTTGTTTCTAAAGTAACTCTAGATTGATTTAATTACTATATTTGCGTCTTAAACTACACATCAACTCAAATGTACTCAAAGGATTTGATAAGAGCGATTTCGAAAACAATTGCATGATCATTCTGAGACCTTGTATTTCATGTTTGAAAAACTAAACTCCGTGCGAACAGTCTTTGGCGTGCTGACTGTTAAACAGATTTTTAGGTCTTACATTAGTATATTCTAAGCTTTTTAGCTAGATTTATATTCTTGTATATTTGTATTTTGTAAAATTGTATCATAGGGTAACAATAAGGAAATTGTTGTATCTCACATTTTGTTATTCGCAGTCAAAAATGATTCATACATGAGATATGACAGATTTTTTTTTTCTCCACCCAGGCCAACAAGTATACCTGTTTAGAGGTAACGGACGATGGGTTCCTCTATGACGTCTTGAGGAAAATGTAAGTAAGCTTGCTTCTGGTATGATAACATCAAAGTCAAACGAACCAACGATTTAACTGGATTCTATACTTCTTTCAACCTTATGGAAAGTAGTCAGTGAAACTAAACAAATGTCCGTTTTAAATAATATTAATTTATGATATTTTTTTTAGAGATCCAACATATAATTACGTCGATCCATACACAGTGTTGGCAAGATTCAACGCATTTGATATGATGTGTAAACACATCAAATCATATTACAAGGTAAGTCACAGAAAACTCCACTAAACTATTTTGCAAATTCTTAAATGCTCAATCCAGGTGATCTCGCTTCTCTTAGGCTGAAGGAATTAGCCAATCAGCGAACATTTTGTTCCTAGCTCAATGTTTCCTAGTTCCAGGTTTTCGGCTCGATTTACAACAGCTTTTACTCGAAAATAAAGAAAATAAAACTCCTCCGTGCAAAGATTCGCCAAATACCTTTTTGACAAATTTCCAAACTCATCCAACCTCTGATGTCACAACCGTGTTTCCATAGCCTCATGTGAACATCAGCCAATCAGAGCGTAATTTCATAACAAGCTTCATATACGTCCCGGCCCCAGTTGTGCTGATTCCAAAGAGACATGAGAATTTTATTTGCGTATTTAACCATGATGTTGATATCCATTTTATCCTTTCTTATAGGTAAAGGTGCCATAGGCAAAAACGTTAAACGAAGATGGGATGAAAAATACCCTACCCTGTCCTTTGTAAACTACAAAAATCTAACGCTAAACGCGAAACGTTTTCTAAACAATGACTGATTCACTCTAACTAATCAGAGCAGACAGGTCTTGGCAGTTGAGTACATATGAAATGAATTTCTTTTGTATTATTCTAGGAAAAAATGGGTGAACTGGACAACAGAAAAAAGAATACGGTTGGTACAGATCGAAAAAGAGGAAAGGATCAAAGGTAATATTATCTAAATAATTATTCATCTTCATCATTGTTATTGTTGTTGTTGTTGCTGTTATTATTATTATTATTTGACTTTCTGCTTTCTTTGTCCATTCATACTTAATTAAACAATATGAAATATATGCGCTTGACTCAGTACTGTGATACAAACAGCCGTGAGCTGTATGCTAGCCCAACCATGAATAATGTTATATTCATTGAAAAACCAATTAAATCAACTTTCTTTATCCAGTTTTTCAAACTACTGTAGTGATATGCTCTGTTCTTATAACGTTTTAGCAGATCCTACAGAAAGAAGCAATTTTTCATATGAATCAGGCCGAAACATCACCAGAGTAAGTAATATATGAGTTATGTATAATGGTAACTGAACTGAGTTGAGTCAATTTGTGAATAAATCACACTGCTGACAGCCAATCAGATTGTAAGATTTGCTAGTGGTTTCAAATTGGGAATAATTAAACAAGAAACATGAGATTCATTACCAAATATCTCTTCAAAGTTGAAAGTTTTAATTACCTAACCATAAGCTGAGATTTGATAATATTTTCGATGTATTGCAGAGATATGAATGTGGTCATAATAAAGCTAGCTGAAGAAAGAGACAAATATTGTTTGGTATGTATGTCTCTTGCAATAATATAGCAGTGGAGTATTCCAGATCTAGCGACAATGAAATGAGTACATTTAAAGTGATTTTCTTTTCTTGTCTTCTAGAAAGATAATGGTCATACTTATAGGGAAGATGCCAGATGCAAAGATTAATTTGCAAACCCTCTGGTTATATGGTAAAGTCTTATAAATCCATAACTGGACCACAGAGAAAAGAATAAAGATATTCCCTCTAAAAGAATACACAGAAACTTTGCTTGGGCTGCCTGTGAGAATCCAAACCTCACTTTGGTGTAAAATATTCGGTCCAAGTCGGACACTTCCATACATAATGAACCTTATTAACTGTTTCTTATTTTTACGCAGTGTGCGGAAAAAGAAGCACATATTTCTCTGATTCGAAGTTTGGACAAAACAGCCCACAAAGAAGTAATGGCTATTATCTACAAGTCAAGAAATGATCACCAAATACAAAAAACGAAATATCCCTGAGCCAACATTAGAGAAAGTCTTGGATCGAGAAGCAAGATGACCATTGTAAAGTTGAAGAGTGGAAGATCTTTCAATTTAGTTATGTTGACCAGCAGTACCTCAGAGTTGGTAAGAGAGGGTGTCTTTGATGTTATAAAGGTACCTCAAAACATTCACCACCTTTGTGTTGCATTATATTCACAACCAAAATGTTATATTTACAGCCTGACTGACCCATTAAGTTAAACCAGGGCATTTGTCAGTAAAATAACAATTATTATTATTAATACTATTATTATTATTATTATTATCATCATCATCATTATTATTATAGTAATAACAATAACTATAAAAGGTTTTCATATATCACATATTACTTTAACAATTATATTGTCATATTAATTTGACAATAAAAAAATTAATACTCTATACAATATAAATAACGATATTTCAGTTGATTTTCAATTTTCATTCATAAATGCAATAATTATAAGAAATTTTTAAATAAATATAAGGTCAAGGTCGCCAACCCTTTTGTTACTCCAAATTGAATACGCATTTCTTGATACGATATTCTAAATCTGAATGAATGTTTGAGAGATGTCGCTAATAACGTGGGGAAGTTTTATTGATTCATGTATGAATGAAACTATTTGGCTTACCAGCTACCAGACTAAGCCTTTTCGAATTAGATTTTTAGTGACCAGTTAGAACGTGACCTGCTAATTACTAGATTTCTTGTGGTCTGATCAAAAAGTATTTGCAACACTTATCGGGCTAAGATGGAAATTAAGTTGATGTCGATTTACTCGATCGGCATTACCTAGGCAACGATAAATAAAGATAGCTGAAAAACGCTTGTTTCTAAAGTAACTCTAGATTGATTTAATTACTATATTTGCGTCTTAAACTACACATCAACTCAAATGTACTCAAAGGATTTGATAAGAGCGATTTCGAAAACAATTGCATGATCATTCTGAGACCTTGTATTTCATGTTTGAAAAACTAAACTCCGTGCGAACAGTCTTTGGCGTGCTGACTGTTAAACAGATTTTTAGGTCTTACATTAGTATATTCTAAGCTTTTTAGCTAGATTTATATTCTTGTATATTTGTATTTTGTAAAATTGTATCATAGGGTAACAATAAGGAAATTGTTGTATCTCACATTTTGTTATTCGCAGTCAAAAATGATTCATACATGAGATATGACAGATTTTTTTTTTCTCCACCCAGGCCAACAAGTATACCTGTTTAGAGGTAACGGACGATGGGTTCCTCTATGACGTCTTGAGGAAAATGTAAGTAAGCTTGCTTCTGGTATGATAACATCAAAGTCAAACGAACCAACGATTTAACTGGATTCTATACTTCTTTCAACCTTATGGAAAGTAGTCAGTGAAACTAAACAAATGTCCGTTTTAAATAATATTAATTTATGATATTTTTTTTAGAGATCCAACATATAATTACGTCGATCCATACACAGTGTTGGCAAGATTCAACGCATTTGATATGATGTGTAAACACATCAAATCATATTACAAGGTAAGTCACAGAAAACTCCACTAAACTATTTTGCAAATTCTTAAATGCTCAATCCAGGTGATCTCGCTTCTCTTAGGCTGAAGGAATTAGCCAATCAGCGAACATTTTGTTCCTAGCTCAATGTTTCCTAGTTCCAGGTTTTCGGCTCGATTTACAACAGCTTTTACTCGAAAATAAAGAAAATAAAACTCCTCCGTGCAAAGATTCGCCAAATACCTTTTTGACAAATTTCCAAACTCATCCAACCTCTGATGTCACAACCGTGTTTCCATAGCCTCATGTGAACATCAGCCAATCAGAGCGTAATTTCATAACAAGCTTCATATACGTCCCGGCCCCAGTTGTGCTGATTCCAAAGAGACATGAGAATTTTATTTGCGTATTTAACCATGATGTTGATATCCATTTTATCCTTTCTTATAGGTAAAGGTGCCATAGGCAAAAACGTTAAACGAAGATGGGATGAAAAATACCCTACCCTGTCCTTTGTAAACTACAAAAATCTAACGCTAAACGCGAAACGTTTTCTAAACAATGACTGATTCACTCTAACTAATCAGAGCAGACAGGTCTTGGCAGTTGAGTACATATGAAATGAATTTCTTTTGTATTATTCTAGGAAAAAATGGGTGAACTGGACAACAGAAAAAAGAATACGGTTGGTACAGATCGAAAAAGAGGAAAGGATCAAAGGTAATATTATCTAAATAATTATTCATCTTCATCATTGTTATTGTTGTTGTTGTTGCTGTTATTATTATTATTATTTGACTTTCTGCTTTCTTTGTCCATTCATACTTAATTAAACAATATGAAATATATGCGCTTGACTCAGTACTGTGATACAAACAGCCGTGAGCTGTATGCTAGCCCAACCATGAATAATGTTATATTCATTGAAAAACCAATTAAATCAACTTTCTTTATCCAGTTTTTCAAACTACTGTAGTGATATGCTCTGTTCTTATAACGTTTTAGCAGATCCTACAGAAAGAAGCAATTTTTCATATGAATCAGGCCGAAACATCACCAGAGTAAGTAATATATGAGTTATGTATAATGGTAACTGAACTGAGTTGAGTCAATTTGTGAATAAATCACACTGCTGACAGCCAATCAGATTGTAAGATTTGCTAGTGGTTTCAAATTGGGAATAATTAAACAAGAAACATGAGATTCATTACCAAATATCTCTTCAAAGTTGAAAGTTTTAATTACCTAACCATAAGCTGAGATTTGATAATATTTTCGATGTATTGCAGAGATATGAATGTGGTCATAATAAAGCTAGCTGAAGAAAGAGACAAATATTGTTTGGTATGTATGTCTCTTGCAATAATATAGCAGTGGAGTATTCCAGATCTAGCGACAATGAAATGAGTACATTCAAAGTGATTTTCTTTTCTTGTCTTCTAGAAAGATAATGGTCATACTTATAGGGAAGATGATACAGATCGAAAAAGAGGAAAGGATGAAAGGTAATATTATTTAAATAATTATTCATCATCATCATCATCTTCATCATTGTTATTGTTGTTGCTGTTATTATTATTATTATTTGACTTTCTGCTTTCTTTGTCCATTCATACTTAATTAAACAATATGAAATATATGCGCTTGACTCAGTACTGTGATACAAACAGCCGTGAGCTGTATGCTAGCCCAACCATGAATAATGTTATATTCATTGAAAAACCAATTAAATCAACTTTCTTTATCCAGTTTTTTAAACTACTGTAGTGATATGCTCTGTTCTTATAACGTTTTAGCAGATCCTACAGAAAGAAGCAATTTTTCATATGAATCAGGCCGAAACATCACCAGAGTAAGTAATATATGAGTTATGTATAATGGTAACTGAACTGAGTTGAGTCAATTTGTGAATAAATCACACTGCTGACAGCCAATCAGATTGTAAGATTTGCTAGTGGTTTCAAATTGGGAATAATTAAACAAGAAACATGAGATTCATTACCAAATATCTCTTCAAAGTTGAAAGTTTTAATTACCTAACCATAAGCTGAGATTTGATAATATTTTCGATGTATTGCAGAGATATGAATGTGGTCATAATAAAGCTAGCTGAAGAAAGAGACAAATATTGTTTGGTATGTATGTCTCTTGCAATAATATAGCAGTGGAGTATTCCAGATCTAGCGACAATGAAATGAGTACATTTAAAGTGATTTTCTTTTCTTGTCTTCTAGAAAGATAATGGTCATACTTATAGGGAAGATGCCAGATGCAAAGATTAATTTGCAAACCCTCTGGTTATATGGTAAAGTCTTATAAATCCATAACTGGACCACAGAGAAAAGAATAAAGATATTCCCTCTAAAAGAATACACAGAAACTTTGCTTGGGCTGCCTGTGAGAATCCAAACCTCACTTTGGTGTAAAATATTCGGTCCAAGTCGGACACTTCCATACATAATGAACCTTATTAACTGTTTCTTATTTTTACGCAGTGTGCGGAAAAAGAAGCACATATTTCTCTGATTCGAAGTTTGGACAAAACAGCCCACAAAGAAGTAATGGCTATTATCTACAAGTCAAGAAATGATCACCAAATACAAAAAACGAAATATCCCTGAGCCAACATTAGAGAAAGTCTTGGATCGAGAAGCAAGATGACCATTGTAAAGTTGAAGAGTGGAAGATCTTTCAATTTAGTTATGTTGACCAGCAGTACCTCAGAGTTGGTAAGAGAGGGTGTCTTTGATGTTATAAAGGTACCTCAAAACATTCACCACCTTTGTGTTGCATTATATTCACAACCAAAATGTTATATTTACAGCCTGACTGACCCATTAAGTTAAACCAGGGCATTTGTCAGTAAAATAACAATTATTATTATTAATACTATTATTATTATTATTATTATCATCATCATCATTATTATTATAGTAATAACAATAACTATAAAAGGTTTTCATATATCACATATTACTTTAACAATTATATTGTCATATTAATTTGACAATAAAAAAATTAATACTCTATACAATATAAATAACGATATTTCAGTTGATTTTCAATTTTCATTCATAAATGCAATAATTATAAGAAATTTTTAAATAAATATAAGGTCAAGGTCGCCAACCCTTTTGTTACTCCAAATTGAATACGCATTTCTTGATACGATATTCTAAATCTGAATGAATGTTTGAGAGATGTCGCTAATAACGTGGGGAAGTTTTATTGATTCATGTATGAATGAAACTATTTGGCTTACCAGCTACCAGACTAAGCCTTTTCGAATTAGATTTTTAGTGACCAGTTAGAACGTGACCTGCTAATTACTAGATTTCTTGTGGTCTGATCAAAAAGTATTTGCAACACTTATCGGGCTAAGATGGAAATTAAGTTGATGTCGATTTACTCGATCGGCATTACCTAGGCAACGATAAATAAAGATAGCTGAAAAACGCTTGTTTCTAAAGTAACTCTAGATTGATTTAATTACTATATTTGCGTCTTAAACTACACATCAACTCAAATGTACTCAAAGGATTTGATAAGAGCGATTTCGAAAACAATTGCATGATCATTCTGAGACCTTGTATTTCATGTTTGAAAAACTAAACTCCGTGCGAACAGTCTTTGGCGTGCTGACTGTTAAACAGATTTTTAGGTCTTACATTAGTATATTCTAAGCTTTTTAGCTAGATTTATATTCTTGTATATTTGTATTTTGTAAAATTGTATCATAGGGTAACAATAAGGAAATTGTTGTATCTCACATTTTGTTATTCGCAGTCAAAAATGATTCATACATGAGATATGACAGATTTTTTTTTTCTCCACCCAGGCCAACAAGTATACCTGTTTAGAGGTAACGGACGATGGGTTCCTCTATGACGCCTTGAGGAAAATGTAAGTAAGCTTGCTTCTGGTATGATAACATCAAAGTCAAACGAACCAACGATTTAACTGGATTCTATACTTCTTTCAACCTTATGGAAAGTAGTCAGTGAAACTAAACAAATGTCCGTTTTAAATAATATTAATTTATGATATTTTTTTTAGAGATCCAACATATAATTACGTCGATCCATACACAGTGTTGGCAAGATTCAACGCATTTGATATGATGTGTAAACACATCAAATCATATTACAAGGTAAGTCACAGAAAACTCCACTAAACTATTTTGCAAATTCTTAAATGCTCAATCCAGGTGATCTCGCTTCTCTTAGGCTGAAGGAATTAGCCAATCAGCGAACATTTTGTTCCTAGCTCAATGTTTCCTAGTTCCAGGTTTTCGGCTCGATTTACAACAGCTTTTACTCGAAAATAAAGAAAATAAAACTCCTCCGTGCAAAGATTCGCCAAATACCTTTTTGACAAATTTCCAAACTCATCCAACCTCTGATGTCACAACCGTGTTTCCATAGCCTCATGTGAACATCAGCCAATCAGAGCGTAATTTCATAACAAGCTTCATATACGTCCCGGCCCCAGTTGTGCTGATTCCAAAGAGACATGAGAATTTTATTTGCGTATTTAACCATGATGTTGATATCCATTTTATCCTTTCTTATAGGTAAAGGTGCCATAGGCAAAAACGTTAAACGAAGATGGGATGAAAAATACCCTACCCTGTCCTTTGTAAACTACAAAAATCTAACGCTAAACGCGAAACGTTTTCTAAACAATGACTGATTCACTCTAACTAATCAGAGCAGACAGGTCTTGGCAGTTGAGTACATATGAAATGAATTTCTTTTGTATTATTCTAGGAAAAAATGGGTGAACTGGACAACAGAAAAAAGAATACGGTTGGTACAGATCGAAAAAGAGGAAAGGATCAAAGGTAATATTATCTAAATAATTATTCATCTTCATCATTGTTATTGTTGTTGTTGTTGCTGTTATTATTATTATTATTTGACTTTCTGCTTTCTTTGTCCATTCATACTTAATTAAACAATATGAAATATATGCGCTTGACTCAGTACTGTGATACAAACAGCCGTGAGCTGTATGCTAGCCCAACCATGAATAATGTTATATTCATTGAAAAACCAATTAAATCAACTTTCTTTATCCAGTTTTTCAAACTACTGTAGTGATATGCTCTGTTCTTATAACGTTTTAGCAGATCCTACAGAAAGAAGCAATTTTTCATATGAATCAGGCCGAAACATCACCAGAGTAAGTAATATATGAGTTATGTATAATGGTAACTGAACTGAGTTGAGTCAATTTGTGAATAAATCACACTGCTGACAGCCAATCAGATTGTAAGATTTGCTAGTGGTTTCAAATTGGGAATAATTAAACAAGAAACATGAGATTCATTACCAAATATCTCTTCAAAGTTGAAAGTTTTAATTACCTAACCATAAGCTGAGATTTGATAATATTTTCGATGTATTGCAGAGATATGAATGTGGTCATAATAAAGCTAGCTGAAGAAAGAGACAAATATTGTTTGGTATGTATGTCTCTTGCAATAATATAGCAGTGGAGTATTCCAGATCTAGCGACAATGAAATGAGTACATTCAAAGTGATTTTCTTTTCTTGTCTTCTAGAAAGATAATGGTCATACTTATAGGGAAGATGATACAGATCGAAAAAGAGGAAAGGATGAAAGGTAATATTATTTAAATAATTATTCATCATCATCATCATCTTCATCATTGTTATTGTTGTTGCTGTTATTATTATTATTATTTGACTTTCTGCTTTCTTTGTCCATTCATACTTAATTAAACAATATGAAATATATGCGCTTGACTCAGTACTGTGATACAAACAGCCGTGAGCTGTATGCTAGCCCAACCATGAATAATGTTATATTCATTGAAAAACCAATTAAATCAACTTTCTTTATCCAGTTTTTTAAACTACTGTAGTGATATGCTCTGTTCTTATAACGTTTTAGCAGATCCTACAGAAAGAAGCAATTTTTCATATGAATCAGGCCGAAACATCACCAGAGTAAGTAATATATGAGTTATGTATAATGGTAACTGAACTGAGTTGAGTCAATTTGTGAATAAATCACACTGCTGACAGCCAATCAGATTGTAAGATTTGCTAGTGGTTTCAAATTGGGAATAATTAAACAAGAAACATGAGATTCATTACCAAATATCTCTTCAAAGTTGAAAGTTTTAATTACCTAACCATAAGCTGAGATTTGATAATATTTTCGATGTATTGCAGAGATATGAATGTGGTCATAATAAAGCTAGCTGAAGAAAGAGACAAATATTGTTTGGTATGTATGTCTCTTGCAATAATATAGCAGTGGAGTATTCCAGATCTAGCGACAATGAAATGAGTACATTTAAAGTGATTTTCTTTTCTTGTCTTCTAGAAAGGTAATGGTCATACTTATAGGGAAGATGCCGGATGCAAAGATTAATTTGCAAACCCTCTGGTTATATGGTAAAGTCTTATAAATCCATAACTGGACCACAGAGAAAAGAATAAAGATATTCCCTCTAAAAGAATACACAGAAACTTTGCTTGGGCTGCCTGTGAGAATCCAAACCTCACTTTGGTGTAAAATATTCGGTCCAAGTCGGACACTTCCATACATAATGAACCTTATTAACTGTTTCTTATTTTTACGCAGTGTGCGGAAAAAGAAGCACATATTTCTCTGATTCGAAGTTTGGACAAAACAGCCCACAAAGAAGTAATGGCTATTATCTACAAGTCAAGAAATGATCACCAAATACAAAAAACGAAATATCCCTGAGCCAACATTAGAGAAAGTCTTGGATCGAGAAGCAAGATGACCATTGTAAAGTTGAAGAGTGGAAGATCTTTCAATTTAGTTATGTTGACCAGCAGTACCTCAGAGTTGGTAAGAGAGGGTGTCTTTGATGTTATAAAGGTACCTCAAAACATTCACCACCTTTGTGTTGCATTATATTCACAACCAAAATGTTATATTTACAGCCTGACTGACCCATTAAGTTAAACCAGGGCATTTGTCAGTAAAATAACAATTATTATTATTAATACTATTATTATTATTATTATTATCATCATCATCATTATTATTATAGTAATAACAATAACTATAAAAGGTTTTCATATATCACATATTACTTTAACAATTATATTGTCATATTAATTTGACAATAAAAAAATTAATACTCTATACAATATAAATAACGATATTTCAGTTGATTTTCAATTTTCATTCATAAATGCAATAATTATAAGAAATTTTTAAATAAATATAAGGTCAAGGTCGCCAACCCTTTTGTTACTCCAAATTGAATACGCATTTCTTGATACGATATTCTAAATCTGAATGAATGTTTGAGAGATGTCGCTAATAACGTGGGTAAGTTTTATTGATTCATGTATGAATGAAACTATTTGGCTTACCAGCTACCAGACTAAGCCTTTTCGAATTAGATTTTTAGTGACCAGTTAGAACGTGACCTGCTAATTACTAGATTTCTTGTGGTCTGATCAAAAAGTATTTGCAACACTTATCGGGCTAAGATGGAAATTAAGTTGATGTCGATTTACTCGATCGGCATTACCTAGGCAACGATAAATAAAGATAGCTGAAAAACGCTTGTTTCTAAAGTAACTCTAGATTGATTTAATTACTATATTTGCGTCTTAAACTACACATCAACTCAAATGTACTCAAAGGATTTGATAAGAGCGATTTCGAAAACAATTGCATGATCATTCTGAGACCTTGTATTTCATGTTTGAAAAACTAAACTCCGTGCGAACAGTCTTTGGCGTGCTGACTGTTAAACAGATTTTTAGGTCTTACATTAGTATATTCTAAGCTTTTTAGCTAGATTTATATTCTTGTATATTTGTATTTTGTAAAATTGTATCATAGGGTAACAATAAGGAAATTGTTGTATCTCACATTTTGTTATTCGCAGTCAAAAATGATTCATACATGAGATATGACAGATTTTTTTTTTCTCCACCCAGGCCAACAAGTATACCTGTTTAGAGGTAACGGACGATGGGTTCCTCTATGACGTCTTGAGGAAAATGTAAGTAAGCTTGCTTCTGGTATGATAACATCAAAGTCAAACGAACCAACGATTTAACTGGATTCTATACTTCTTTCAACCTTATGGAAAGTAGTCAGTGAAACTAAACAAATGTCCGTTTTAAATAATATTAATTTATGATATTTTTTTTAGAGATCCAACATATAATTACGTCGATCCATACACAGTGTTGGCAAGATTCAACGCATTTGATATGATGTGTAAACACATCAAATCATATTACAAGGTAAGTCACAGAAAACTCCACTAAACTATTTTGCAAATTCTTAAATGCTCAATCCAGGTGATCTCGCTTCTCTTAGGCTGAAGGAATTAGCCAATCAGCGAACATTTTGTTCCTAGCTCAATGTTTCCTAGTTCCAGGTTTTCGGCTCGATTTACAACAGCTTTTACTCGAAAATAAAGAAAATAAAACTCCTCCGTGCAAAGATTCGCCAAATACCTTTTTGACAAATTTCCAAACTCATCCAACCTCTGATGTCACAACCGTGTTTCCATAGCCTCATGTGAACATCAGCCAATCAGAGCGTAATTTCATAACAAGCTTCATATACGTCCCGGCCCCAGTTGTGCTGATTCCAAAGAGACATGAGAATTTTATTTGCGTATTTAACCATGATGTTGATATCCATTTTATCCTTTCTTATAGGTAAAGGTGCCATAGGCAAAAACGTTAAACGAAGATGGGATGAAAAATACCCTACCCTGTCCTTTGTAAACTACAAAAATCTAACGCTAAACGCGAAACGTTTTCTAAACAATGACTGATTCACTCTAACTAATCAGAGCAGACAGGTCTTGGCAGTTGAGTACATATGAAATGAATTTCTTTTGTATTATTCTAGGAAAAAATGGGTGAACTGGACAACAGAAAAAAGAATACGGTTGGTACAGATCGAAAAAGAGGAAAGGATCAAAGGTAATATTATCTAAATAATTATTCATCTTCATCATTGTTATTGTTGTTGTTGTTGCTGTTATTATTATTATTATTTGACTTTCTGCTTTCTTTGTCCATTCATACTTAATTAAACAATATGAAATATATGCGCTTGACTCAGTACTGTGATACAAACAGCCGTGAGCTGTATGCTAGCCCAACCATGAATAATGTTATATTCATTGAAAAACCAATTAAATCAACTTTCTTTATCCAGTTTTTCAAACTACTGTAGTGATATGCTCTGTTCTTATAACGTTTTAGCAGATCCTACAGAAAGAAGCAATTTTTCATATGAATCAGGCCGAAACATCACCAGAGTAAGTAATATATGAGTTATGTATAATGGTAACTGAACTGAGTTGAGTCAATTTGTGAATAAATCACACTGCTGACAGCCAATCAGATTGTAAGATTTGCTAGTGGTTTCAAATTGGGAATAATTAAACAAGAAACATGAGATTCATTACCAAATATCTCTTCAAAGTTGAAAGTTTTAATTACCTAACCATAAGCTGAGATTTGATAATATTTTCGATGTATTGCAGAGATATGAATGTGGTCATAATAAAGCTAGCTGAAGAAAGAGACAAATATTGTTTGGTATGTATGTCTCTTGCAATAATATAGCAGTGGAGTATTCCAGATCTAGCGACAATGAAATGAGTACATTTAAAGTGATTTTCTTTTCTTGTCTTCTAGAAAGATAATGGTCATACTTATAGGGAAGATGCCAGATGCAAAGATTAATTTGCAAACCCTCTGGTTATATGGTAAAGTCTTATAAATCCATAACTGGACCACAGAGAAAAGAATAAAGATATTCCCTCTAAAAGAATACACAGAAACTTTGCTTGGGCTGCCTGTGAGAATCCAAACCTCACTTTGGTGTAAAATATTCGGTCCAAGTCGGACACTTCCATACATAATGAACCTTATTAACTGTTTCTTATTTTTACGCAGTGTGCGGAAAAAGAAGCACATATTTCTCTGATTCGAAGTTTGGACAAAACAGCCCACAAAGAAGTAATGGCTATTATCTACAAGTCAAGAAATGATCACCAAATACAAAAAACGAAATATCCCTGAGCCAACATTAGAGAAAGTCTTGGATCGAGAAGCAAGATGACCATTGTAAAGTTGAAGAGTGGAAGATCTTTCAATTTAGTTATGTTGACCAGCAGTACCTCAGAGTTGGTAAGAGAGGGTGTCTTTGATGTTATAAAGGTACCTCAAAACATTCACCACCTTTGTGTTGCATTATATTCACAACCAAAATGTTATATTTACAGCCTGACTGACCCATTAAGTTAAACCAGGGCATTTGTCAGTAAAATAACAATTATTATTATTAATACTATTATTATTATTATTATTATCATCATCATCATTATTATTATAGTAATAACAATAACTATAAAAGGTTTTCATATATCACATATTACTTTAACAATTATATTGTCATATTAATTTGACAATAAAAAAATTAATACTCTATACAATATAAATAACGATATTTCAGTTGATTTTCAATTTTCATTCATAAATGCAATAATTATAAGAAATTTTTAAATAAATATAAGGTCAAGGTCGCCAACCCTTTTGTTACTCCAAATTGAATACGCATTTCTTGATACGATATTCTAAATCTGAATGAATGTTTGAGAGATGTCGCTAATAACGTGGGGAAGTTTTATTGATTCATGTATGAATGAAACTATTTGGCTTACCAGCTACCAGACTAAGCCTTTTCGAATTAGATTTTTAGTGACCAGTTAGAACGTGACCTGCTAATTACTAGATTTCTTGTGGTCTGATCAAAAAGTATTTGCAACACTTATCGGGCTAAGATGGAAATTAAGTTGATGTCGATTTACTCGATCGGCATTACCTAGGCAACGATAAATAAAGATAGCTGAAAAACGCTTGTTTCTAAAGTAACTCTAGATTGATTTAATTACTATATTTGCGTCTTAAACTACACATCAACTCAAATGTACTCAAAGGATTTGATAAGAGCGATTTCGAAAACAATTGCATGATCATTCTGAGACCTTGTATTTCATGTTTGAAAAACTAAACTCCGTGCGAACAGTCTTTGGCGTGCTGACTGTTAAACAGATTTTTAGGTCTTACATTAGTATATTCTAAGCTTTTTAGCTAGATTTATATTCTTGTATATTTGTATTTTGTAAAATTGTATCATAGGGTAACAATAAGGAAATTGTTGTATCTCACATTTTGTTATTCGCAGTCAAAAATGATTCATACATGAGATATGACAGATTTTTTTTTTCTCCACCCAGGCCAACAAGTATACCTGTTTAGAGGTAACGGACGATGGGTTCCTCTATGACGCCTTGAGGAAAATGTAAGTAAGCTTGCTTCTGGTATGATAACATCAAAGTCAAACGAACCAACGATTTAACTGGATTCTATACTTCTTTCAACCTTATGGAAAGTAGTCAGTGAAACTAAACAAATGTCCGTTTTAAATAATATTAATTTATGATATTTTTTTTAGAGATCCAACATATAATTACGTCGATCCATACACAGTGTTGGCAAGATTCAACGCATTTGATATGATGTGTAAACACATCAAATCATATTACAAGGTAAGTCACAGAAAACTCCACTAAACTATTTTGCAAATTCTTAAATGCTCAATCCAGGTGATCTCGCTTCTCTTAGGCTGAAGGAATTAGCCAATCAGCGAACATTTTGTTCCTAGCTCAATGTTTCCTAGTTCCAGGTTTTCGGCTCGATTTACAACAGCTTTTACTCGAAAATAAAGAAAATAAAACTCCTCCGTGCAAAGATTCGCCAAATACCTTTTTGACAAATTTCCAAACTCATCCAACCTCTGATGTCACAACCGTGTTTCCATAGCCTCATGTGAACATCAGCCAATCAGAGCGTAATTTCATAACAAGCTTCATATACGTCCCGGCCCCAGTTGTGCTGATTCCAAAGAGACATGAGAATTTTATTTGCGTATTTAACCATGATGTTGATATCCATTTTATCCTTTCTTATAGGTAAAGGTGCCATAGGCAAAAACGTTAAACGAAGATGGGATGAAAAATACCCTACCCTGTCCTTTGTAAACTACAAAAATCTAACGCTAAACGCGAAACGTTTTCTAAACAATGACTGATTCACTCTAACTAATCAGAGCAGACAGGTCTTGGCAGTTGAGTACATATGAAATGAATTTCTTTTGTATTATTCTAGGAAAAAATGGGTGAACTGGACAACAGAAAAAAGAATACGGTTGGTACAGATCGAAAAAGAGGAAAGGATCAAAGGTAATATTATCTAAATAATTATTCATCTTCATCATTGTTATTGTTGTTGTTGTTGCTGTTATTATTATTATTATTTGACTTTCTGCTTTCTTTGTCCATTCATACTTAATTAAACAATATGAAATATATGCGCTTGACTCAGTACTGTGATACAAACAGCCGTGAGCTGTATGCTAGCCCAACCATGAATAATGTTATATTCATTGAAAAACCAATTAAATCAACTTTCTTTATCCAGTTTTTCAAACTACTGTAGTGATATGCTCTGTTCTTATAACGTTTTAGCAGATCCTACAGAAAGAAGCAATTTTTCATATGAATCAGGCCGAAACATCACCAGAGTAAGTAATATATGAGTTATGTATAATGGTAACTGAACTGAGTTGAGTCAATTTGTGAATAAATCACACTGCTGACAGCCAATCAGATTGTAAGATTTGCTAGTGGTTTCAAATTGGGAATAATTAAACAAGAAACATGAGATTCATTACCAAATATCTCTTCAAAGTTGAAAGTTTTAATTACCTAACCATAAGCTGAGATTTGATAATATTTTCGATGTATTGCAGAGATATGAATGTGGTCATAATAAAGCTAGCTGAAGAAAGAGACAAATATTGTTTGGTATGTATGTCTCTTGCAATAATATAGCAGTGGAGTATTCCAGATCTAGCGACAATGAAATGAGTACATTCAAAGTGATTTTCTTTTCTTGTCTTCTAGAAAGATAATGGTCATACTTATAGGGAAGATGATACAGATCGAAAAAGAGGAAAGGATGAAAGGTAATATTATTTAAATAATTATTCATCATCATCATCATCTTCATCATTGTTATTGTTGTTGCTGTTATTATTATTATTATTTGACTTTCTGCTTTCTTTGTCCATTCATACTTAATTAAACAATATGAAATATATGCGCTTGACTCAGTACTGTGATACAAACAGCCGTGAGCTGTATGCTAGCCCAACCATGAATAATGTTATATTCATTGAAAAACCAATTAAATCAACTTTCTTTATCCAGTTTTTTAAACTACTGTAGTGATATGCTCTGTTCTTATAACGTTTTAGCAGATCCTACAGAAAGAAGCAATTTTTCATATGAATCAGGCCGAAACATCACCAGAGTAAGTAATATATGAGTTATGTATAATGGTAACTGAACTGAGTTGAGTCAATTTGTGAATAAATCACACTGCTGACAGCCAATCAGATTGTAAGATTTGCTAGTGGTTTCAAATTGGGAATAATTAAACAAGAAACATGAGATTCATTACCAAATATCTCTTCAAAGTTGAAAGTTTTAATTACCTAACCATAAGCTGAGATTTGATAATATTTTCGATGTATTGCAGAGATATGAATGTGGTCATAATAAAGCTAGCTGAAGAAAGAGACAAATATTGTTTGGTATGTATGTCTCTTGCAATAATATAGCAGTGGAGTATTCCAGATCTAGCGACAATGAAATGAGTACATTTAAAGTGATTTTCTTTTCTTGTCTTCTAGAAAGATAATGGTCATACTTATAGGGAAGATGCCAGATGCAAAGATTAATTTGCAAACCCTCTGGTTATATGGTAAAGTCTTATAAATCCATAACTGGACCACAGAGAAAAGAATAAAGATATTCCCTCTAAAAGAATACACAGAAACTTTGCTTGGGCTGCCTGTGAGAATCCAAACCTCACTTTGGTGTAAAATATTCGGTCCAAGTCGGACACTTCCATACATAATGAACCTTATTAACTGTTTCTTATTTTTACGCAGTGTGCGGAAAAAGAAGCACATATTTCTCTGATTCGAAGTTTGGACAAAACAGCCCACAAAGAAGTAATGGCTATTATCTACAAGTCAAGAAATGATCACCAAATACAAAAAACGAAATATCCCTGAGCCAACATTAGAGAAAGTCTTGGATCGAGAAGCAAGATGACCATTGTAAAGTTGAAGAGTGGAAGATCTTTCAATTTAGTTATGTTGACCAGCAGTACCTCAGAGTTGGTAAGAGAGGGTGTCTTTGATGTTATAAAGGTACCTCAAAACATTCACCACCTTTGTGTTGCATTATATTCACAACCAAAATGTTATATTTACAGCCTGACTGACCCATTAAGTTAAACCAGGGCATTTGTCAGTAAAATAACAATTATTATTATTAATACTATTATTATTATTATTATTATCATCATCATCATTATTATTATAGTAATAACAATAACTATAAAAGGTTTTCATATATCACATATTACTTTAACAATTATATTGTCATATTAATTTGACAATAAAAAAATTAATACTCTATACAATATAAATAACGATATTTCAGTTGATTTTCAATTTTCATTCATAAATGCAATAATTATAAGAAATTTTTAAATAAATATAAGGTCAAGGTCGCCAACCCTTTTGTTACTCCAAATTGAATACGCATTTCTTGATACGATATTCTAAATCTGAATGAATGTTTGAGAGATGTCGCTAATAACGTGGGGAAGTTTTATTGATTCATGTATGAATGAAACTATTTGGCTTACCAGCTACCAGACTAAGCCTTTTCGAATTAGATTTTTAGTGACCAGTTAGAACGTGACCTGCTAATTACTAGATTTCTTGTGGTCTGATCAAAAAGTATTTGCAACACTTATCGGGCTAAGATGGAAATTAAGTTGATGTCGATTTACTCGATCGGCATTACCTAGGCAACGATAAATAAAGATAGCTGAAAAACGCTTGTTTCTAAAGTAACTCTAGATTGATTTAATTACTATATTTGCGTCTTAAACTACACATCAACTCAAATGTACTCAAAGGATTTGATAAGAGCGATTTCGAAAACAATTGCATGATCATTCTGAGACCTTGTATTTCATGTTTGAAAAACTAAACTCCGTGCGAACAGTCTTTGGCGTGCTGACTGTTAAACAGATTTTTAGGTCTTACATTAGTATATTCTAAGCTTTTTAGCTAGATTTATATTCTTGTATATTTGTATTTTGTAAAATTGTATCATAGGGTAACAATAAGGAAATTGTTGTATCTCACATTTTGTTATTCGCAGTCAAAAATGATTCATACATGAGATATGACAGATTTTTTTTTTCTCCACCCAGGCCAACAAGTATACCTGTTTAGAGGTAACGGACGATGGGTTCCTCTATGACGCCTTGAGGAAAATGTAAGTAAGCTTGCTTCTGGTATGATAACATCAAAGTCAAACGAACCAACGATTTAACTGGATTCTATACTTCTTTCAACCTTATGGAAAGTAGTCAGTGAAACTAAACAAATGTCCGTTTTAAATAATATTAATTTATGATATTTTTTTTAGAGATCCAACATATAATTACGTCGATCCATACACAGTGTTGGCAAGATTCAACGCATTTGATATGATGTGTAAACACATCAAATCATATTACAAGGTAAGTCACAGAAAACTCCACTAAACTATTTTGCAAATTCTTAAATGCTCAATCCAGGTGATCTCGCTTCTCTTAGGCTGAAGGAATTAGCCAATCAGCGAACATTTTGTTCCTAGCTCAATGTTTCCTAGTTCCAGGTTTTCGGCTCGATTTACAACAGCTTTTACTCGAAAATAAAGAAAATAAAACTCCTCCGTGCAAAGATTCGCCAAATACCTTTTTGACAAATTTCCAAACTCATCCAACCTCTGATGTCACAACCGTGTTTCCATAGCCTCATGTGAACATCAGCCAATCAGAGCGTAATTTCATAACAAGCTTCATATACGTCCCGGCCCCAGTTGTGCTGATTCCAAAGAGACATGAGAATTTTATTTGCGTATTTAACCATGATGTTGATATCCATTTTATCCTTTCTTATAGGTAAAGGTGCCATAGGCAAAAACGTTAAACGAAGATGGGATGAAAAATACCCTACCCTGTCCTTTGTAAACTACAAAAATCTAACGCTAAACGCGAAACGTTTTCTAAACAATGACTGATTCACTCTAACTAATCAGAGCAGACAGGTCTTGGCAGTTGAGTACATATGAAATGAATTTCTTTTGTATTATTCTAGGAAAAAATGGGTGAACTGGACAACAGAAAAAAGAATACGGTTGGTACAGATCGAAAAAGAGGAAAGGATCAAAGGTAATATTATCTAAATAATTATTCATCTTCATCATTGTTATTGTTGTTGTTGTTGCTGTTATTATTATTATTATTTGACTTTCTGCTTTCTTTGTCCATTCATACTTAATTAAACAATATGAAATATATGCGCTTGACTCAGTACTGTGATACAAACAGCCGTGAGCTGTATGCTAGCCCAACCATGAATAATGTTATATTCATTGAAAAACCAATTAAATCAACTTTCTTTATCCAGTTTTTCAAACTACTGTAGTGATATGCTCTGTTCTTATAACGTTTTAGCAGATCCTACAGAAAGAAGCAATTTTTCATATGAATCAGGCCGAAACATCACCAGAGTAAGTAATATATGAGTTATGTATAATGGTAACTGAACTGAGTTGAGTCAATTTGTGAATAAATCACACTGCTGACAGCCAATCAGATTGTAAGATTTGCTAGTGGTTTCAAATTGGGAATAATTAAACAAGAAACATGAGATTCATTACCAAATATCTCTTCAAAGTTGAAAGTTTTAATTACCTAACCATAAGCTGAGATTTGATAATATTTTCGATGTATTGCAGAGATATGAATGTGGTCATAATAAAGCTAGCTGAAGAAAGAGACAAATATTGTTTGGTATGTATGTCTCTTGCAATAATATAGCAGTGGAGTATTCCAGATCTAGCGACAATGAAATGAGTACATTCAAAGTGATTTTCTTTTCTTGTCTTCTAGAAAGATAATGGTCATACTTATAGGGAAGATGATACAGATCGAAAAAGAGGAAAGGATGAAAGGTAATATTATTTAAATAATTATTCATCATCATCATCATCTTCATCATTGTTATTGTTGTTGCTGTTATTATTATTATTATTTGACTTTCTGCTTTCTTTGTCCATTCATACTTAATTAAACAATATGAAATATATGCGCTTGACTCAGTACTGTGATACAAACAGCCGTGAGCTGTATGCTAGCCCAACCATGAATAATGTTATATTCATTGAAAAACCAATTAAATCAACTTTCTTTATCCAGTTTTTTAAACTACTGTAGTGATATGCTCTGTTCTTATAACGTTTTAGCAGATCCTACAGAAAGAAGCAATTTTTCATATGAATCAGGCCGAAACATCACCAGAGTAAGTAATATATGAGTTATGTATAATGGTAACTGAACTGAGTTGAGTCAATTTGTGAATAAATCACACTGCTGACAGCCAATCAGATTGTAAGATTTGCTAGTGGTTTCAAATTGGGAATAATTAAACAAGAAACATGAGATTCATTACCAAATATCTCTTCAAAGTTGAAAGTTTTAATTACCTAACCATAAGCTGAGATTTGATAATATTTTCGATGTATTGCAGAGATATGAATGTGGTCATAATAAAGCTAGCTGAAGAAAGAGACAAATATTGTTTGGTATGTATGTCTCTTGCAATAATATAGCAGTGGAGTATTCCAGATCTAGCGACAATGAAATGAGTACATTTAAAGTGATTTTCTTTTCTTGTCTTCTAGAAAGGTAATGGTCATACTTATAGGGAAGATGCCGGATGCAAAGATTAATTTGCAAACCCTCTGGTTATATGGTAAAGTCTTATAAATCCATAACTGGACCACAGAGAAAAGAATAAAGATATTCCCTCTAAAAGAATACACAGAAACTTTGCTTGGGCTGCCTGTGAGAATCCAAACCTCACTTTGGTGTAAAATATTCGGTCCAAGTCGGACACTTCCATACATAATGAACCTTATTAACTGTTTCTTATTTTTACGCAGTGTGCGGAAAAAGAAGCACATATTTCTCTGATTCGAAGTTTGGACAAAACAGCCCACAAAGAAGTAATGGCTATTATCTACAAGTCAAGAAATGATCACCAAATACAAAAAACGAAATATCCCTGAGCCAACATTAGAGAAAGTCTTGGATCGAGAAGCAAGATGACCATTGTAAAGTTGAAGAGTGGAAGATCTTTCAATTTAGTTATGTTGACCAGCAGTACCTCAGAGTTGGTAAGAGAGGGTGTCTTTGATGTTATAAAGGTACCTCAAAACATTCACCACCTTTGTGTTGCATTATATTCACAACCAAAATGTTATATTTACAGCCTGACTGACCCATTAAGTTAAACCAGGGCATTTGTCAGTAAAATAACAATTATTATTATTAATACTATTATTATTATTATTATTATCATCATCATCATTATTATTATAGTAATAACAATAACTATAAAAGGTTTTCATATATCACATATTACTTTAACAATTATATTGTCATATTAATTTGACAATAAAAAAATTAATACTCTATACAATATAAATAACGATATTTCAGTTGATTTTCAATTTTCATTCATAAATGCAATAATTATAAGAAATTTTTAAATAAATATAAGGTCAAGGTCGCCAACCCTTTTGTTACTCCAAATTGAATACGCATTTCTTGATACGATATTCTAAATCTGAATGAATGTTTGAGAGATGTCGCTAATAACGTGGGTAAGTTTTATTGATTCATGTATGAATGAAACTATTTGGCTTACCAGCTACCAGACTAAGCCTTTTCGAATTAGATTTTTAGTGACCAGTTAGAACGTGACCTGCTAATTACTAGATTTCTTGTGGTCTGATCAAAAAGTATTTGCAACACTTATCGGGCTAAGATGGAAATTAAGTTGATGTCGATTTACTCGATCGGCATTACCTAGGCAACGATAAATAAAGATAGCTGAAAAACGCTTGTTTCTAAAGTAACTCTAGATTGATTTAATTACTATATTTGCGTCTTAAACTACACATCAACTCAAATGTACTCAAAGGATTTGATAAGAGCGATTTCGAAAACAATTGCATGATCATTCTGAGACCTTGTATTTCATGTTTGAAAAACTAAACTCCGTGCGAACAGTCTTTGGCGTGCTGACTGTTAAACAGATTTTTAGGTCTTACATTAGTATATTCTAAGCTTTTTAGCTAGATTTATATTCTTGTATATTTGTATTTTGTAAAATTGTATCATAGGGTAACAATAAGGAAATTGTTGTATCTCACATTTTGTTATTCGCAGTCAAAAATGATTCATACATGAGATATGACAGATTTTTTTTTTCTCCACCCAGGCCAACAAGTATACCTGTTTAGAGGTAACGGACGATGGGTTCCTCTATGACGCCTTGAGGAAAATGTAAGTAAGCTTGCTTCTGGTATGATAACATCAAAGTCAAACGAACCAACGATTTAACTGGATTCTATACTTCTTTCAACCTTATGGAAAGTAGTCAGTGAAACTAAACAAATGTCCGTTTTAAATAATATTAATTTATGATATTTTTTTTAGAGATCCAACATATAATTACGTCGATCCATACACAGTGTTGGCAAGATTCAACGCATTTGATATGATGTGTAAACACATCAAATCATATTACAAGGTAAGTCACAGAAAACTCCACTAAACTATTTTGCAAATTCTTAAATGCTCAATCCAGGTGATCTCGCTTCTCTTAGGCTGAAGGAATTAGCCAATCAGCGAACATTTTGTTCCTAGCTCAATGTTTCCTAGTTCCAGGTTTTCGGCTCGATTTACAACAGCTTTTACTCGAAAATAAAGAAAATAAAACTCCTCCGTGCAAAGATTCGCCAAATACCTTTTTGACAAATTTCCAAACTCATCCAACCTCTGATGTCACAACCGTGTTTCCATAGCCTCATGTGAACATCAGCCAATCAGAGCGTAATTTCATAACAAGCTTCATATACGTCCCGGCCCCAGTTGTGCTGATTCCAAAGAGACATGAGAATTTTATTTGCGTATTTAACCATGATGTTGATATCCATTTTATCCTTTCTTATAGGTAAAGGTGCCATAGGCAAAAACGTTAAACGAAGATGGGATGAAAAATACCCTACCCTGTCCTTTGTAAACTACAAAAATCTAACGCTAAACGCGAAACGTTTTCTAAACAATGACTGATTCACTCTAACTAATCAGAGCAGACAGGTCTTGGCAGTTGAGTACATATGAAATGAATTTCTTTTGTATTATTCTAGGAAAAAATGGGTGAACTGGACAACAGAAAAAAGAATACGGTTGGTACAGATCGAAAAAGAGGAAAGGATCAAAGGTAATATTATCTAAATAATTATTCATCTTCATCATTGTTATTGTTGTTGTTGTTGCTGTTATTATTATTATTATTTGACTTTCTGCTTTCTTTGTCCATTCATACTTAATTAAACAATATGAAATATATGCGCTTGACTCAGTACTGTGATACAAACAGCCGTGAGCTGTATGCTAGCCCAACCATGAATAATGTTATATTCATTGAAAAACCAATTAAATCAACTTTCTTTATCCAGTTTTTCAAACTACTGTAGTGATATGCTCTGTTCTTATAACGTTTTAGCAGATCCTACAGAAAGAAGCAATTTTTCATATGAATCAGGCCGAAACATCACCAGAGTAAGTAATATATGAGTTATGTATAATGGTAACTGAACTGAGTTGAGTCAATTTGTGAATAAATCACACTGCTGACAGCCAATCAGATTGTAAGATTTGCTAGTGGTTTCAAATTGGGAATAATTAAACAAGAAACATGAGATTCATTACCAAATATCTCTTCAAAGTTGAAAGTTTTAATTACCTAACCATAAGCTGAGATTTGATAATATTTTCGATGTATTGCAGAGATATGAATGTGGTCATAATAAAGCTAGCTGAAGAAAGAGACAAATATTGTTTGGTATGTATGTCTCTTGCAATAATATAGCAGTGGAGTATTCCAGATCTAGCGACAATGAAATGAGTACATTCAAAGTGATTTTCTTTTCTTGTCTTCTAGAAAGATAATGGTCATACTTATAGGGAAGATGATACAGATCGAAAAAGAGGAAAGGATGAAAGGTAATATTATTTAAATAATTATTCATCATCATCATCATCTTCATCATTGTTATTGTTGTTGCTGTTATTATTATTATTATTTGACTTTCTGCTTTCTTTGTCCATTCATACTTAATTAAACAATATGAAATATATGCGCTTGACTCAGTACTGTGATACAAACAGCCGTGAGCTGTATGCTAGCCCAACCATGAATAATGTCATATTCATTGAAAAACCAATTAAATCAACTTTCTTTATCCAGTTTTTTAAACTACTGTAGTGATATGCTCTGTTCTTATAACGTTTTAGCAGATCCTACAGAAAGAAGCAATTTTTCATATGAATCAGGCCGAAACATCACCAGAGTAAGTAATATATGAGTTATGTATAATGGTAACTGAACTGAGTTGAGTCAATTTGTGAATAAATCACACTGCTGACAGCCAATCAGATTGTAAGATTTGCTAGTGGTTTCAAATTGGGAATAATTAAACAAGAAACATGAGATTCATTACCAAATATCTCTTCAAAGTTGAAAGTTTTAATTACCTAACCATAAGCTGAGATTTGATAATATTTTCGATGTATTGCAGAGATATGAATGTGGTCATAATAAAGCTAGCTGAAGAAAGAGACAAATATTGTTTGGTATGTATGTCTCTTGCAATAATATAGCAGTGGAGTATTCCAGATCTAGCGACAATGAAATGAGTACATTTAAAGTGATTTTCTTTTCTTGTCTTCTAGAAAGGTAATGGTCATACTTATAGGGAAGATGCCGGATGCAAAGATTAATTTGCAAACCCTCTGGTTATATGGTAAAGTCTTATAAATCCATAACTGGACCACAGAGAAAAGAATAAAGATATTCCCTCTAAAAGAATACACAGAAACTTTGCTTGGGCTGCCTGTGAGAATCCAAACCTCACTTTGGTGTAAAATATTCGGTCCAAGTCGGACACTTCCATACATAATGAACCTTATTAACTGTTTCTTATTTTTACGCAGTGTGCGGAAAAAGAAGCACATATTTCTCTGATTCGAAGTTTGGACAAAACAGCCCACAAAGAAGTAATGGCTATTATCTACAAGTCAAGAAATGATCACCAAATACAAAAAACGAAATATCCCTGAGCCAACATTAGAGAAAGTCTTGGATCGAGAAGCAAGATGACCATTGTAAAGTTGAAGAGTGGAAGATCTTTCAATTTAGTTATGTTGACCAGCAGTACCTCAGAGTTGGTAAGAGAGGGTGTCTTTGATGTTATAAAGGTACCTCAAAACATTCACCACCTTTGTGTTGCATTATATTCACAACCAAAATGTTATATTTACAGCCTGACTGACCCATTAAGTTAAACCAGGGCATTTGTCAGTAAAATAACAATTATTATTATTAATACTATTATTATTATTATTATTATCATCATCATCATTATTATTATAGTAATAACAATAACTATAAAAGGTTTTCATATATCACATATTACTTTAACAATTATATTGTCATATTAATTTGACAATAAAAAAATTAATACTCTATACAATATAAATAACGATATTTCAGTTGATTTTCAATTTTCATTCATAAATGCAATAATTATAAGAAATTTTTAAATAAATATAAGGTCAAGGTCGCCAACCCTTTTGTTACTCCAAATTGAATACGCATTTCTTGATACGATATTCTAAATCTGAATGAATGTTTGAGAGATGTCGCTAATAACGTGGGTAAGTTTTATTGATTCATGTATGAATGAAAGTATTTGGCTTACCAGCTACCAGACTAAGCCTTTTCGAATTAGATTTTTAGTGACCAGTTAGAACGTGACCTGCTAATTACTAGATTTCTTGTGGTCTGATCAAAAAGTATTTGCAACACTTATCGGGCTAAGATGGAAATTAAGTTGATGTCGATTTACTCGATCGGCATTACCTAGGCAACGATAAATAAAGATAGCTGAAAAACGCTTGTTTCTAAAGTAACTCTAGATTGATTTAATTACTATATTTGCGTCTTAAACTACACATCAACTCAAATGTACTCAAAGGATTTGATAAGAGCGATTTCGAAAACAATTGCATGATCATTCTGAGACCTTGTATTTCATGTTTGAAAAACTAAACTCCGTGCGAACAGTCTTTGGCGTGCTGACTGTTAAACAGATTTTTAGGTCTTACATTAGTATATTCTAAGCTTTTTAGCTAGATTTATATTCTTGTATATTTGTATTTTGTAAAATTGTATCATAGGGTAACAATAAGGAAATTGTTGTATCTCACATTTTGTTATTCGCAGTCAAAAATGATTCATACATGAGATATGACAGATTTTTTTTTTCTCCACCCAGGCCAACAAGTATACCTGTTTAGAGGTAACGGACGATGGGTTCCTCTATGACGTCTTGAGGAAAATGTAAGTAAGCTTGCTTCTGGTATGATAACATCAAAGTCAAACGAACCAACGATTTAACTGGATTCTATACTTCTTTCAACCTTATGGAAAGTAGTCAGTGAAACTAAACAAATGTCCGTTTTAAATAATATTAATTTATGATATTTTTTTTAGAGATCCAACATATAATTACGTCGATCCATACACAGTGTTGGCAAGATTCAACGCATTTGATATGATGTGTAAACACATCAAATCATATTACAAGGTAAGTCACAGAAAACTCCACTAAACTATTTTGCAAATTCTTAAATGCTCAATCCAGGTGATCTCGCTTCTCTTAGGCTGAAGGAATTAGCCAATCAGCGAACATTTTGTTCCTAGCTCAATGTTTCCTAGTTCCAGGTTTTCGGCTCGATTTACAACAGCTTTTACTCGAAAATAAAGAAAATAAAACTCCTCCGTGCAAAGATTCGCCAAATACCTTTTTGACAAATTTCCAAACTCATCCAACCTCTGATGTCACAACCGTGTTTCCATAGCCTCATGTGAACATCAGCCAATCAGAGCGTAATTTCATAACAAGCTTCATATACGTCCCGGCCCCAGTTGTGCTGATTCCAAAGAGACATGAGAATTTTATTTGCGTATTTAACCATGATGTTGATATCCATTTTATCCTTTCTTATAGGTAAAGGTGCCATAGGCAAAAACGTTAAACGAAGATGGGATGAAAAATACCCTACCCTGTCCTTTGTAAACTACAAAAATCTAACGCTAAACGCGAAACGTTTTCTAAACAATGACTGATTCACTCTAACTAATCAGAGCAGACAGGTCTTGGCAGTTGAGTACATATGAAATGAATTTCTTTTGTATTATTCTAGGAAAAAATGGGTGAACTGGACAACAGAAAAAAGAATACGGTTGGTACAGATCGAAAAAGAGGAAAGGATCAAAGGTAATATTATCTAAATAATTATTCATCTTCATCATTGTTATTGTTGTTGTTGTTGCTGTTATTATTATTATTATTTGACTTTCTGCTTTCTTTGTCCATTCATACTTAATTAAACAATATGAAATATATGCGCTTGACTCAGTACTGTGATACAAACAGCCGTGAGCTGTATGCTAGCCCAACCATGAATAATGTTATATTCATTGAAAAACCAATTAAATCAACTTTCTTTATCCAGTTTTTCAAACTACTGTAGTGATATGCTCTGTTCTTATAACGTTTTAGCAGATCCTACAGAAAGAAGCAATTTTTCATATGAATCAGGCCGAAACATCACCAGAGTAAGTAATATATGAGTTATGTATAATGGTAACTGAACTGAGTTGAGTCAATTTGTGAATAAATCACACTGCTGACAGCCAATCAGATTGTAAGATTTGCTAGTGGTTTCAAATTGGGAATAATTAAACAAGAAACATGAGATTCATTACCAAATATCTCTTCAAAGTTGAAAGTTTTAATTACCTAACCATAAGCTGAGATTTGATAATATTTTCGATGTATTGCAGAGATATGAATGTGGTCATAATAAAGCTAGCTGAAGAAAGAGACAAATATTGTTTGGTATGTATGTCTCTTGCAATAATATAGCAGTGGAGTATTCCAGATCTAGCGACAATGAAATGAGTACATTTAAAGTGATTTTCTTTTCTTGTCTTCTAGAAAGATAATGGTCATACTTATAGGGAAGATGCCAGATGCAAAGATTAATTTGCAAACCCTCTGGTTATATGGTAAAGTCTTATAAATCCATAACTGGACCACAGAGAAAAGAATAAAGATATTCCCTCTAAAAGAATACACAGAAACTTTGCTTGGGCTGCCTGTGAGAATCCAAACCTCACTTTGGTGTAAAATATTCGGTCCAAGTCGGACACTTCCATACATAATGAACCTTATTAACTGTTTCTTATTTTTACGCAGTGTGCGGAAAAAGAAGCACATATTTCTCTGATTCGAAGTTTGGACAAAACAGCCCACAAAGAAGTAATGGCTATTATCTACAAGTCAAGAAATGATCACCAAATACAAAAAACGAAATATCCCTGAGCCAACATTAGAGAAAGTCTTGGATCGAGAAGCAAGATGACCATTGTAAAGTTGAAGAGTGGAAGATCTTTCAATTTAGTTATGTTGACCAGCAGTACCTCAGAGTTGGTAAGAGAGGGTGTCTTTGATGTTATAAAGGTACCTCAAAACATTCACCACCTTTGTGTTGCATTATATTCACAACCAAAATGTTATATTTACAGCCTGACTGACCCATTAAGTTAAACCAGGGCATTTGTCAGTAAAATAACAATTATTATTATTAATACTATTATTATTATTATTATTATCATCATCATCATTATTATTATAGTAATAACAATAACTATAAAAGGTTTTCATATATCACATATTACTTTAACAATTATATTGTCATATTAATTTGACAATAAAAAAATTAATACTCTATACAATATAAATAACGATATTTCAGTTGATTTTCAATTTTCATTCATAAATGCAATAATTATAAGAAATTTTTAAATAAATATAAGGTCAAGGTCGCCAACCCTTTTGTTACTCCAAATTGAATACGCATTTCTTGATACGATATTCTAAATCTGAATGAATGTTTGAGAGATGTCGCTAATAACGTGGGGAAGTTTTATTGATTCATGTATGAATGAAACTATTTGGCTTACCAGCTACCAGACTAAGCCTTTTCGAATTAGATTTTTAGTGACCAGTTAGAACGTGACCTGCTAATTACTAGATTTCTTGTGGTCTGATCAAAAAGTATTTGCAACACTTATCGGGCTAAGATGGAAATTAAGTTGATGTCGATTTACTCGATCGGCATTACCTAGGCAACGATAAATAAAGATAGCTGAAAAACGCTTGTTTCTAAAGTAACTCTAGATTGATTTAATTACTATATTTGCGTCTTAAACTACACATCAACTCAAATGTACTCAAAGGATTTGATAAGAGCGATTTCGAAAACAATTGCATGATCATTCTGAGACCTTGTATTTCATGTTTGAAAAACTAAACTCCGTGCGAACAGTCTTTGGCGTGCTGACTGTTAAACAGATTTTTAGGTCTTACATTAGTATATTCTAAGCTTTTTAGCTAGATTTATATTCTTGTATATTTGTATTTTGTAAAATTGTATCATAGGGTAACAATAAGGAAATTGTTGTATCTCACATTTTGTTATTCGCAGTCAAAAATGATTCATACATGAGATATGACAGATTTTTTTTTTCTCCACCCAGGCCAACAAGTATACCTGTTTAGAGGTAACGGACGATGGGTTCCTCTATGACGTCTTGAGGAAAATGTAAGTAAGCTTGCTTCTGGTATGATAACATCAAAGTCAAACGAACCAACGATTTAACTGGATTCTATACTTCTTTCAACCTTATGGAAAGTAGTCAGTGAAACTAAACAAATGTCCGTTTTAAATAATATTAATTTATGATATTTTTTTTAGAGATCCAACATATAATTACGTCGATCCATACACAGTGTTGGCAAGATTCAACGCATTTGATATGATGTGTAAACACATCAAATCATATTACAAGGTAAGTCACAGAAAACTCCACTAAACTATTTTGCAAATTCTTAAATGCTCAATCCAGGTGATCTCGCTTCTCTTAGGCTGAAGGAATTAGCCAATCAGCGAACATTTTGTTCCTAGCTCAATGTTTCCTAGTTCCAGGTTTTCGGCTCGATTTACAACAGCTTTTACTCGAAAATAAAGAAAATAAAACTCCTCCGTGCAAAGATTCGCCAAATACCTTTTTGACAAATTTCCAAACTCATCCAACCTCTGATGTCACAACCGTGTTTCCATAGCCTCATGTGAACATCAGCCAATCAGAGCGTAATTTCATAACAAGCTTCATATACGTCCCGGCCCCAGTTGTGCTGATTCCAAAGAGACATGAGAATTTTATTTGCGTATTTAACCATGATGTTGATATCCATTTTATCCTTTCTTATAGGTAAAGGTGCCATAGGCAAAAACGTTAAACGAAGATGGGATGAAAAATACCCTACCCTGTCCTTTGTAAACTACAAAAATCTAACGCTAAACGCGAAACGTTTTCTAAACAATGACTGATTCACTCTAACTAATCAGAGCAGACAGGTCTTGGCAGTTGAGTACATATGAAATGAATTTCTTTTGTATTATTCTAGGAAAAAATGGGTGAACTGGACAACAGAAAAAAGAATACGGTTGGTACAGATCGAAAAAGAGGAAAGGATCAAAGGTAATATTATCTAAATAATTATTCATCTTCATCATTGTTATTGTTGTTGTTGTTGCTGTTATTATTATTATTATTTGACTTTCTGCTTTCTTTGTCCATTCATACTTAATTAAACAATATGAAATATATGCGCTTGACTCAGTACTGTGATACAAACAGCCGTGAGCTGTATGCTAGCCCAACCATGAATAATGTTATATTCATTGAAAAACCAATTAAATCAACTTTCTTTATCCAGTTTTTTAAACTACTGTAGTGATATGCTCTGTTCTTATAACGTTTTAGCAGATCCTACAGAAAGAAGCAATTTTTCATATGAATCAGGCCGAAACATCACCAGAGTAAGTAATATATGAGTTATGTATAATGGTAACTGAACTGAGTTGAGTCAATTTGTGAATAAATCACACTGCTGACAGCCAATCAGATTGTAAGATTTGCTAGTGGTTTCAAATTGGGAATAATTAAACAAGAAACATGAGATTCATTACCAAATATCTCTTCAAAGTTGAAAGTTTTAATTACCTAACCATAAGCTGAGATTTGATAATATTTTCGATGTATTGCAGAGATATGAATGTGGTCATAATAAAGCTAGCTGAAGAAAGAGACAAATATTGTTTGGTATGTATGTCTCTTGCAATAATATAGCAGTGGAGTATTCCAGATCTAGCGACAATGAAATGAGTACATTTAAAGTGATTTTCTTTTCTTGTCTTCTAGAAAGATAATGGTCATACTTATAGGGAAGATGCCAGATGCAAAGATTAATTTGCAAACCCTCTGGTTATATGGTAAAGTCTTATAAATCCATAACTGGACCACAGAGAAAAGAATAAAGATATTCCCTCTAAAAGAATACACAGAAACTTTGCTTGGGCTGCCTGTGAGAATCCAAACCTCACTTTGGTGTAAAATATTCGGTCCAAGTCGGACACTTCCATACATAATGAACCTTATTAACTGTTTCTTATTTTTACGCAGTGTGCGGAAAAAGAAGCACATATTTCTCTGATTCGAAGTTTGGACAAAACAGCCCACAAAGAAGTAATGGCTATTATCTACAAGTCAAGAAATGATCACCAAATACAAAAAACGAAATATCCCTGAGCCAACATTAGAGAAAGTCTTGGATCGAGAAGCAAGATGACCATTGTAAAGTTGAAGAGTGGAAGATCTTTCAATTTAGTTATGTTGACCAGCAGTACCTCAGAGTTGGTAAGAGAGGGTGTCTTTGATGTTATAAAGGTACCTCAAAACATTCACCACCTTTGTGTTGCATTATATTCACAACCAAAATGTTATATTTACAGCCTGACTGACCCATTAAGTTAAACCAGGGCATTTGTCAGTAAAATAACAATTATTATTATTAATACTATTATTATTATTATTATTATCATCATCATTATTATTATAGTAATAACAATAACTATAAAAGGTTTTCATATATCACATATTACTTTAACAATTATATTGTCATATTAATTTGACAATAAAAAAATTAATACTCTATACAATATAAATAACGATATTTCAGTTGATTTTCAATTTTCATTCATAAATGCAATAATTATAAGAAATTTTTAAATAAATATAAGGTCAAGGTCGCCAACCCTTTTGTTACTCCAAATTGAATACGCATTTCTTGATACGATATTCTAAATCTGAATGAATGTTTGAGAGATGTCGCTAATAACGTGGGGAAGTTTTATTGATTCATGTATGAATGAAACTATTTGGCTTACCAGCTACCAGACTAAGCCTTTTCGAATTAGATTTTTAGTGACCAGTTAGAACGTGACCTGCTAATTACTAGATTTCTTGTGGTCTGATCAAAAAGTATTTGCAACACTTATCGGGCTAAGATGGAAATTAAGTTGATGTCGATTTACTCGATCGGCATTACCTAGGCAACGATAAATAAAGATAGCTGAAAAACGCTTGTTTCTAAAGTAACTCTAGATTGATTTAATTACTATATTTGCGTCTTAAACTACACATCAACTCAAATGTACTCAAAGGATTTGATAAGAGCGATTTCGAAAACAATTGCATGATCATTCTGAGACCTTGTATTTCATGTTTGAAAAACTAAACTCCGTGCGAACAGTCTTTGGCGTGCTGACTGTTAAACAGATTTTTAGGTCTTACATTAGTATATTCTAAGCTTTTTAGCTAGATTTATATTCTTGTATATTTGTATTTTGTAAAATTGTATCATAGGGTAACAATAAGGAAATTGTTGTATCTCACATTTTGTTATTCGCAGTCAAAAATGATTCATACATGAGATATGACAGATTTTTTTTTTCTCCACCCAGGCCAACAAGTATACCTGTTTAGAGGTAACGGACGATGGGTTCCTCTATGACGCCTTGAGGAAAATGTAAGTAAGCTTGCTTCTGGTATGATAACATCAAAGTCAAACGAACCAACGATTTAACTGGATTCTATACTTCTTTCAACCTTATGGAAAGTAGTCAGTGAAACTAAACAAATGTCCGTTTTAAATAATATTAATTTATGATATTTTTTTTAGAGATCCAACATATAATTACGTCGATCCATACACAGTGTTGGCAAGATTCAACGCATTTGATATGATGTGTAAACACATCAAATCATATTACAAGGTAAGTCACAGAAAACTCCACTAAACTATTTTGCAAATTCTTAAATGCTCAATCCAGGTGATCTCGCTTCTCTTAGGCTGAAGGAATTAGCCAATCAGCGAACATTTTGTTCCTAGCTCAATGTTTCCTAGTTCCAGGTTTTCGGCTCGATTTACAACAGCTTTTACTCGAAAATAAAGAAAATAAAACTCCTCCGTGCAAAGATTCGCCAAATACCTTTTTGACAAATTTCCAAACTCATCCAACCTCTGATGTCACAACCGTGTTTCCATAGCCTCATGTGAACATCAGCCAATCAGAGCGTAATTTCATAACAAGCTTCATATACGTCCCGGCCCCAGTTGTGCTGATTCCAAAGAGACATGAGAATTTTATTTGCGTATTTAACCATGATGTTGATATCCATTTTATCCTTTCTTATAGGTAAAGGTGCCATAGGCAAAAACGTTAAACGAAGATGGGATGAAAAATACCCTACCCTGTCCTTTGTAAACTACAAAAATCTAACGCTAAACGCGAAACGTTTTCTAAACAATGACTGATTCACTCTAACTAATCAGAGCAGACAGGTCTTGGCAGTTGAGTACATATGAAATGAATTTCTTTTGTATTATTCTAGGAAAAAATGGGTGAACTGGACAACAGAAAAAAGAATACGGTTGGTACAGATCGAAAAAGAGGAAAGGATCAAAGGTAATATTATCTAAATAATTATTCATCTTCATCATTGTTATTGTTGTTGTTGTTGCTGTTATTATTATTATTATTTGACTTTCTGCTTTCTTTGTCCATTCATACTTAATTAAACAATATGAAATATATGCGCTTGACTCAGTACTGTGATACAAACAGCCGTGAGCTGTATGCTAGCCCAACCATGAATAATGTTATATTCATTGAAAAACCAATTAAATCAACTTTCTTTATCCAGTTTTTCAAACTACTGTAGTGATATGCTCTGTTCTTATAACGTTTTAGCAGATCCTACAGAAAGAAGCAATTTTTCATATGAATCAGGCCGAAACATCACCAGAGTAAGTAATATATGAGTTATGTATAATGGTAACTGAACTGAGTTGAGTCAATTTGTGAATAAATCACACTGCTGACAGCCAATCAGATTGTAAGATTTGCTAGTGGTTTCAAATTGGGAATAATTAAACAAGAAACATGAGATTCATTACCAAATATCTCTTCAAAGTTGAAAGTTTTAATTACCTAACCATAAGCTGAGATTTGATAATATTTTCGATGTATTGCAGAGATATGAATGTGGTCATAATAAAGCTAGCTGAAGAAAGAGACAAATATTGTTTGGTATGTATGTCTCTTGCAATAATATAGCAGTGGAGTATTCCAGATCTAGCGACAATGAAATGAGTACATTCAAAGTGATTTTCTTTTCTTGTCTTCTAGAAAGATAATGGTCATACTTATAGGGAAGATGATGCAGATCGAAAAAGAGGAAAGGATGAAAGGTAATATTATTTAAATAATTATTCATCATCATCATCATCTTCATCATTGTTATTGTTGTTGCTGTTATTATTATTATTATTTGACTTTCTGCTTTCTTTGTCCATTCATACTTAATTAAACAATATGAAATATATGCGCTTGACTCAGTACTGTGATACAAACAGCCGTGAGCTGTATGCTAGCCCAACCATGAATAATGTTATATTCATTGAAAAACCAATTAAATCAACTTTCTTTATCCAGTTTTTTAAACTACTGTAGTGATATGCTCTGTTCTTATAACGTTTTAGCAGATCCTACAGAAAGAAGCAATTTTTCATATGAATCAGGCCGAAACATCACCAGAGTAAGTAATATATGAGTTATGTATAATGGTAACTGAACTGAGTTGAGTCAATTTGTGAATAAATCACACTGCTGACAGCCAATCAGATTGTAAGATTTGCTAGTGGTTTCAAATTGGGAATAATTAAACAAGAAACATGAGATTCATTACCAAATATCTCTTCAAAGTTGAAAGTTTTAATTACCTAACCATAAGCTGAGATTTGATAATATTTTCGATGTATTGCAGAGATATGAATGTGGTCATAATAAAGCTAGCTGAAGAAAGAGACAAATATTGTTTGGTATGTATGTCTCTTGCAATAATATAGCAGTGGAGTATTCCAGATCTAGCGACAATGAAATGAGTACATTTAAAGTGATTTTCTTTTCTTGTCTTCTAGAAAGGTAATGGTCATACTTATAGGGAAGATGCCGGATGCAAAGATTAATTTGCAAACCCTCTGGTTATATGGTAAAGTCTTATAAATCCATAACTGGACCACAGAGAAAAGAATAAAGATATTCCCTCTAAAAGAATACACAGAAACTTTGCTTGGGCTGCCTGTGAGAATCCAAACCTCACTTTGGTGTAAAATATTCGGTCCAAGTCGGACACTTCCATACATAATGAACCTTATTAACTGTTTCTTATTTTTACGCAGTGTGCGGAAAAAGAAGCACATATTTCTCTGATTCGAAGTTTGGACAAAACAGCCCACAAAGAAGTAATGGCTATTATCTACAAGTCAAGAAATGATCACCAAATACAAAAAACGAAATATCCCTGAGCCAACATTAGAGAAAGTCTTGGATCGAGAAGCAAGATGACCATTGTAAAGTTGAAGAGTGGAAGATCTTTCAATTTAGTTATGTTGACCAGCAGTACCTCAGAGTTGGTAAGAGAGGGTGTCTTTGATGTTATAAAGGTACCTCAAAACATTCACCACCTTTGTGTTGCATTATATTCACAACCAAAATGTTATATTTACAGCCTGACTGACCCATTAAGTTAAACCAGGGCATTTGTCAGTAAAATAACAATTATTATTATTAATACTATTATTATTATTATTATTATCATCATCATCATTATTATTATAGTAATAACAATAACTATAAAAGGTTTTCATATATCACATATTACTTTAACAATTATATTGTCATATTAATTTGACAATAAAAAAATTAATACTCTATACAATATAAATAACGATATTTCAGTTGATTTTCAATTTTCATTCATAAATGCAATAATTATAAGAAATTTTTAAATAAATATAAGGTCAAGGTCGCCAACCCTTTTGTTACTCCAAATTGAATACGCATTTCTTGATACGATATTCTAAATCTGAATGAATGTTTGAGAGATGTCGCTAATAACGTGGGTAAGTTTTATTGATTCATGTATGAATGAAACTATTTGGCTTACCAGCTACCAGACTAAGCCTTTTCGAATTAGATTTTTAGTGACCAGTTAGAACGTGACCTGCTAATTACTAGATTTCTTGTGGTCTGATCAAAAAGTATTTGCAACACTTATCGGGCTAAGATGGAAATTAAGTTGATGTCGATTTACTCGATCGGCATTACCTAGGCAACGATAAATAAAGATAGCTGAAAAACGCTTGTTTCTAAAGTAACTCTAGATTGATTTAATTACTATATTTGCGTCTTAAACTACACATCAACTCAAATGTACTCAAAGGATTTGATAAGAGCGATTTCGAAAACAATTGCATGATCATTCTGAGACCTTGTATTTCATGTTTGAAAAACTAAACTCCGTGCGAACAGTCTTTGGCGTGCTGACTGTTAAACAGATTTTTAGGTCTTACATTAGTATATTCTAAGCTTTTTAGCTAGATTTATATTCTTGTATATTTGTATTTTGTAAAATTGTATCATAGGGTAACAATAAGGAAATTGTTGTATCTCACATTTTGTTATTCGCAGTCAAAAATGATTCATACATGAGATATGACAGATTTTTTTTTTCTCCACCCAGGCCAACAAGTATACCTGTTTAGAGGTAACGGACGATGGGTTCCTCTATGACGTCTTGAGGAAAATGTAAGTAAGCTTGCTTCTGGTATGATAACATCAAAGTCAAACGAACCAACGATTTAACTGGATTCTATACTTCTTTCAACCTTATGGAAAGTAGTCAGTGAAACTAAACAAATGTCCGTTTTAAATAATATTAATTTATGATATTTTTTTTAGAGATCCAACATATAATTACGTCGATCCATACACAGTGTTGGCAAGATTCAACGCATTTGATATGATGTGTAAACACATCAAATCATATTACAAGGTAAGTCACAGAAAACTCCACTAAACTATTTTGCAAATTCTTAAATGCTCAATCCAGGTGATCTCGCTTCTCTTAGGCTGAAGGAATTAGCCAATCAGCGAACATTTTGTTCCTAGCTCAATGTTTCCTAGTTCCAGGTTTTCGGCTCGATTTACAACAGCTTTTACTCGAAAATAAAGAAAATAAAACTCCTCCGTGCAAAGATTCGCCAAATACCTTTTTGACAAATTTCCAAACTCATCCAACCTCTGATGTCACAACCGTGTTTCCATAGCCTCATGTGAACATCAGCCAATCAGAGCGTAATTTCATAACAAGCTTCATATACGTCCCGGCCCCAGTTGTGCTGATTCCAAAGAGACATGAGAATTTTATTTGCGTATTTAACCATGATGTTGATATCCATTTTATCCTTTCTTATAGGTAAAGGTGCCATAGGCAAAAACGTTAAACGAAGATGGGATGAAAAATACCCTACCCTGTCCTTTGTAAACTACAAAAATCTAACGCTAAACGCGAAACGTTTTCTAAACAATGACTGATTCACTCTAACTAATCAGAGCAGACAGGTCTTGGCAGTTGAGTACATATGAAATGAATTTCTTTTGTATTATTCTAGGAAAAAATGGGTGAACTGGACAACAGAAAAAAGAATACGGTTGGTACAGATCGAAAAAGAGGAAAGGATCAAAGGTAATATTATCTAAATAATTATTCATCTTCATCATTGTTATTGTTGTTGTTGTTGCTGTTATTATTATTATTATTTGACTTTCTGCTTTCTTTGTCCATTCATACTTAATTAAACAATATGAAATATATGCGCTTGACTCAGTACTGTGATACAAACAGCCGTGAGCTGTATGCTAGCCCAACCATGAATAATGTTATATTCATTGAAAAACCAATTAAATCAACTTTCTTTATCCAGTTTTTCAAACTACTGTAGTGATATGCTCTGTTCTTATAACGTTTTAGCAGATCCTACAGAAAGAAGCAATTTTTCATATGAATCAGGCCGAAACATCACCAGAGTAAGTAATATATGAGTTATGTATAATGGTAACTGAACTGAGTTGAGTCAATTTGTGAATAAATCACACTGCTGACAGCCAATCAGATTGTAAGATTTGCTAGTGGTTTCAAATTGGGAATAATTAAACAAGAAACATGAGATTCATTACCAAATATCTCTTCAAAGTTGAAAGTTTTAATTACCTAACCATAAGCTGAGATTTGATAATATTTTCGATGTATTGCAGAGATATGAATGTGGTCATAATAAAGCTAGCTGAAGAAAGAGACAAATATTGTTTGGTATGTATGTCTCTTGCAATAATATAGCAGTGGAGTATTCCAGATCTAGCGACAATGAAATGAGTACATTCAAAGTGATTTTCTTTTCTTGTCTTCTAGAAAGATAATGGTCATACTTATAGGGAAGATGATACAGATCGAAAAAGAGGAAAGGATGAAAGGTAATATTATTTAAATAATTATTCATCATCATCATCATCTTCATCATTGTTATTGTTGTTGCTGTTATTATTATTATTATTTGACTTTCTGCTTTCTTTGTCCATTCATACTTAATTAAACAATATGAAATATATGCGCTTGACTCAGTACTGTGATACAAACAGCCGTGAGCTGTATGCTAGCCCAACCATGAATAATGTTATATTCATTGAAAAACCAATTAAATCAACTTTCTTTATCCAGTTTTTTAAACTACTGTAGTGATATGCTCTGTTCTTATAACGTTTTAGCAGATCCTACAGAAAGAAGCAATTTTTCATATGAATCAGGCCGAAACATCACCAGAGTAAGTAATATATGAGTTATGTATAATGGTAACTGAACGGAGTTGAGTCAATTTGTGAATAAATCACACTGCTGACAGCCAATCAGATTGTAAGATTTGCTAGTGGTTTCAAATTGGGAATAATTAAACAAGAAACATGAGATTCATTACCAAATATCTCTTCAAAGTTGAAAGTTTTAATTACCTAACCATAAGCTGAGATTTGATAATATTTTCGATGTATTGCAGAGATATGAATGTGGTCATAATAAAGCTAGCTGAAGAAAGAGACAAATATTGTTTGGTATGTATGTCTCTTGCAATAATATAGCAGTGGAGTATTCCAGATCTAGCGACAATGAAATGAGTACATTCAAAGTGATTTTCTTTTCTTGTCTTCTAGAAAGATAATGGTCATACTTATAGGGAAGATGATACAGATCGAAAAAGAGGAAAGGATGAAAGGTAATATTATTTAAATAATTATTCATCATCATCATCATCTTCATCATTGTTATTGTTGTTGCTGTTATTATTATTATTATTTGACTTTCTGCTTTCTTTGTCCATTCATACTTAATTAAACAATATGAAATATATGCGCTTGACTCAGTACTGTGATACAAACAGCCGTGAGCTGTATGCTAGCCCAACCATGAATAATGTTATATTCATTGAAAAACCAATTAAATCAACTTTCTTTATCCAGTTTTTTAAACTACTGTAGTGATATGCTCTGTTCTTATAACGTTTTAGCAGATCCTACAGAAAGAAGCAATTTTTCATATGAATCAGGCCGAAACATCACCAGAGTAAGTAATATATGAGTTATGTATAATGGTAACTGAACTGAGTTGAGTCAATTTGTGAATAAATCACACTGCTGACAGCCAATCAGATTGTAAGATTTGCTAGTGGTTTCAAATTGGGAATAATTAAACAAGAAACATGAGATTCATTACCAAATATCTCTTCAAAGTTGAAAGTTTTAATTACCTAACCATAAGCTGAGATTTGATAATATTTTCGATGTATTGCAGAGATATGAATGTGGTCATAATAAAGCTAGCTGAAGAAAGAGACAAATATTGTTTGGTATGTATGTCTCTTGCAATAATATAGCAGTGGAGTATTCCAGATCTAGCGACAATGAAATGAGTACATTTAAAGTGATTTTCTTTTCTTGTCTTCTAGAAAGATAATGGTCATACTTATAGGGAAGATGCCAGATGCAAAGATTAATTTGCAAACCCTCTGGTTATATGGTAAAGTCTTATAAATCCATAACTGGACCACAGAGAAAAGAATAAAGATATTCCCTCTAAAAGAATACACAGAAACTTTGCTTGGGCTGCCTGTGAGAATCCAAACCTCACTTTGGTGTAAAATATTCGGTCCAAGTCGGACACTTCCATACATAATGAACCTTATTAACTGTTTCTTATTTTTACGCAGTGTGCGGAAAAAGAAGCACATATTTCTCTGATTCGAAGTTTGGACAAAACAGCCCACAAAGAAGTAATGGCTATTATCTACAAGTCAAGAAATGATCACCAAATACAAAAAACGAAATATCCCTGAGCCAACATTAGAGAAAGTCTTGGATCGAGAAGCAAGATGACCATTGTAAAGTTGAAGAGTGGAAGATCTTTCAATTTAGTTATGTTGACCAGCAGTACCTCAGAGTTGGTAAGAGAGGGTGTCTTTGATGTTATAAAGGTACCTCAAAACATTCACCACCTTTGTGTTGCATTATATTCACAACCAAAATGTTATATTTACAGCCTGACTGACCCATTAAGTTAAACCAGGGCATTTGTCAGTAAAATAACAATTATTATTATTAATACTATTATTATTATTATTATTATCATCATCATCATTATTATTATAGTAATAACAATAACTATAAAAGGTTTTCATATATCACATATTACTTTAACAATTATATTGTCATATTAATTTGACAATAAAAAAATTAATACTCTATACAATATAAATAACGATATTTCAGTTGATTTTCAATTTTCATTCATAAATGCAATAATTATAAGAAATTTTTAAATAAATATAAGGTCAAGGTCGCCAACCCTTTTGTTACTCCAAATTGAATACGCATTTCTTGATACGATATTCTAAATCTGAATGAATGTTTGAGAGATGTCGCTAATAACGTGGGTAAGTTTTATTGATTCATGTATGAATGAAAGTATTTGGCTTACCAGCTACCAGACTAAGCCTTTTCGAATTAGATTTTTAGTGACCAGTTAGAACGTGACCTGCTAATTACTAGATTTCTTGTGGTCTGATCAAAAAGTATTTGCAACACTTATCGGGCTAAGATGGAAATTAAGTTGATGTCGATTTACTCGATCGGCATTACCTAGGCAACGATAAATAAAGATAGCTGAAAAACGCTTGTTTCTAAAGTAACTCTAGATTGATTTAATTACTATATTTGCGTCTTAAACTACACATCAACTCAAATGTACTCAAAGGATTTGATAAGAGCGATTTCGAAAACAATTGCATGATCATTCTGAGACCTTGTATTTCATGTTTGAAAAACTAAACTCCGTGCGAACAGTCTTTGGCGTGCTGACTGTTAAACAGATTTTTAGGTCTTACATTAGTATATTCTAAGCTTTTTAGCTAGATTTATATTCTTGTATATTTGTATTTTGTAAAATTGTATCATAGGGTAACAATAAGGAAATTGTTGTATCTCACATTTTGTTATTCGCAGTCAAAAATGATTCATACATGAGATATGACAGATTTTTTTTTTCTCCACCCAGGCCAACAAGTATACCTGTTTAGAGGTAACGGACGATGGGTTCCTCTATGACGTCTTGAGGAAAATGTAAGTAAGCTTGCTTCTGGTATGATAACATCAAAGTCAAACGAACCAACGATTTAACTGGATTCTATACTTCTTTCAACCTTATGGAAAGTAGTCAGTGAAACTAAACAAATGTCCGTTTTAAATAATATTAATTTATGATATTTTTTTTAGAGATCCAACATATAATTACGTCGATCCATACACAGTGTTGGCAAGATTCAACGCATTTGATATGATGTGTAAACACATCAAATCATATTACAAGGTAAGTCACAGAAAACTCCACTAAACTATTTTGCAAATTCTTAAATGCTCAATCCAGGTGATCTCGCTTCTCTTAGGCTGAAGGAATTAGCCAATCAGCGAACATTTTGTTCCTAGCTCAATGTTTCCTAGTTCCAGGTTTTCGGCTCGATTTACAACAGCTTTTACTCGAAAATAAAGAAAATAAAACTCCTCCGTGCAAAGATTCGCCAAATACCTTTTTGACAAATTTCCAAACTCATCCAACCTCTGATGTCACAACCGTGTTTCCATAGCCTCATGTGAACATCAGCCAATCAGAGCGTAATTTCATAACAAGCTTCATATACGTCCCGGCCCCAGTTGTGCTGATTCCAAAGAGACATGAGAATTTTATTTGCGTATTTAACCATGATGTTGATATCCATTTTATCCTTTCTTATAGGTAAAGGTGCCATAGGCAAAAACGTTAAACGAAGATGGGATGAAAAATACCCTACCCTGTCCTTTGTAAACTACAAAAATCTAACGCTAAACGCGAAACGTTTTCTAAACAATGACTGATTCACTCTAACTAATCAGAGCAGACAGGTCTTGGCAGTTGAGTACATATGAAATGAATTTCTTTTGTATTATTCTAGGAAAAAATGGGTGAACTGGACAACAGAAAAAAGAATACGGTTGGTACAGATCGAAAAAGAGGAAAGGATCAAAGGTAATATTATCTAAATAATTATTCATCTTCATCATTGTTATTGTTGTTGTTGTTGCTGTTATTATTATTATTATTTGACTTTCTGCTTTCTTTGTCCATTCATACTTAATTAAACAATATGAAATATATGCGCTTGACTCAGTACTGTGATACAAACAGCCGTGAGCTGTATGCTAGCCCAACCATGAATAATGTTATATTCATTGAAAAACCAATTAAATCAACTTTCTTTATCCAGTTTTTCAAACTACTGTAGTGATATGCTCTGTTCTTATAACGTTTTAGCAGATCCTACAGAAAGAAGCAATTTTTCATATGAATCAGGCCGAAACATCACCAGAGTAAGTAATATATGAGTTATGTATAATGGTAACTGAACTGAGTTGAGTCAATTTGTGAATAAATCACACTGCTGACAGCCAATCAGATTGTAAGATTTGCTAGTGGTTTCAAATTGGGAATAATTAAACAAGAAACATGAGATTCATTACCAAATATCTCTTCAAAGTTGAAAGTTTTAATTACCTAACCATAAGCTGAGATTTGATAATATTTTCGATGTATTGCAGAGATATGAATGTGGTCATAATAAAGCTAGCTGAAGAAAGAGACAAATATTGTTTGGTATGTATGTCTCTTGCAATAATATAGCAGTGGAGTATTCCAGATCTAGCGACAATGAAATGAGTACATTTAAAGTGATTTTCTTTTCTTGTCTTCTAGAAAGGTAATGGTCATACTTATAGGGAAGATGCCGGATGCAAAGATTAATTTGCAAACCCTCTGGTTATATGGTAAAGTCTTATAAATCCATAACTGGACCACAGAGAAAAGAATAAAGATATTCCCCTAAAAGAATACACAGAAACTTTGCTTGGGCTGCCAGTGAGAATCCAATCCTCACTTTCGTGTAAAACTTTTGGTCCTATTCGGACGCTTCCAAACATAATGAAATAGAGCTTATTAACTGTAACTTTTTAGATGTTTTTTAACCAACTGTAACTATTCTTAAGCAACAAAACTATTGAAAAACTTTATAGAAACAGGCCTACTACTTGTATTCCTATCAAAAATTTTAATATGGTGGAAAAACCTCCAATGAATGACAACACTATCTCCAATTAAGCAATAAAGTTTATGAAATCTGAAAGGCTAAAAGCAGCTACTTCCAAAACTCCCGGTATAAAAGTTATCGAAACCCCAAAGTGTTGTGATCCCTATTTGGTTATTTTTGCTTATTAATGATCATTGAAACATCTAATATAAATATTACCTTGTCTTCTCGTAAACTTTGTGTTTAGACTTAATTCCTGAAATAAAATGACTTCAAATTAGTACATGTATGATATTTACTATATCCAGTAGGATTTCCAATAACATTTAATTGTCCCCTTCACAGTTCTGTGGGCCTGTCTGTGAACAGTAAGCTTTCAATGAAAGAAACCTTTCTTAATACCTTGGACAATAATTATTCACATGTCTTTATCATTTCAAGCTCATTGTTTGTCTTGTTTCAATGCAAAGGCAAAGCTTCCTTTCAAGATTGTGCAAGGAACTGTGAAGAGGACTGCTGTACAGCTATACTTTAAATCTCTATACACTACTTTCATAAAGGCATATTAAGTTAGTATTTACTGGACCTTACCCAGCCAAATGTATGTGAAGAAAGGCGACTGAACCCCCACTCCTCTCACATCAAAGACATGGCACTAGTACTGGGTAGGTCCTTCATATATGATCAGGGCTAGGGACAGACGATTACAGCTAGGGAGAGATGATCAGGTGTAGTCACAGATGATCAGGGCTAAGGATAGGCCTTATGAAGAATATGAACAGTATATGTGCCATTATAATATATGATATGGGCCACTATAATGTACCATATATGAAGGACCTACCTAGTGCTGTAAGACTTTTCTCATAAAATTATATTTATTTATTTTATTTGGTATTGAAGCCATCCTTCTGTGTAGATTTTAACCTTATGTCAAGTTTTCAATGACAAATCTTATTTGCATTAAATGTGGTGACTTTTAAATTGGTTCTTCAAATTCCTTGTGATTTTTGTCGATACAGAAGGTAATCTTTGAACAATTATTGTCTTAGATTTTTCATCTACCAGTATAGATCATTTAGAAATATCGGATATTTTTTTATAACCAAGAATGTAAAGCATTTTTCAATACCAGTGTTACCACTTGGATTTAAACTCCATAATTTTCCTTTGTTTCATGATAGCCAATGAAATGCATAAAAATTCTTATCCCCTAGAGTCTAGCCTCCTGTGCCGCCTCTGTGAGGCACTTCTGGTTCCCATCATTCCCTCGCTAGCGTCTGCTCCAACTGGAACAACATTCCCCCTCAATCAATCAATCAATCAGAGAGAGCCCCAGAAAAGCTTTTAGGGACAACCTTGACATTGGCCATCTTTCCCTAGAGAATGAACGTATGGATGACTATTATAGCAAAGTAAGCCAGGATTTTTGTATAAATAAGTTCAAGATTCTTCAGAAAAAAACCCATAGATGCTGTAATGTTAGAAAATAAAGATGGTTTTTTTTTGTGAATCTTTGCTACTTGATAATATTGATTATCCTCGTCATTGAAATATTAATCTAGTATAGAAATCACGCTCATTTAAAAGTACCAAAATTACTGAGCTACATTGCCCAAGTAAATAAATCCTATGCACCGTCTCTTCTACTATTCCTCTGTCCATCAAAAATATAATGTAGAAATAAATGTTAATATATTTGAACTTTTCATGAGTACTTTTATGACTACTAAACACACTGCATTCCCAGAAGTCTACTCTCAATTACAGAGTTAAAATCAGTAATTCCTTTGGTTAGAGTTAAATCACTAAACCAGTGAAATAGATATTAGACTGATACACTTTACTAGACCCTAATTTCATTGTATATTTGACTATTTAGCAATTATTATCTCACAGGTTTAGCGACTTTCCATATCACCAGGCGATTTGATTGGCTAATAGAAAACAATGAAGAAAGGAATGTTGTTCCAGTTGTAGCAGACCCTAGTGGGGGAATGACGGGTACCGGAAGCCCTTCACAGCAGCTGCGCAGGAGGCTACTAGAGTCTTGCCAGGCACTAACGAAAAAGCAGGAAGGTGCTAGAGGACTCTAGGTATGAGACTGAGTCTGGCAACGCCCACAGTCAAGCATAGTAGATCAAATTATGCTAACTCATTATCAAATCCTAAAACATATTTGCACATTAAATAATATAAAGGACGGAATACCTATTGTCCATGCATGGGTACACGTATAGTGGGATTCAAGCGGCAATTACGAAATTCATGAAAGTTGGGATTTTAAGATTTTAAAAAACAGCGCTTATTTGCCGTATCCCGTGCCGCAACCGTAACACACTTGTTATAATGATTTAATGATTTATTATTTATATAGCGTCCTTTCTATGTATATATAATCAAAGGCGCTTTGTAATCATGAGAGGTGGTTAGCATGAGGTGTAGGCACTGAGGGTGGTCACTGCCAGGGTTTTTTTACGTCCTCAGTGGTTCTTTTACGTCCCTCCGATATTGGTTAGTGATGAAGTGTGGAGAAACGGGACCGCCATTTAAAGTGGTTATCCGAGCCAGATTTATTCAGTTCAGTCCAAAAAACAATTCATCAACATGCAGCTAAAAATAAATGAACGACTGAAAGAACTCACCTCTATTGTGTTGCTTCAAAGTTTGTGGACCTCTGTGCTCGGCAATGTTGTAAGTTTTAGTGTACATCTTGTTTTAAGCGATTCTTGGCCATTTTAATGATTCAATTCTGTTTGAAAATAAAAAGTAAATCAACTATTGAACCGTTTGTGACAAACTTTTATGAGTTTAAGTTTGAATTCACGAAATTTTCAGCAAAAACAAGAACACGTGTTTTGCTGCCATATTGTATCTCTTGCGTCCTGCTGTCCTGGTATTCACATTGAAAACTCGGCAAACAAACTTTTCCCATTCCAAAAACCACATCAGATATGAAGATAAAGATTTGTTTCACATATTACCAGCACAAATATATCTTGGTAACTCAAGTTCAGGCGATAAGAAGCTAAAGCAAAAGGACTAAAACAAAACCTACCTTCTCTGATCGAAACCTTCACCAAACTGGAAGGGTAATGCTGGTACCGTAATGCTGTGTCGATGTCATCCCCGGGCCTGGAGCCGGGCCAAAAAACAATATTACAAACCAGCGGTATTTCTAGTCTAATTACCATAAATAATACACAGGGCACCCATGTTGTAATATAAACCATAAAAAGAAAAAGAATAAAAAAGGCCAACCAAAAATCCAGCAAACCTAAAAAACCGCCAACCAAAACAAAAGTCAACACGTGTACGATGGAGGACCATGGGATGGGGGACCCGGGCCCCCTTCTCCCAACCTCCACCCGCCCCTTGCTACGACCCCGGGGAGGTTATTCGGGTCGTTTCATACGGGGATGCTCCGCCCTGACTCTCGACCCCTTACCCTTTGATATATCAAATTTCAGCAAAAAGGAACCCCTTTTATATACATTTTTGACTGAAAAGGCATCCCTTTCATATACTTTTGAAAAAAAGCTACCCCTTTTTATACCAAAATTCACAAATAACCACTCCTTTTCTATACCTACGGCCTGAAAAACGTACTCCTTTCGGGCGGAGCATCCCCGTAAGGTCAATTATAGGGATTACCAACCCCCGCCCCCCCCCCCCCCTCCCCTCAAACCCCACCCCCCGTTCCCCCACCGGGGCTACGTCCCTGTAGATATGCTTCTGGTAAAACCATCTTTCAAAATGTCGTTTTGGGTTACCTGTGGTTTTGCCCAGACCCTCGTTGTCTGATCAGGGTGATGCTACTGCCCCAGGGCGTAGAGTCGGGCCGAAAAACAATATTACAAACCAGCGGTACTTCTAGTTAATTACCATATAATACACAGGGCACCCATGTAGTAATATGCATTTCGGCGAAGTTTCCGACAAAGCACGGCAGTCTGAATATTTCTTAAATTCAGGAAAACGACTAACTTATAACAATTCAAACCATTCAGCCTTTGTTAAGAAATGGCAAGCACTTTTCGTGAGCTTAATGGATTTGAAATTGAGCAATTTCTCGAACCTCGGCATAGAATACGAAGCACTCATTTTAGACACTTCAAAAATTTCATGCACGACTGCCATACCTTAAAAAAGTGCCTGGCTATTAGACCCTGGTACAATATTCTTACGACTGATTCTACATCAAGCGATTCTTAGTACTGATTCTACATCAAGTGAATAGTAGAATGTTGAAGTATTTCTTGATTCGCAAGTCGAGTGTTGAGTCCCAGGGTTGGAGGGGGTTTCAAATTTACTTTCCGTTGATTCGCACTTTACTAAATGAGTCACGCTTCGTATTCTATGCCGAGGTTCGAGAAATTGCTCAATTTCAAATCCATTAAGCTCACGAAAAGCGCTTGCCATTTCTTAACAAAGGCTGAATGGTTTGAATTGTTATAAATTAGTCGTTTTCCTGAATTTAAGAAATATTCAGACTGCCGTGCCTTGTCGGAAACTTCGCCGAAAACGGAAAATGCATATTACTACATGGGTGCCCTGTGTATTATATGGTAATTAGACTAGAAATACCGCTGGTTTGTAATATTGTTTTTCGGGGGTAATGCTATCCACCGGGCGTAGAGCCGGGCCGAAAAACAATATTACAAACCAGCGGTATTTCTAGTCTAATTACCATATAATACACAGGGCACCCATGTAGTAATATGCATTTTCCGACAATTTCCGAATGACTCGTTTTCGGCGAAGTTTCCGACAAGGCACGGCAGTCTGAATATTTCTTAAATTCAGGAAAACGAATAACTTATAACAATTCAAACCATTCAGCCTTTGTTAAGAAATGGCAAGCGCTTTTCGTGAGCTTAATGGATTTTAAATTGAGCAATTTCTCGAACCTCGGCATAGAATACGAAACACTCATTTGAGACACGAATGCTCGACTGTCATCAAGGGCGGATCCAGGGGGGTGAATTGGGTGACTAGTCACCCTCCTTGTAGTTGAATATAATAAGAATAAAGGATAAGATAAGAGCAAAAAATACACTATGTAATGCCTTGCTAGGTACCAGTCACTCCCCTTGAAATCCTTTTGGATCCGCCACTCTGTCATATAGTAAAGTGCAAATCAGCGGAAAGTGAATTTGAACCCCCCTCCACCCCTGGGACTCAACACACAACTTGCGAATCAAGAGATACTTCAACATTCTACTATTCACTTGATGTAGAATCAGTACTAAGAATCGCTTGATGTAGAATCAGTCGTAAGAATATTGTACCAGGGTTTATAGGCACTTTTTTAAGGTATGACAGTCGAGCATCAGGCGTCTCAAATGAGTGTTTCATATTCTATGCCGAGGTTCGAGAAATTGCTCAATTTCAAATCCATTAAGCTCACGAAAAGCGCTTGACAATTCTTAACAAAGGCTGAATGGTTTGAATTGTTATAAATTAGTCGTTTTCCTGAATTTAAGAAATATTCAGACTGCCGTGCCTTGTCGGAAACTTCGCCGAAAACGAGTCATTCGGAAATTGTCGGAAAATGCATATTACTACATGGGTGCCCTGTGTATTATTTAAGGAATAAAAAACAGTTTTCCGTGTAGAGCGAAAGCACTAGAACCATGAAACAAAATCAAATTGTTAGTGTGTAATAGTTCTTATTTAGCGACTGTTAGTTACTATAAAAGACAAGTAAAGTTATAATGAGGTATTGTTTCCTTTTGTATTTGTTGTTTCTGGTTGAGTGATATTGACTAAATAGTCGCTAAATAAAAACTATTAGTTAGTAACTATTTTGTTTTTATTTCATGGTTCTAGTGTTTTCGCTCTATTATACTCTGATAAAGACACGCGGGATGTGGAGAGTACACGAGAGAAGCGTAGGAAACCACGACGCGTAGCGGAGTGGTTTCCAGCTTCTCAAGTGTTCTCTCCACATCCCAAGTGTCTTTATCAAAACTGTTTTTTTAATGGTAATTAGACTAGAAATACCGCTGGTTTGTAATATTGTTTTTCGGCCCGGCTCTACGCCCGGGGGATAGCATTACCCGTCTGATCAAAGGCTTCCAGGTAGAGAATATTGTATTCATTTAAATAGCAATCACAAAGTTACAACATGTTTCCTCCTACTTTTAGAAGTTTGTGACTTCTAAACTAAACACATCCTGAAAACACGCTAAGTCGCTATTCTGCGAAGGCATTTTTAGCTCATTCTCAATTCAGACTTGGCCTCAGCTGAGAGAAAAATGGCGAGTTGTTGTGAAGATGATGGTAAGAAAAAACAGCTGTTACCTTTGCTTTATTTACTTTTCTTTGCTACAGTTTTTTTCTAGTTTTATTCATCCAGCCTCTCTTTCTTTAAGTGATGAGCTTAATTACTACCAAACTTTATTTATCACAGCTAAGCCAGGTAGCATTTATCTATAAAATTTCACATTCACTGATGGTTTGCAAATATTGATGTTATCAAAGTGTGTCAGGGAAGTGTTCAGCAGGAAATACTGCATTTTCCTTATTATAATTATAGTAAGCTACAAAAAGGACTCTATTTTATTCAGCATTTATCCCAAGAGTGTTTGTGTGTGTACGTGTTCGTGAATTTGATCCCCCGAGGCTATCAATAATATAGCTTCATTGTAATAACTATTTTTTCTCTTATTGGCTCACGACAAAACACTTCTTTGTCTTTACGATTTTATCCCAAAGCTGAAACCTCATTAGCTTTAAGTTTTATTTTATTTTTAAGTAATAATTCACCAGCAGGAGTTTTTGTGTGCTTATAAATGTAATGTAGACTTTTTTTTGTCATATAATATTCCTGTGTTATGATAATATCAATCATTTGGAGTGCTGGGGCGTGAACATGTGGTGTTAATATATTGGTATACATAGATGTACATCTGCATTATACATGTCTACCTATATACTTTGTACCTGTGATTTATGTAAGTGAGTAAAGATAAATAAATGATTAAATAAATAAATAAACTTTGAATATCTGTCATCAACCAAGGGCCCATTACAGTGCAGACCCTCGAACCATGAACATTATGAGGTTTTTTTGACATTTTGTCACAACTATCCAATCATCGCTCTCCATCATAAAAAGGAATCAAATATTTTTTAGGCACCATCCAATCACAACGAACAACGGAAAATCTTTAGAAGTTTATCTTTAGCTTTCTTATGTGAACTTATGAACTGCTAAATCACACCATGTTTCAAGCCTTTTTTCTATGGAGAGAGCTGATTTGGATAGTTATAAAAAATGTCAAAAAAACCTTGAAGTGTTCATGGTTCAAGTGTCTCAATGTAAGAGTGACTCTTGTATTGATGTTAATGTTCCAGCAGTGCAAACCAGATATAACCTAACCTAGGAGTTATATTTTGCCATGATATATTCTATCAGTTCTTGAAAAATGCACTCTAAACCAAGTTAAAGATAGTGACTTGGTTTGCAATTGCTTGAATATTTTTAAGTTGATGTATACTAGATGTAAGGGGCCGATCATATATTATGTCATGGGGGAAGGGTCGGTGATTTCAGAAGGGGTACAATTTTCAAAATCAGCCCAAAGTGGCGGGTACATTTGTTGAAATTTCAAAATCCTGGAGGATACAGTTCTAGGTTTTATGCTATCATGCAGCCCACTCACTCTTTAACAATATAATTATACGGGGCACAAATTGTACTTAAGGTTTTTTTTTTCAGAAAACCACTGCCCCCTGCGATACAATAAACAGTCTATCCCTTAAGACTACCGGTACTTATTAAGTTATAATTAATGTTGAACATTGTATTTATGACATTTTGGATGCAGAGCCATTTGTCAAATGATCCTAGGTAATAGAGGTTCAATAAAAAAGAAAGATCAACAACATAGCTAGTACTTAGGGCATAGTATATATAGCTAGTACATAGGGCATAGTATATATAGCTAGCACATAGAGCATAGTATATATAGCTAGCACATAGGACATAGTAGATATAGCTAGCACATAGAGCATAGTATATATAGCTAGCACATAGAGCATAGTATATATAGCTAGCACATAGAGCATAGTATATATAGCTAGCACATAGAGCATAGGTGTATTTCCACCTGTTAGACAATCCACAACTCTTTAAAGTTGAAAGCATAATAAATAAATAAATAAAATAGTATACATAGCTAGCACATAGGACATAGTATATTATATAGCTAGCACATAAAAAATAATATAGCGAGCTATAGCACATAGAGCATAGTATACATAGCTAGCACATAGGGTATATATAGTAAATATAGCTAGTACATAGGATATAGTATATTATATAGCTGGCACATAACAAATAATATATAGATAGATAACTTTATTGGCATGACCTATGAATTTACAGGTATTGCTAAAGTAAAAATATATCAATATGATTTTGCTTTTGAACTTCAGACTGATCATATTTATCATGAATAAATTCTGATAAATTTATATTATTTTTTAACATCATTTTGCGTTTTGCTATTTCTAAGTTCAAAAGTTTTCAAAATGAATTTAGACACATAATAAACAGCTTGATTTTTAGAACTTAGTAAAGTTGAAATATCTAAATTATTATTTTTATAGCGAGCTGTAGCACATAGAGCATATATAGTATATATAGCTAGCACATAGGGTATAGTAGCTATAGCTAGCACATAACACATAGTATATATAGCTAGCACATAGGGCATAGTAGATATAGCTAGCACATAACACATAGTATATATAGCTAGCACATAGGGTATAGTAGATATAGCTAGCACATAGGGTATAGTAGCTATAACTAGCACATAGGGCATAGTATATATAGCTAGCACATAGAGCATAGTATATATAGCTAGCACATAGAGCATAGTATATATAGCTAGCACATAGGGCATAGTATATATAGCTAGCACATAGGGCATAGTATATATAGCTAGCACATAGAGCATAGTATATATAGCTAGCACATAGGGCATAGTAGATATAGCTAGCACATAGGGCATAGTAGATATAGCTAGCACATAGGGCATAGTATATATAGCTAGCACATAGGGCATAGTAGATATAGCTAGCACATAACACATAGTAGATATAGCTAGCACATAGTATATATCTTTAGTGGTGCTAGATTTATCTCTAGGATTTTGAAAGAAGTGAGCAACATTGATCATTATTGATCATCATTCTTGAAACAACTTTCCAAATATTTAAAAAGTATGTAATCAACCAGCTAGCTACTGTAGCTGCACAGTTTACTATACCTATTTAACCAAATGAAATTAATCGTAACAGCCAATTTGAATTGGAGCTTAGTATAATGTGCTTTGATGATGTTCTGGGGCTTACAAATGGGACATCCCTCCTACCCTTTCCCCTCCTAATTCCACCACTGATTTTTACTTAATTTGGTCTTACAGTTCAATATTCTTTAATTGTTAACGCTATGATTCTGGCTTAATTATTTCAATACTTATATTGTACTTCAGCATGTAATGGTTCTAAGAACACTTGTGAAGACTCATGCAATGGTAATGTAGAGTGTCAACAAGATAATGATGATGTTGATGATTTCTGGATGAATCCTACTGGTGGGACTAGTCATGGCCATCGCAGGAAGATCAACAGTGTTAGTCGTTCAATTAGTACTTCTTCAGATGAGCAATGCTTTGATTTGGAAATTGATAAAGAACCAGTAGATAAAGATGGCAATATCAATCAAGAAGAAGAAATCAAGACAATTCCAGAGGAAAAGCCAAGGAAAGAGGAAGATGACTCAAAGACAACAACCAAGAGCAGAAAACACCCCAGGTTTTCACACCAGAACAGCTGGAAGCATGCTTTGAAGAAAGCAATGGATATGCCAGATCCTTGGGAAAAGTTTCACTTGGATATGTGTTCACAAGAAGCTGCAATACGGCATCGCTACAATGCATTGAAGAAAACATGGGTCAAAGATGAAGTGAGAGTAAAAATGGAATCAGCAGTAAGTACCGGAGTCAATAGCATTATACACTTGTATACACCTCAAATCAATACACTAATAAAATATTATTGATTTATTACCCAGCCATTTGACCAGGGAGCCATGAGAGTTTGCTACAGATTGTAAGTAATGTAATTTTGAGATCAGTGTGTGTGTGATAATGGTACTCTTAAACATTTTAAGTACATTCATTTTGTCCCCCATATAATATTAGTAATTATAGTCAACTTTATTTATAGAGGGTTACATGGTATAGTTAGAATAGGACTTAATCTAAAAATTTAAGCTTTCGCTGTTATATCACATCATGAGACACACAACAGAACTAAGCTCCAATTACTGTGAAACCCAGGATCAAATTGGAAGTTAGAAGCTGATTGTTGCATAGAGAGGAAAAGCTCTTGAAGCACAGGAGAGAACCAACAAACAACTCTACTCACATACAACACCAAGCCCTGTGGTACTCAAATCCAGGTCGCATTGATGAGAGGTGACAATGAATTTATACAATACACAGTAGATCCATCAGTAAAAATTACAAAAAGAAAATGAAATACCAGTAAGATTAATGTTTAATGGAATATATAAATTGAATAGAATTAAAAATAAATACTATTTTACATAGGCATTTTCTGAGTTTGATAAACAGGATGCATTGTGGTCTAGCTTTATTACAAACAACACCATATAAGGCATGATGAATAAAGATTGTTTGTACCCAAGCTACACCACCATGCACCATGTTCTCTGTCTCAGTAAAGTTCTATGAATGCTGTGATGTGAAAACTTATGAGAAAACTCTGATAACTCCACAACATCTGGCAGAGGCTTGAAGCTCATTGCCCAACCAAGTTCAGGAGCCAAATGGGAGGTGGTTCAACCTCCTCCACAACAGTTTTTAATTAAGTTTCTTTTCCTAAACAAAGGAAAAAGTTGTCAAACTTCTCCAAGCACATGAATTGGAAACATGCATCCAACTATGTTGCCAAGCACTACATTGAAGAGGTTCCAAGAGAGCAATATTTTGATGATGTCAGATTGCAGATGGATGCCAAGCTGTGGGGAGAAGAGTATAATAGAAGAGACCCTCCTAAGAAGGCATGGCAATTAATAAATATTCATTATTTTCTCTGTATCATTATAATTTAGTACCAGGTTACTTTATGATATGTTTCATTTCAGGTTGATATTTTCCAAACTTACATCATTGAGTTAAAAGAAAGGGTTGGTTCACCTCTGTATCACTTGGAACACTATATTGAAGGAGTGTACAAGAAGTACAACTCTAATTCTGGCTTTGTCCTTAGAGATGAAACATTGAGATCAACACCTCAGGTATGGCAATCAATCACTATCTATTCTTTCTTATTTACAATTCACTCATTTATTCATTCATTCTAGCAATTTTATTCTCATTCCTTTTTCTCACTATTTTATTTCCTTTCAGGCTTTTAGTCATTTTACTTTTGAGAGATCTGGTCATCAAATGATTGTTGTTGACATTCAAGGTATATGCTGTACCTAACAGCCTCTACTCTATATAACCAACTGTCAGTAGGGTGTCTAACAGCCTCTACTCTATATAACCAACTGTCAGTAGGGTATCTAACAGCTTCTACTCTATATAACAAACTGTCAGTAGGGTATCTAACAGCCTCTACTCTATATAACCAACTGTCAGTAGGGTATCTAACAGCTTCTACTCTATATAACCAACTGTCAGTAGGGCATCTAACAGCCTCTACTCTATGTGACAAACTGTCAGTAGGGTATCTTACAGCCTCTACTCTATATAACCAACTGTCAGTAGGGTATCTAACAGCCTCTACTCTATATAACAAACTGTCAGTAGGGTACCAGTAAGTTCTCCAATAACAAATATGGGGCCTTGGTGTTACTTACACTGACAGTATGATACCACTCTATGCCAGCATTGTACTATATTACTTTACACTGCACCATGCCACACAACACCACATAACACAACACCATGTCACACCACATCTTGTCACACAACACCATGTCAACCACATCTTGTCACACTATGGCATGTCACACTATACCATTTCACACCACGACACACTACAACATGACACACCACACCATGTCACACTACACCATGACACACTACATCTTGTCACACTACACCATGACACACCACACCATGTCACACTACACCATTTCGCACCACACCATTTCACACCACACCATTTCACACCACACCATGACACACTACACCATGTCACACCACATCTTGTCACACAACACCATGTCACACCACATCTTGTCACACTACACCATGTCACACTACACTATTTCACATCACACCATGACACACCACACCATGTTACACTACATCTTGTCACACCACCACCTGTCACCCTACACCATACCAAATCAGAATAACTTTGCCACACTGCACCATGGCACACCACACCATGGCACACCACACCACACCATATCATATTATGATATACCACACCCATCACACTAGGCCACACTACCCTGTATTTCACCATATTACACCATCACTACACTGGACTATACTGGACTACACCAAAGCAAATCACAGCACATCCAATAGAACCATGCTGTTATTTTCCCAAAACCATATTGTATTTTAATCTGTAATATATTTGTTTAGGTGTTGGTGATCTATACACTGACCCTCAGATTCACACTGCTGATAGTAAGGAGTATGGTGAAGCTAACCTTGGCCCTAATGGAATGGCATTATTCTTTAGTACCCACATGTGTAACAGGTAATTTATACACCCATATCAAGCACTGAGGGGTGGATTATGATGGAGGACAAAATATATTGATGGACTGACCAGCTAAATTGAATTGCCTCATATGTAGTCCAAGACTCTGCTAAATTCCATTGAGTTAGCTCTAACCTGCTCTCGATTGAAGAAACAACAAAGAATTGAAGTTATTAATAAAAATCTTACCATGATTTGTTTTTCTCAGCTAAATATAGTAAAAATACACTAGAATACTTTCTTTTTTGGTGAATAAATATTGTCTGACTTGGACTCTTTTTCAGCATATGTAAAACTTTGGGCTTAACTGAATTTGAAGTCAGTGACAAAGAAGAATACAGAATCCAAAAATCTTTACAATCCATCCAAGACTCAGAAACTGTAGTGAAGAGCAGTTTTGAAGAACAGTTCTCTCCAAGGAAGATGTCAGCAATCTTTGACTTGCAGTCTCACTGCATGGCTAAATCTCCCCCTCAGTCCCCTTGTTCTGACAAAATTCTTGAATCCCCACCCCTTTCCCCAAGGGATGTTGAGATACCAGAGTCCCCAACATCTCCGATTGTTTCTATATCATCGTGGATGGACGGCAAGCTGTCAGACTCTGATACTTCAGAGACTGAAAGTGATAACAGTGATGTTTTTACAGAAAATAGCGAGGTAAGTGTATTTAGCTTGCAGGGAAGTTTTTACATCTGATATATCTTGTATACATTAGTAAAATAACAGCTGTTGTGGTTAAATCTTTTTGCCTAAATGAAAAAAAAGGGTGAGTAGTCAGTATGGCTACTACAGCAGACAGTGTGTCTATTGATTAACAAGATACATAAAACTGACTGAACATGTGCATATAGACATGATTATAGTAGCCTCTTTTAGATGGAATATCAATGCTTATCATGACATTCAAGTAAACAAATAATCTAATTATAAAACAAATGATCTTACTACTTTGTTTATAACAGGATGAAGAAGAAGCCAGGAGACTTTTTGCAGCTTCTATGATCCATAAGTCATCAAGTGTGTGCATTGAAGCTCAAGTGTTGGACAAACTACGTCAAGAACATGAACAAAAACTACTCCGGCAAAAGAGTGTTTCTGTTTTGGGACAGGTGTGTGACTGTACATGGTGATAATGAATATCTCTTTTCATCTAATTACGAATACCAAACCAATCACTGCTGTCCCAAGGCTGGATTGATCCAGAAGTGTATTGGGCAGCTGGTCAACCCACCCCACCCCCACCCCCCGTCGCAGTTTTAAAAGTAAGAATAAGAAAATAGAATGAACAAGCTATATTCTCAGGGGGTTAACCACCCCCTGGATCTGTCACTGGTTTTTGAAGAAAATAAACATCTAAAGCTTTCTGTGATAATGTTGGTTTGCGTATGGTGATGGAATATGAAATGTATATGTGATCGTACCATACTGAATGGACTCAGAAAAAATTCTGAGCCCCATCTGAGTCCATTCAGTATGGTACGATCACATATACATTTCATCTAAAGCTTTCTGTTGCCTCTTTACAGGTTCACTTCGAAATGGCCAAATACAATGAGATTGGAAGGTTCACGGACAAGGAAACAGATGTGGAATCTGCCATGTACCACTTGGAAAAAGCAGCAACTTGTAATGTTCCTGAAGCGTTGTTACTAATGGCCGAGATTTACCTTCAGTTACCCAATGACACGTTCCCGTCCCTCACAGCTCAGGTACTCAAACCTATAGTTATGCATTATAGCTATGCAGTATACTAAAATGAAAGATCTTTATTTACCAGGAGAGCGAGGAAAACACAAACAAAGGTGTAGACTACATGTTACGAGCTGCGCAGGGTGGAGAGCGACCAGCGATGATGTACATGGCTAAAGCTTATGACACTGGGAATAGTCTGGGAACTAAGATGTGAGTTAACATACACCTTGATCACACAGCACCATGCTTATTCTCATGAGAATAACAACCCTTGTTTAAACCCTCATAGCCTCATTTTGAAGCGCTTGAATGCAAGCTTCAAGGCTGCCGCGTATATAGACTGTACCATATGTCATAGAGTGATATATTTTACTGTAAAATACAGAATTGGGATTTAGCATATTAATTTTAATATTGATAATATTAATATTAGTGCAAGATCCTGGTCAGCTGCCGTCAAATGGTATCAGAATGCTGTAGATGTAGTGGATGAGGATGATGAACCAGAAAACTCGCTACAGACAGATCCCATCTACAAGTTATTAGCAAGGCAAGCGGAACTCTATCTGTCAGGAGGTTTTGGATTGGAAAAGGACCCATCTTATTCTGGAGAACTTTACTCCAAGGCAGGAGATGAAGCTATGGCTGCTATGAATGGAAAACTTGCTAATAAGTTTTATTCATTAGCTGAGGAGGCTTGGGCTGAGGTACCGGAAGAAGAGTGACCGGAAGAGGAGTGACCTGTCATTCACACTTATTAGCCAATCAAATTACCTCGTGTCTTTTATAGTCGTTCATAAATCTATTTTATATACATCTGCAACAGTAGACCTTTTGCTCACGGCTGTGGTCTCTTGCAATTCGGAGAAGCCGCCAGAAAATGTTTGATATTCCCTCGAGAATCACAAAAGAAAGACTATTTTCCTCTTTAAATATTCTTGAAATCCGTGTTTTTCGCCGGTGTATGCAGCTCATCTAGTTTTGATGCGCACACTCACCCACTCTTGAGAAAAAGGTCTACTGCACAGAGTCAGTGCTGTGGTTGTCAGACTAGGATCGGTTATGTTCTTGTGCCGGTTATTGATTACAGCACACTATTGACCCTGTTACCATCTAGACGGCCTAAAAACAATCAATCAACAAGCTATCCACGGTTCAAACGTCGTACGTTTTTTGCGCTGAATACGTTCATGGTAACCAATGGAAACAAACACTATTTTTCGATTAATAGGATCTTCGTTCTTCCAAGTTGATCTAGCTTTATGGCGTTAAGCTTATTCCCTTTTTATGATCCCGCTAACCATATTGTTGTCGCCGGCAATTCATAGCAATTTTTCCTGCAGATTCAGACAGAAATCTGCTGCTGAGCTCAAAAGTAATCCACCAACGTGTTTCACAAGGGTCTAATTTTGGTCTAGTTCATAATCTGAATCAAAGAATGCCGCACCATTATCTTTGTTTCAATGCATTCGACGCAACAAGAGTTCGGCGTCTGAACCACGCACGTACATTTAAACTTGGCGCTAAATATTCTCGCGAAGCCATATTCACTATAATACAACTGGCTTATAATAATGGCGGATTGTCAGTTTGTAATCCATTTCTATAATATGTCTGTTCTTTTTGTCAAAGACGTGATTATAGCCTGGCTACTGATACAACAGGCACTGGACTTTAAAGTATTTTATCTGCAGGATGAACTATATTAATATTTTTAGTGGTCCTCAAAGCGACCCTTCATTTATCGGCTACATATCTTATCACGTCCATAACCTAGTAGGTTTTAAATACTCTAGTCATTTCTTTGTGGTTAATCTAATTTTATTCAGTGAATCCCGAAGTGTAGATTAAAAATTATGTTACAGTTTCTTAGAAAAAGAAAGAAATCCTACTTCAATGAAAAATAAATATTGCAGAATTAAGCTTATATCGTAAAGCGTTTAGTTTATCCTGCAACAACAAAAAACGTTTGATTATACCGCGACAAAGCAGCAGCAGTTTGCACCACTAAAGTATTCAGTAATCAGCAGTTCCGGTGGACAGTTAAAGTTTGCTTGGAGAGAAAAATGCGGCAAACTTCAAATAATTTGTACTTATTGTTGAGTGAAGGGAAATATACAAATAAAGTTTTGTGTTGCTCAACCATTTGCGTAGCAGTCCTTTGCATTCATATTTTTCCCTCGCTCTCTTTCTTCCTTTTTCCTTTCATTCATTCATTATTTCTTTCGGCTTTCCGCACCTTTCTTTGTCTTGATTATTTTTCTAGTTTCTTTCTCAATTTAATATCACCCCAAAAAGTTACTTTGTTCAGTTATCATTTTACTATATTCCCATCCAATTTGGATAATTCAAACATTTATAACTCAAGGTACTTAACTTATAGCCCTTTAATAGTGCTGATAATGTAGTATGTCATTCCAATATAGGGCTGTTCAAAAAGAAAACAAATCAAGTCACGTTACAAGATCAGTACTGAGATGGCGGACCCTTTTCATAAATGTTTTAAGCCACTCATTAGCACGAAATTTCTAACTATCATCACTAAAACGACGGTTTTTATCGGCTTTTAGTATTTCGTTAACTAATAGATGTAAAATATACGACTGAAAAGAAAGGGATGATTTGATAGCTGTCATATTGCGCATAGACGACTTGGAGCCTTGTTGATAACCACGATATTAGGATCACCACAATTAATTTTTAACACCCAATAAAAGACATCGTATGATATTAACACGAACTACTGAAAATAGACGAAAATGATTGAATCAATCGGGAGCCGAGACAGACAGAGGATTAATGAGCACCATGCCACTTAGAGAGTGAGTTCGGCTCAGTAACTCAATCATAAATTGATAAACTCTAAATGTGTAAAGCCGTCCAAAGAAAATAGAAAACTCCAGGGTGCCCAGCACTGGATTACCATCTAATTCCCGAAGTTTGCAAAAAGATTGGCAAAACTTGGGAACATTTCTCCGGTAATTCACTACAAACAGGTGTCTGGATGATATGTCTCGTGCTATACTGACTAATATATGTTTTTGTCAGTTAGTTAAACGTTGAAGATTTTTGTTTTCAATTAAGATCGCTAAGATGACTGATCATTTGTAAGGCCATAGCTATGCACCATCTGTTGTTATGATACCCAGTTTGGCTGATCACTCATTACTGATTTACTGTTATTCACCGTACAAAGTACTTTTCCGACAAATATCTTTCATAAAAATCCTTTTTATGTACGGAATCTCTTGAATGCTCTTTTTTTAATTAAGCCGTATGTCTTAGCGTGAGATCAGGTTCAAGCTTTGATTAATTCAAGGAGACACTTCGTAAGTTTTTCAGAAATCGGCTAACCTAATGGCATTATTCATTCAATCAGTTTGATTGTGATCGTATATAAACCAAACCCAGTTTGAACCAAGGGTTGACAGTTTGTTCGATCGAGGAAGAATCAGTGCAACGTTCACTAGTGTCTGGAGACAAGTGCCTGGACTAGTAAGTTCCTTAATAGGAATATTAAAAAATGTGAGAAGTGCAGAACTCCATTTTCTTAAATCAATAACTGATCAGGAGTGAATACACGTTGGGTAACCTATGGGCTGATCTAAGTCAGGGCACGGCTAACTCACAGATTGAACCCTGAAACAACCTATGGGCTGATCCAAGTCAGGGCACGGCTAACTCACAGATTGAACCCTGAAGCAACCTCTGGGCTGATCTAAGTCAGGGCACAGCTAACTCACAGATTGAACCCTGAAGCAGCCTCTGGGCTGATCTAAGTCAGGGCATGGCTAACTCACAGATTGAACCCTGAAACAACCTCTGGGCTGATCTAAGTCAGGGCATGGCTAACTCACAGATTATATTGGAATTTACAGGCCATGTTAACAAGCGCACCTTCCCTTCCTCCTAATGAGAGAAAGACACTTAGCAGAGACTGTAAAGACTTGGCATAGGAGGAAGAGAGTGTTAAGCCAGGAAACTTGAAGAAAAATGAAGAAGAGTTGAGATTGACAGTGAAATATTTTGCTGTATTATAGCCTTTTTTTCAAAATGGCGGCCGCAAATTCAAAGAAGTCAAATAAAAACCAATACTATTACTAGAAAAGAGCACCTTTACTTTAGTAACCCTGCGAAGATTCGTTATGTCATGTGTTATATCGGCCGAGAAAACTTGTTTTGCGTAAAATTAACAGACTTTTGTATGAGTGGCCGGGGGTGCAGATGGCGTATTCAGCCGGTAACACAAACATCTGTAAATTTGTCAATTTTCCGCAAAACAAGTTTTCTCGGTGGATAAAACACCTGACATGGCGAATCCTTGTAGGGTTACTAAAGTAAAGATACTTTTTCTAGCTGCTGGTTTTTGCCGGATTTTACCTCATTTCAATTTGCGGCCGTCTATTTCCTCCTCAAGTTAGAATCCTTTAGCTGCACATGCGCAGTGTAGCACTAGTTTACTAGAAGGTTTATCAGTAGTACTAGAATATACTAACTCCTTATATATGTCAGGAAGCATACGATATTGAATTATATCTTATTAGTGTGAGTATATTTGGAATGGCTGTAGGGCGGCGAGCGGCGATAGCGGCATTTTTCAGCCGCTCCAGATAGAACAAAATAATAATATTTTTCATATGGCTCAATCAAACTATTAGCGCAGCTTCTAGATAAACATTCGAATGCTGGTAACACTGGTTTTGGTGGAGAAAGAGAATTTCGTGATAAGGAGATTCCTTTCTCATTTATCGAACCAATTAGCTACTTGAGTGAGATCCAATTTAGGCCCTTCCCTACCCATCTTAGTGGTAGACGACGGTTGGAAAACCTCATATTTGAATGAGTCAGTCAGTCAGTCAGTCAGTCAGTCAATGATGGTGTGATAATTCTCAACATTTCAGTAATCATTTTCCCTTTGTGTTCCTGTAGTTACGCCACTCGTATCAAGGGAGCGCAAATCTATCAGGTATGATATGCAACAACCTAAACACTAGTCATAGTATAGTCACCATTATTTGACTCTGCAACTGACATGATCGGTACATGACGCTCGAGAAGATAAATCCTTCCAAATCAATAGTTCATTCTTGTGTTCACCCGGTGCAGGTTTGAAACTGGAGAATATCAGGGATCATCGGCGGTTCACTGGATACCCGGTGCTCAGTTCTATCAATGTAGTTGTTTCGCTTCTTTATTCTTTATTTATTTACTTTTTTAAAGTAATTTTTCTCAGTTCCTTTTTACAAAATGTTTGTCATCATAACAAATATATTGATGAGCCAGTATATAGGTGAAACCAAGAAAGAATAAAGTAAAAAAACCGCTTGAACTGATGCCTTTATGACAGTCCGCGCATATGCCAGTACAAGGTTATGAATGAGAGGTATAAAGCCTAAGTACCGTTCGGCAGAGTGATGCTTCAAGAAGTAATAGCCGGAATCAGTTTGAAATCGAGTATCAAACAGAAAAACCAAACTAGACTGTTCGCTGAAACTGACTCACAGAGGCGGGAAACTACGACAGATATGACTGACCATGTTACCTCCCGTTACTAGACTGGAAAAGACTTGTGAATGTATTGTCGAAAATCTCAAACTGACTACTGAGGAAATGAAACTACTTCGTAAGGAAACAACAGATCAATCGATAATCGAAAAACGGCTACTTTTGACAGTACTTACTGAAATCTTTTCTAATGCCACGAGAAGTAATGAAAGAAAAAAATTAACGAAAACCATAAAAGCCATTCGGGAAAAACATCAAAGGTAATGAAGGGGAATAGAATTTGCATAAAACGAATAACTAGTAAATTAAAGATTGTCAACGAGTGATGACTAGGTCGTAAGTATAGACAGATTATATTTTAGGTAAGACAGTACTGAGATAGGTGAGGAATAATATGGAAGGGTAAATGAGTAGGATAATGATTCAATTTACCCATAACTTTTCTTGAATATTTAATTTACCACATTTGTATCTTTGAATATCAGTTGCTTTCATATCAATTTCCTCATTTGGGTTACGCTGTTGTAGTGATATACCAAGAGCATGCATGATGATGGCTGGGTTGTGGAAGTGGATTGTGTAGGTGGACATTGATTCCCTGTGTACATTGTCACTTGTAAGTTACACATTACTATCTACATACGAATGAAAAACACTTAGTTCTTCGCTGAGTTTAAATTACCAAAGAAACCCCTTGAAGAGATGGCTTCAACCTGTCCTTGCCAGTCAGCCTGCCAGCCGACATACATGTACTGACACTAGATAACAATAGACCAGTAGTGTGATCAGTATAAGCCAGCACTTTAGTAGAAGTTTTAAACAGTATAATTCTTCGCCCCTTGTTAATAGATATTCCGGCTAACTGTACAGTGTTCAAGTCGAAAAAAAATAACCGTTTTACTAGTAGTATCCGGCATCAATTGCCAATAACAGAGTCTCTCGTGATCGTACTACTAATATCTATCTCTCGGTAGTGACCGGCGAGTAACGAAAATACGCTGCACAGCTGCAACTGATGGTGGCTTTTTCGGTCAAAAAATATCACTAATGTTATAGAAGCGAGTTGTTTCCTTAACGTTTCATAAAATTGTACTTTTCTTTTGGTAATAATTATAACTTAATCTTCCACTTGAGGAGTGTCACGGTCAAGGTACATCAAATTGCAAAACGTTTGGGTTTCATAAACTTTTACTTAAAAATTCATACCACTTTTTTTATAAATAACTTACTTTAATCAGTCTTTGATCTGACAAGTTCGCGCAGATGAAAAAAGCTGGAATGATTGTCAACAGCTGATGTGTTAATCAAATGTTGGATATAAAATTGATAACAACGAATAAAGATGTTGACAGACCTGTCTTACTGTTAGTATCGCAGCCATGACGATATTAAGTAATCAAGTTCGGTTCTGTTTAATTTGTTTTTCTTTTGGTTATGAAGTCAGTATACTTGTAAGAAGATAGATGTTGGTGCAACAGTCTTGGTCTGTCTCAGTGGTCACTCATGCGGACAAACTAACTATATAACTCCTTACAAATGACTTATAATACTTACGGGCATGTATCCATAACACTCTACATGTAGAATACATGCACCTACTAACCATCATATATCTATAAACAAGCGTATATATGTAATCACCAACATCCACCGCCCACACACTCACATGCAACTCACATGTAAACACGCGGCATAGAAAGGAAGACAGAAGAGACAGTTATAGAGTATTATCCAGCCCCCTCCCCCTCAGTCAACATATTTTGTCCCTATACTATCCCCATGGTCTAATATTACCAGGCACCAAACATTTTCACTTCGAAAGGATAACCCACATGAGCTCCAATAAAAGAGATTCTACAGGCAGATTACATGCCGGATAACCTACCGGCCCTAAAACCTTCGGATGTTAAATGTTTTACACTGATAAAACTGAGGAGTTGGAGAACAAACATCTAAATATGGAATGATTGACAGAGACGACAAAGACTTTTTCAAAATAAAATCCCATTACAATAGGAAGAGCGGATGTATCTAGTCCTCTTACCGAGGAAGGCGCTGGAAAGTTCCAAATCAGACTTATATTTTAATAAGAGATTTTGATTGTTGGAAAGTGAGATGAGGCTTAATGACTGATGAGTGCGCTACTAGTGTAGATTGCCGTCGTCTTCATACTTCAATTTTAATTAATTCCCATTTTTATTATTCATTTTTCCATTGTTTTAGTTTTCTTTTACTGTCTTGTTTTGTCCGTCATCATACTTCATGACTTATTCATTTTCATTTTTCTCTTCTTTTATCCTTTTCATCTATAACTAAGTTCACAATACATCAATTTACATCTTCATTTCACATCCTGAGCAGGAGTTGTATGATAAAATATTTCCGTCTTTGAATCAGATATTATTCATTGGGTTGACCGTTAAGTCTGTGTTTTCTCTTCTTAGCGCGATTTTGCTCTTTTCAGTTGATCAAAACACACAAATCAGGGATGTGGCATGAGTGATTAGTTCGAACCAGTGTACATAGGCTTAAAACTAGTAACACTACAGTAGACTACAGGATCAGTTGACCTTGGAATCTTATGAGCAATCTTTTATGCGGCTTCCTGTAGTACATATGAACATCATATTGCTATACATAATGGCTCTGAAAGTAGAAATAATCACTCGCTTAACGGCTGGGACGCAATTTAACAATCATTACCTGATTACCGACCCGACGAGTCGTGATATAAAAGGGAAGGGGTGGGTGGGGATGACTATCAGTAGCCAGGTATTCATATCAATCATCTCAGTGAATTTCAGCTTTCGATAACCTTCTCTATCTCAGTTGTGGTTAAATTCTTAAAACAGATCCGTCACAGTCTCACAACAATGTTGCGCAGTGAATGTATGAACTGATGTGTCGAGAAATGAGTGGAGCGACCCACAGTGGCGCACGCAGTCAGTGAATCGACATCAAGAACAAAAACAGGACTTAACTCGCTACAAGAGACGACAGATCCTGAAGAGAAGGTAAATTGTTTTATTCATTTAGTTGATATACAAAAAAACAATCCAACTGTGTGGAAGTGAAAGTGAACCATTAATACCTTGAATGTTACCACCGCTGCTCTATTTGTATGTATAACGTCCGCCTGAGGTCGGCATTGTTCTTTAATGATGCCCTGCAGGAATCACTGAACCAGACAACATATATATAGTTATATATATGCGTGCTATATGTGTTTCTATGTATATGAGTGTGTGTGTTAGCAGCTGTAGCAATGTTATTCATCTCTTAATGCATGGCTACTGCAACACGTAGATTAGATGGCAGAACTGAGTTAACTAGCAGTGAAATCTCATCTTCTTGTCCTGGTTCAGCAGATAAATCAAGAATATTGATAGTGAGGAGAAATACAGATGGAAATCGTTTGATTCAGAACATAATTGTCGGCCGCTGAAATGTTGACAACGGAGTTTTTAAAAATTGATTTTTTTTTTTGGAAAAAAATAATAAAGTCCGTCATCAAATATTCAAGCGAAGCCGCCGTTGTTTACTCGTGTTTTCCTTTCCTAATTTAAAAGAAATAAAAACAATCATATGGTGTTTGCGACATGGAAGAAGGTCTATTGATGTTTGGCACAAAAATGCCTGTAATTTAATCAATAAATCAGATAGTTAGTATCTCGCTCGCCCCAAGCAAAATGTTGAATATTACCTTGATAACTAACTTATCAATTCTCATGAATTCTACCTTTTCTGATTTTTACTTATCTTATTCCCGAGAGATAAGAACATATTATCGAATGATATGGTGCAAAGAAACCTAAAATGGGTTAGAACAAAAAATTAGTTCAAATAAGTTTAATTTACGTGAAAATAATAAAATTGATGAAAAGAAGGTTGGCTCGCCAAAATAAACAAAGAGGCAATTTCTAAAGAACTCAGTAATAACGAATTAAAACTTCACCTAGCTGGGTTCAGTAAAACAATAAAGCTAAATTCCCAACACTTATCAAGTTCTAAAGGTTTATAGATTTTGAGTTTAGTACTTGAAATAGTGAAGGACGATTTTAAACAGTTGCCAAGGCAACTGCAAGTGTTGTAAATGAAGAAGCGGATACGAGTTCGAGCGGATTTGGAGAGCAAATCGAGACAGTTAAACTGCAAAACACAAGAACAGGTGAAAGTGTTTGATAGGTGGTTTAGTCAGTCATGACACATGACAAGATTCAAGTGAAAGTGTCGGCTGGCCATCGAATAATCAACCAAGCTACAGAACTTGATGAAAAAAAAGACTAGTCGAGCCTGCCTAGTTTGTTAATGTAAATTACACATTTCACACGGGATTTCATTGGATAAATACACCCTCCTTGAAACCTGTCGCAAGCCAAGCCGGATAGCTTTTTCCACTTGTGTCGTCGCTTGTTGTTTTTTTGCGGATCGAAGCCGGAGCAAGTAGTTTTGACTGTTGTGTATATGATAGTTAGTGCTATAACACTGCCGATTTTTTCCATCGCTGTAAGGGAAACTCGATATTCAAAGTTTAGTCCGCTCACCTCCGGATGTTAAAGGTAATCCCTTTTTTCCCCTACCATTTACCATCTTAACTGTAATATGTAACTGGACATTAATCAGTCTAAAACACGACCACTATATTCGATTCACATGAACAGCAGGTTGTATTGTACGGGACTTAGTCAGGCCTGCATAATCAGTTATATGAAACTGAGTTGACCAACCTTTAACCATTAAGAAATAGCTTATTTTTCTTATTAACAGTAAACTTTATGCTAAAGTTCCTAATTGTTCCTGATTTTTTTCACAACTTGGGAAAACTAGCCGTGTTGTATGAGACTGTTCAGGTGATGTATTTAATGAGACACAGTAGAAATAGATCCTGATGATGAGACGCCAGGAAGCTAGCGAGAAGGAAAATGTTCGATAACTTTTGACAATCTTCCATAACACTGTTTTTTCGTTTATCGTGAATCTCAGCTTGATAGATTACCTTACACTGATTTACCACACTATTGAATTTATTATAATTCTAATTTCAAGACAAAACTTCAATGTTTTTCATACTGGTCTGGACAGAAAAGCATACATTTTTTTAATATTAATATTTTGGAACTGTTTCTGTTCTAGGGGCTCGTCCTCAAGCATCACATTGGACAGCCAAAAAACTGAGATACTTATCCAGGCCAACTCTCAAGAGGGTCAGAATAGTGAACTGCAAAAAGCCGTCACCGTTATCCACAACTGATCGTTCATCTACAAAACTCGATCAAGATTTACTGCATCGATTGGTAGTCAGAGACAGGTAAGCGATGGATTTGTGTGTTTATACGAACGATAATATTTCTGTTTGACTAGCTATGTCAATATGACAGTGTGTCAAAGATTGCCCGTATTAAGAAATTTGCATTTTAGACGTTGATCAAGAAGTAAACAGGTGGAGAGAACTTTGATCGAAGCATATGGATTGATTCTAAGCTAAATCTGACTATGTTTCGTCTTTACTTATCGAGGGATTCTTGATATTACGCCTGTTTGAAAAACCAATCATTTATATTCAGTGCCGGCTGTTTTAGGAAGGTAATTGTCAAACATCCATTTGGCAAATGTTGGTTATTTTTAATGAAAAACTCAATGAAACTTTATTTCTCCGTTTTGTCAATAAGCGCCGAGCGCGGCAAACCTTTTAGTACCTCACAGCCCAGCAAACACTGTTACATCTTTAGAGATTAAGCAATACAAGCTGAGCTGACCCGAACTGCGCGCAGCACTTTGAAATCATGTCAGATGAGCTAACGTTGAATATGCCTCAGTATGCTTCGCGTGCTTTATCACCTAGATTCATCAAAGGAATAAGAGATAATGGTGACTTAATACCGCTACTATATCTACCCCGCGGCTTATCGTAGCCTCTCTACCGTTGTCATGGTCGTTGTTTCTAAAAGAAAATGCGTCGACGGCATTCATCCGACGTCCTCTGCATTCTGATTGGTTAAAAAACATCTTAGTGATTAAGATCTTTTTCTATCATTTCAATTTTTACTTTGTTTTCTGGTTTCGAACGAGAAAACAAAACTAAAGTGTGGTATAATGAGAGAGATAACGTTAACTTGATAAAGATCTGTATTTCAGTTGCACATCACTTTTCTTTCAGTATCCTCTTGCGATGCATTCAATTTTTATTTTAAAAGTTAAGAAAAGGAAATACCAGTTCTGTGCAGATAACTGATGCGATTAATTGGCTTTATTCGTTTTGGAATTTTTTTAAAACCTTTTCTGAAGTACGCTTAGCTCCATATACGACACTGAGTAAGGTGGATGGACTGACTGAAGAGGTACGACTGATGCGGAGTGAGTCGTCGTGCTGTGACGAGTAATCGATTAACTCGCGAATGAATTTGATTCTGGTAAAAGAAATCCATTAGGAATGGAAGGTGATTTTACGTGATAAAAATAGCAATCAAGAATATCTGTCGGCGCAGATCGATTGAGCGGAAAGAACCAATACCTTCATTTTTGTTTCTTCTACGGTTTTTTATAGTTCTATTTTTTGTACTGAAGCTACGAAGACTGGGCATAGGGCAGTTTCAACGTCTGGGCTATTGATAGAGAGGTGTAATTCATTCAAGTTGTCAGTTTTCCACTGTCATAAACGCAAAATTTTTGAGACAAACAAGAGCAATATTTGTCTTCTTTCTATTCCGGTCAAGTCACGATTACGATCCGTAAGGCTTCATGATTTGCAATCTGGTTCTGATGCAGACTCAGAACCCATCTGCTAGAATATTACTCTCCAAATGAACTTTCTTTCATCACGAAACACATGTCGTCCTTTTTGGCCTACGAGAACTCGACAAAAAGAAGGTTTGCCGAGTCCAAAAGGAAAAGGACATGTCGGTTCGTTTGACAGGATGTCGATTCTTACTGATACGAATCTAAATATAAACTGCTTTATCGAGGACAGAGTATTAAGGTAATATCAGTCTGTTATATCAGTCGGAATGTTGTAAATATGGTAGGTGACTAATTGAGTCAGTCGTGGTATGTTGGAGTCAATCATAAACACCCAACTGGCAAACAGGACACACATGTGTGGGTCAAGTTAATATGTAAAGCATTTAAAACCACTGTCAAGTCTGTTGCGAGCTCCACCCACCCAAACCATCCCGGCATCCACCAGGCCTTTACTAGTACCCAAGTGTCCCTGATTTTTTTTAAAAACTACCAAATAACGACTGCTGGACGCCAGCCGAACAAATCCCAAGGATAAGGACACCTTTTTCAATGTGATATCTCAGACTCGATGACCCGCACACTTCTAATTTAAGTTTATACTTTTACTGCCATCTTGAATATGACACGATTCATGACAGAGTAGGTGGCTAGTTATCATTGGAATTTCATGTTATATGCAGTCAGTTTTTCTATTTCCTATTGTCGGTGATATCTGTAGGAATGATACGTGCATGACGGAAATTACCATACTTTTATCTCAGCACTGAATGCATGTTTGATATATTGTTCAGCCCACATCACAGGCCGCCGGACTCTACTTCTATACTTTCCTTGCATGTTAGTTTGTTTGGAATCCATCATCTATAACAAGCAAGTGGCTCTCACGCATTTGCGCTGGTGAGTCAAATTCTATGTGTTTTTAATTCTTAAAAACCTTTCACGATTCTGTCATAAAGTTAAAAGGGTTTTTCTTCAAATCTTCTTTGCTTTAAACCAATTTATTGGAGATCCAGCCTTGGATAACGCCAATGGACTCAAACTGACAAGTTGCATGGATAATACTCAGTTACAACTGATTAATAGAAAAAGTACATTTCCAACACCAACATTTATTTTAGTTCCCATTGCGGAAGGTCATTTCAAAAAGACAGCTTGGCTCGCATCAAAACGAGCGCGCCACTCAGAGGTATTCTTGACACTCAACGCTGAGAATGTTGGTCGCCAAAGACCCGATTCTTAAGGTCTTTTCTATCCTATAATTAGTGCAAGAGGAAACTAACCGATGAATTTTGTTGACTAGTCATGCACGCTTTGCCTTAAAAGTGCAATTATAAGTCAACCGGCGTGGATGAGGAACTGCCGTACTTAGAGTTTCGTCGATAATCTGAACAAGGTAAACTAAGGTGATATTTCATTCACTTTTTTGGAGTGAATTAGTTACGAAAACATGAATGAAGGTGTTTTTCTAGCGTGTGCTCCAATCTATTTACTTTTGATAATGTGTAAAACCGAGTATATTTGTGAAGAACTTGTGAAAGAGCCTCAAGAGCGCTAAATATTTCCTAATGTTTACCAATGAATCTAAGAAGAATTTTTAATTGGTCAAGAGTCACCTTTCTGTCAGCTTTTAAAACTAATGATTGTAAATTGATTAGGTCTAAAAGGTCTTAATGAGTGATTACCTACAGACATACCGCCCTACGATGTGATTGGTCAAAGGTCACGTGATATCAAATTAGACAGTCATAGAAGTGTCAACATATTAAAGCAATAATTTGGTGCTGAACAATTGCAACAATAATTCCTCTAAAAGGTAAAGGATGCTCCAAGTCAAAACATTACTAATTTCTCCGGAACTCGAGATTCAGTGGCTGTTATAGAACATTCCTATATTTTGGCTTGTTGTTGAGAAAAGGATTTTCCATCGAAGTGAATGAGCAAATGAACGGTGAAATGGATGAATAAACAAGGAACAGTGGTAAGAAAAGGTATAGTAGAGGTTATCTTAGGATGGAATCACTGTGGAAAGTTGTTAAAAAAAGTACATACTAGTCAGCATCACAGTTAGAGTTACATCTGGTAGGGGTTTGTTACTGTTGAAAGCGAAACCGTCGCATGCGAGATAGTAGGAAGATGTTGTGAGAAAAGAAAGGTGAAGGCAAAGCATTTGTTGAAATCGAATCCTATACTCCATTCACCTGCCACTGAACTAGGGAGCCCAACCAATGTTAGTAAAAATAAACGGCATTTTTATTTCATTTACCATCTGTAGTAGATCTTCTCACATCGTCTCACATCGACTGAATAAGATACACATACTGATCATCAGTTCTCGTTTACGGAATTGAAAGAGGTACTTGACTGAGTTCTTGTGCAAAAAAGAAAAAAATACTGCTAGTAGAAGCTAGCAGGTCACGTCAGTCGACAACTACACCTGTATACCCAGCTCATTAACAGTTATTGTGCGATATGTCGAAACGTTTATCCAAGTACAACTACTTCCATCACCCCCATGACATACAAGTCTGACCGCGACTAACTCATTTCTAACCGAAATCATCTGCGCAGCTAGCCAGCTTTGCCGTCATTTTGAAAGTTGGTATATGACTAAACTGAAAACGTAATTATTTTACAATAAAAGCAAATTAAAAAACATGTAACTCTTCTAATTACCTTAACGATTTTAGCTAACAACCGAGAACATTTTTGAAACGCCGCCTGGACTTAATTTTGTCATTTCTTGAAATAAACATTAATTGCCTGATAATACGAATCCTGCCAATATAACTCACCGAGGCACGTTTCACAACATCAGGCCGGAGAAATGCCATGAGCCTAATTGAGAGTAAAGGTAATTTTGATAATCGGATTTCAGTTCCTTTTCAAAGTTTCAAGATAAGAGTTAATTGAAAGTCCTGATCCAATCTAACTAAAACAAGATAACTAGAGATTGCTGAAGGAGAACTGTTACCTCAGTTGAGATATTCAAAAACACTATTTCTGATCTGCCATTGACGTAAATCAAATGTGTTTTTCACATTCCATATTTTGAAATCCTACTTCAGAGCTAATCATAAAAGCGTCTAGTAGTGCTCTACTTAAGAGCAAAGGTTTTGTTTTCTTTGGTTTGAGATGAAAGCATTAAAACTAACCGCCTAGGGTAATAAACAATGAATAAAAACATATCCATATCAATCTTCTCCTCAAGATTCAGGGTTCAATAGACAAGTCGGTACTGAAAAACCGGCCCCAAGATTTGAAATGTTGGCATGGTTTTATATTGCATTATATTAATTAATTAAGGACTCAAACGTAATTGTAAAATACCAGCAGCAGGTTGAGCAATTAATAAAACAAGTTTAAAAATGAACTCCCTTTACTGACGTAAGCCGATTTTTTTTAAGCAGACGCATTCGCTATCGGTTGTACTTGACTCAAGGTCGTACATTAGAAGATAAGCTTGCAATAAAGCTTAAAAATAGTTGTATCTTTATGTGTCATCGAACTCAAGGCATCAGTACGTCTGAACCAGACTTCTCAAATGAAGACATTAACATCTAAAAAAAACTTGTTGAACTTTTCATCTTTCCATATATTTCAACAACTTAGATCTTCAAATATGAAACAAAATGTACGACACTTGATATACTAACTTTCTACACATTAAGTAAGCTATGGGCCGGGGCAGCTGTTGCACTTACCGTACTTCACTTCGAAGAATACCACGTTCTTTAAGCTAATAGAATAAAAAATAAGAAATTTTAGTGGTCCAGGATTGGAACCTGTGGAACACCCTAGTTTAAACCAAACTTTTATATATTTTACAATATTATACATAAATTCATGTTAACAATTGTTAACAGCTTTAACAGTAGTTACTATCAAAGGCATAAAGCATTTTTTGTATGAGTGTGAAAAGTCACGGCACACGGTACGCTTGCGGCGCGGACACGGCACGGAATGTCGAATGTTTTCATACACGGTACGGCACGGACACGGGCAAAGTGCGTTCCGTGTCATTAGTTTTTTATAGTCGTACGAAAACTGCTGTATAGGAGCAGAAGGATGACAGTAATGTAGATCACCTTATCCCATATATATGTGGAGGTCTGCTGGAGGTTAACTAGAAAACATATTGTTAATTTGACCACCAGGCTCAAACAAAAATACTAAATTCTATTACAAACCATACTTTCCACTCAGTACAATGTAATATAGATAGAAATTTAGCATAACATTTTATTTTTTCTTCTTCAATGTACTTAATTATTATAATGCAAAATTGTTAAAAGATGTCAAAATATATATATATATATATATATATATATATATATATATATATATATATATGAGTAAAAAAAATCAAATAAAAAAATCAAATCAAATGTGAGATAAAGCAATGAACCCCCTCATTCTTTACTCAAAGAAAAGACAAATTCTTTTCCGCCCTGACCCTACAGGATCTCAAGGAACCCCTGGGCTGCAAATCAATATAAAAACAGTGAGAAATGTTGCGGTTACTTAGCTAGAAATCGAAAATCTTGGAATTGTCCCCAGGGTAAAAAGAAATGGAAATTCTGGGAGGCGAGGAGAAAACATTGTGAGACGGAAATAGAACAGCATGCATGGCGCAGTAAAAGCAATAATAACCATACATTGGCGTAATCGCACCATTTATTGTGTTTTAATTGCCATATTAATTTGAGTTTGTTCTTTGGCCATCCAGTAGGTACTGAAAAGGCCATTAAAAACACAATTCAAAATGGAAAGCTGTAGTATTTTTGGTAGTTTTCCGGCGGAAATGGAATGGTTGTTGATCTCCATTTCGTTGCAAAGCGAATTGAACAAATACTGAGTAATTTAAAGTAGGATAACCGGATTTCTGTTGGAAAGTATTGCTCAGACTTGATGATAAATTTCGTCGATACCTTTTAATTTTCGCACAAGTGTCAATAACCTCGATAACTTCTTTTATTTAACTTCAAATCTGTCACTTTTTTAAGCCAACAAAGTGCTTCTAATGTATCAGAAGCAAACAGGCCTTGAGGGACTTTTAGCAGGAATTATATTTCACAGAAAAAAGGGGTTTATATAAACCACCTTCATCACTCAATGTGTGGGTGCAAATATACAGCTTCGTATTGGCTACTTATAAGTATAGTTCTTGAATTATAACTGTTAGGCTGATATACTATGATTCAACAATGAAATTACGAAGCCGAAATGAAATGTACAGTTACAATAAAACGGTTCCACGTTTCCGCACTTACTTAACCTTATTTGGAAAAGTTATTTGCATGGAGGAATGGACACATTTTGTATTCAAGAGCTAGCGTTCACTTGAGAACTGGATGAGAAGTGCAGCCGGTCAGATGTATAGTTGTCAAAGCATGAAATGAAATAAAATAATCCAAAAATCTACCATCCCTAATTAAGGTGCGGTCGTTTGGTCTTAAAAACAAACAAGGCTACATAGTTTTGTCTAAAATGCGTTCAATTTATTCGGGAAGTAGAGGTCGATGGTTTATTTATGTATCTGAGTCAATGTCTTTTGAAGGTTTACCTTCATGCATTCTTCATGCCCTCAGGCACACTATACAACAAAGCTGTTAAAACATTTTCGTTATTCATACTGTTAGAAAAACCTAGTTTGTGTGTGGTGAGTAGTGATTGTTATAGATTGCTGAACTATAAAAAGCATTTACAAACTAGCAAGCTAATGTTTCATGATCCACTTTGCTTTCGATCAAGAAGTGTGGTTAGTGGCGATGATGTTTCCGGATTGATTTGATTTGAATCATCAGTTCCTGCAAAAATCTAGTTGTTTATGATTGAAAAAACAAGTAGAGGCCTCTGAAGATTTTCATCTTGAACATCAATTCAAAGTGTCGCTACAAAGAATGACAGTGTACGAGTTCTTCAAACCAACACACCATTTTACTGTGACTTTATGAGCTTTGAACTTCTAGCCGAGATATTTTTGACAACTGACAGAAAGCCATATGGTCATCTTAGTTCATGTCTTGTTTCGTGTCCTCCCCCGTTTGTTTTTTACTCCCTCATTTCAAGACTCAAATACAGTTGTTTGCCAGATGGCTTTTGCGAATGAATCACATTTTTCACGGCATTTCTCTTCAAAGTTATTTGCAAAAAATGGGTTAATAATACTGAAACTTCATTTGATGAGGATACTTTTTTATGACAATATAATTTCTAAAAAGGACCTCAAATATTAGGTTTTTTTTTCTTTCTTTAATATTCCAGTTTTAATCAAAATGTTGTTTTTCTATTTCTTTCTGAGTCAGTGGTTTCTGAGCCTAGTGGTTCCAAAAACATATATTTCAGTTGTTGCAATATGATGATGATTTTTTTGTTAGTCTTTACGTGTTTTTTCCCATAATCCTGACTTCCTGATTGTATTAATACCGGACGAGATGCCGTGAGCTTCTTGGGTTATTTCTATTCGATACTTAAACATGAAAGATGATGTTTTTGGAAATTACTAATGGACGTCAAAGATATAGCCGAACGGAAGAAATTTCAAGAATATAAGGAGCTTAAAAGTAATTTCTCTGCTATCTCATTTAGGTAATTGCTTATATTCTAGCTAAGGGCTACTTTATTAGTACAGCAGGGCTACTGGCTGTCGTGTCGTTATGTCTGCTCATCATATCATTCATCATTAACATCCACATTATTCAGAACTGAATTTCTTACTGAATTTTATCTGACTCAGTGTCACCTGATTACAAAGTGTTCACTTAATCACCACCCTATCCCCCAGGGGGTTTCCATATATCTGTGTTTTCACTGAATTTTAAAAAGGAAAGGTAAAACATAGAACAGAGTAGACGATAATGCCACTAACGACAAGTCTCTATGACGTCATGCAGACGACAGGAAGCTCAGAGCATTAATTCTAAAAATATATTTTTAATTTGGCAATCAGTTAACAAGATTCACATAAATTAAATCGCATCAAACTAGGAAATTAATTGAACAAAAATAAATCAATTATATAACAAATCGCTACGGCAAACACGACATAAACGATTTTTATCTAGAAATTTCAGTTGGCCATTGGATAAAAAGAAGAGTCACTTTAGCAAACTAATTCTGCCTAATTCAGTTTTTCGTTAAGATAGCAAACGACAGACTCAGAATGCTCAAATAGACTTTAATATTGTATTTCTATTGTACTTCAAGACTAATCTTGCCTCAAGTGATCAGAAAAGCTTTTCTAAAGTTGGTGTCGGTAGTTTTGAAGATAATAAGAATATTTGTTTAAAAGATCACTTTATCGTGCGTAGTGTCAAAAAGAAGAAAAACACAATATAAACCCATATTCGTTATCTCAGTTACTCTCACACGTGCGCACACAACACAACTCTTAGATTATTTCTGTCATCAACCCAATCAATCGAAAATATATAATTATAAACGTCGAGGAAGCCTAAGGGATGCAATAAGGTATTACATAATTAATTTAGCATCTATTTTGATTTCTCGTAATTTCCTGTAATGAATTGCAATGCTTGTGGATTATGAAAGTAAACAACACAGATCGATAGTGAGCTAGCTCTTTAACATTCACTTAATGCTAATCGCGGAGACTTATAAATATTCAATTCTGTTCTGTCCGGTATGACTGACATGAACTTGAGGCTCAGCTGTTGTGTTCTCTTGTGTTTTTCTCTCAGTTCATCACGGCGGAGAGGAGACTACCAAACGATTCTCGCCATGCTCCAGCAACACTCGGCGTGCGTCATCTCACTCTTTTACTTTTTTCTTCAACTCAACCAAGGTTAGTATGCTGTATTTTATTGAAAAACCTAGCAGCTTTGTACATTTTTTTCAGTTTTCCAACTGTTGAGCCAGTTTTTGTTTCTAAGAACACTATTGACTTTGATAAGAGCAAAACAGAACTGTATTTGACTTAATTTTTTAAAGTGTCAAGCAACCCACCAGCGACGGTAAAGTGCCGGTGAGCTACCCAAACTTTTTTTTTTTTTTTCACTCGCATCCTCTTTTGCCTAATTTACCTCAAAGCAATATATTCCATTGACGTATTCTCTGTTACCGCTTTTGATGCCTTATTATTTGTACCATTTGTACAATTAATGTACCTTCTATTGTGGTCAAGGTTATGGGGAAAAGGTGCCTCCATGCAAAGTTCTGAAGCCTCAAATTGAGTCAAATTCTGTTGGTTATGAAAAAGTAGAAAGGCATATTTCTTACTAAACTGATAAATACCCTCTGTGCTGTTTTACTCAGTTTAATAAAATAACAGCTCTTACAAGTATTATTAATGATTTATATGAGATGGTGATTGTTTTGGGAATTTTGGGACAGATATCTTTGCCATTAATCATAATTGCGGTTTATTTATTTAACAATTTTCTGAGTTTCATCAATCTAAAAACAAATAGTTGAGTGTTGGTCAGAGGAGTTAAGAATCAAGTAAGTAGACCTGGTTTCGTAGTCATGGTGTCTACTACGATTCAATCAAAGATTGTAATTTCTATATTTCGTATCTGCAAAAAGCCCGCGAGATAAAGGGTATTGTTTAATTATGGTCAGCCATCTCGTCTTTACAAAGTCAAAAATTCACACCTCAATATATCTCTGAAAACGCCTAAATTTATGAACTAGACATTTTTGATAATTTATCTGCAAACCTATGTGCTCAAAAACTATTGATAATAAGAATATAGATTTCCTTTTAATTTGCTCTGACCAACCAAGGAAGCCACAAAATTCTTTCTATTTGTGATTACATCTTTATTGGGTGGAAATTAATTTAACCACAGTTGTCCAAGAACAAAACAGAAAAACTAAATGAAAGTAAATATAGGAATGCAATGAAAAATAGGGACAAAGAACAAATCGCTAATAAATTTTCACTCCAAACACAAACATTTTTAATGTCGTTTGATGCCAAAGAAAAGAGACAGTTCCCAAAACCTTTTCTCTTTCATCATGATAAAATCAAGAAAACAGACTTCTTTTTCGTCTCAACTTAATACAAAGTTGGCCTATTCATTCAAGGCTGGTTCATCATATTAACCAACACGAAAAGAACAAATTACCTAAGAAATATAGAAAACATTTTCATCGGGTTTATGCTGATATGAAAGAAGAAGGAGGCTCCTGGAGGTATTTTGGGGCAACTTTAATTTCCGGTGTCCTTGAAAAGCACTTTGCCCTACTTTGATAACCATTTCTAAACATTACTAAAAACACAATGGTTGGCTATTAAAGTTATTATAGCACCAGAATAATACTTATGATTGAGTGTTTTAAGAATTGGCAACCCTGAAGGCTCGTATGGACAAGATGACAGTTATTCAGATATTACTTGTAAAAATAGCCTGATGAATGATAACTAGAATATTCAATATTCAGTCTTCAGCCCGCGAAGGTTTTGTTGCATAAATAGTGTCATAAATCTTCTTTTTGTTATGGCAGTTTACACGTCGTCAGAGCCAGAAAAGAGCTGTTCATTCTACACGAACAAAGGAAAATGCTGCATTTTTCCATTTGTGTACAGAAACCGCACGTATACAGAGTGTACTTCTACTCCTGAAGACAGTGAAATCTGGAGAAAACAGTGGACATACCCATGGTGTAAGATTTCTTCTGAAAGATTACGCTGTATAAGAGCAGGTATATACTGATAATATACATATGAAATGATGAAATGACTATTACACGCTGCTTTTCCCATGTTTAAACTGCAATATTTAGTTCGTTTAAAAACAAAACGAGAAGAATAAATTGTATAAATATTTGCATGAAAAAACTGAGGCACCTGTTCATATTTGAGCCCAACTGATTTTCTAGCGAGGATATCGAATATCAGTATTAAAGAGTGACCCCCTACAAATCAATAGCTATAAAGCGATTTGTATTTAGACAAATCTAAAAGTTAATCGATTCTCCTGTCAGTATAAATCATATTTGATTGCTAGAATATACTTTTAAGCGGTATTAGTTGAACTCCTTGAACGTCATTTAATGATTAAAAAAGCTTGGCTCTTGAAATCTAAGAAGTTCTTGATTTCCATTTGTTTTCCTCTAAAAGCTCTAAGAAGTGCCGGTACTTTCCGAGAAGCTCTGAGCATGTTATATAAAAAGGCTAACATTAGTTACAAGTATATAATGGAGATCATCTAGAGAGAAAATTCCAAAAGTTACACGGAAGCCATACACTTGTATTTGTCACAACTTGATTTCTCATACCCTTGAGGATTTCCCCGCTCAACTTCAAAACCTTTCTTACATTTCCTAATCCCTTTAAGAAGAAACTTGGAGAAAATTGAACGTGCAGTGACTGAATATTGCAATTCTTCAACTTATTTTGTCTAGAAAACAGCTGCGGAGGGCACAGAACATTACCAGCAGGTGTAATATCCTCAGTGAACTTTCCACGTGGATATCCAAATAACTCAGAGTGTACATGGAAAATACGTATCCCGAGAGCCAATCAGATTACTTTAAACTTTACTCATCTCAATCTTAGTCTCGACCAATCATGTGACAATGCTTATGTAAAAATTTACGATGGTGACAATACAAGCTGTCCACTGCTGGAAAACATTTGTGGCTGGAAAATGCCTCCTCCTGTGAAGTCTAGTGGTAATGCAATGATGGTGGTGTTTAGATCTACGACGTCTACTATTGGACAAGAAAAGGCCGGCTTCAGGGCGTATTATGATACTGGTAAATAAAAACGCTTTCTTTTAAGATTTGTAAAACTTCTTACTGAGATTTGTTGGGAGGGGGGCACCCAGAATAAAAAAGTATAAAAATAATTAAAAAAGAAAACACAAACAAACAAACAATTATCTAGTTAACTAAAATTTTGGGGGCAAGTGGCCCTCCCTACGCAAGTGGCATTGACCATCAACCATCAAACAGAAAAACTAGCGGGGGGGGGGGGGGGGCATTATCCCACCTTTGTCCCCACTCGCTACGCCACTGATCCATTCACCACTTTCACATTCCCATAAGTACAATTCCCATAAGTACAATTAATAAGAATTGAACTGAGAAAAAACATCTAAAAAAACTAATGCATCTATGATAGATCTATCAGAATTCATAAAAACCAGATAGAAAGAAATCTGACACTGGATGTTTCAATGATAATAGCAAACATGCTAAGCATCTACACGAAAAGTTTTCAATTTTCAAATAATTTTTGCTATTGTTGCCTCCCAAAAACGCAAAGCATTGTGGGAATATAAAAATGGTGAATGTACGACATAATTATGATCATGATTTTAAAATGAATTATTGATAATTATTGAAAAGGTTTAGTAATTTCAAGAGTTAAAATTTTTCATTTCATTTACAAATTTGTTTTGCAAAATCCCAACATCTCAACAATAATAATATTATTATTATATCATATTATATATAATGTTATTCTCTGTTGCAGGTGAATGTAAAGTCAGAACATATGGAGGTAATGGTAACGGGTCTTGTTGCGTTTTTCCATTCATGTACAAAGGAGAAACGTACAACTCGTGTATAACAAAAGATGCTAAAAAAGAAGGCCTCAATCCTGATAAATGGTGTTCAGTAACTCCCAACTATGACCGCGACAAGAAACGTGGGTTGTGTATCTTGGAAAACGGTAAGCACTACAGAGTAACGATATATCTATATATATCTATATATAATCCTTATCTCTGACCATAGCTTTTAGCAGAAACAAGTGGGCTGGGCACTGGGGTTGGAAACTGGGTCAGTAACGCTTGATATAAACAGAAAACATAAAGAGAGAATTACAAATTTCAATTTGAAAAAGCATTGAGGGTAGAAATGCGATGATAATCATCATCATCAAAATTAGTATTATTAAGATTAAATCAATTAATACTTTTTTTAAAAAATTGTTTGGTATCGAAGGTTGAAAAAAATATCTTACTTGCACCCACACCAATCGACAGAAATTTAAAAAAAATCGATTCCACTGTTCCATACCCCCGGCCGAGACATCGCATCCCCAGAGCTGAGGTGTCGTATGGACTTGGGACCCTCTTGGGACCTGACGGCCAGTAACTGAAGGCCTTCTTCGCGCCCTCGTTGAAAATTTGATGTCAAAAAATCTAGTCTTCTAGGTGCATTGTTTTCAAAGCTATTGCTGTGCTAATTTAATGAAACCGTGGTCTAGTGGATAATAACTTGGGCATTTAAGATATTGAATCAAACCCGGTTGAGTGAGGTTAGTACCTGGATGGGTGACCTAAACATCTACTACTACTAAACTACTAAAGCTTTTGTCCTATTTAATCTTTTTCGATTAATTTCTAGCTTTGCTGTATTTTGCTCGCAATTCGTCATAGTAAGCGAATCCGATTTTACTCAAATGCTTTTCCCAAATTACGAAATGTCTGATGAACGTTAAGCTTATAAAACCTTATAAAACTATTCATTTCCGGTTTGTTTTGTTGAGAAATGGTGTGCTCCTCTCATAAGATTTTTTCGACTATTTTTGAGGAACACACTCTTCACTATGCTGTGCTTAGAATACCACAGGACTCTTGAGAATATAGCGAAACATTTCAAAACAAAGATAGAAGAAGATAGTTTTTATGGCTCCTGTACGAATGCATATGAAAGACGTCGGTTTAGTTATGTTAACGACTTGTACGAATTACTACAGCAAGCATTAGAAAATAAAGTTTATAATGCGTACCTTCCTCGCCATGCTTGATAAACCTTCCTTCGGTATCCATCAAGAAAACAAGTAAAAAACAAAATAAACCACGATAATTGTAGTCGTTGGAGTCCTTGTGGTTCTTCCATCATGTTCTTCTGTGAAGCGGGCTAATTCGATGCGCGCACGCGTGTCATGACTAATTTGAATGGCGGGAAAATGGGAAATACCGCTGATCTCTTCCTTTGTTTTCAGTTCCATGTGGTCCTGGGAAGTTCGAATGCCATAATAATCACTGGTGGAAGCAATGTATTAATATAGAGGATAAATGTAATGGACTTGACGAATGTGCTGATGGAGCGGACGAACTAGGCTGTCGTGAGTATACATTCAGTTATTGTGTGTCCTGTTGTTTGTCGATGGAATTTTAAACTACAGAACTTATGAAAACTGAATCATTTGTAACTTTGCGGTGCTGATTTGGGTACTGTAGCCAGTCTTTGCTTTACTAGATTCGAAATCATTATGTTAAGCATCAAAATTGTAGCTGCCTGATACGATCACAAACACTATTTGTAAATGAAGAGTGAAACTGAACAATACCATGTCAGTCTTGCCGTTGATCATACATTTTGAACATTTTTCAGCTTCTATGATAGACCCGTACCAGTGTACTATATTAATGCTAATACAAACAACAAGCGAGGATAAGTATGGATGGAAACTAAAACGAAAATGCGCTTATGAAGATAGATGTCTATTCAAGAACGTGACCTGTAAGTACGGGCTTATTTTGTGAACTGTACTGATCCTGTCGACCGACTGACTGTTGCCGACTAAGAATCACTTATACTGCGTGGGTTTGCTTTCTCAACAGCCGACCCCTCAAAACCTTGTGAAATATCTTCGTGGAACAAGTGTCATAATGGTAGATGCATTCCTATAGAATGGGTTTGTGATGGAAAGGACGACTGTGGGGATAAAAGTGATGAGAGTAAGTTATCAGAAGCCTGCCGGGACAATTGTATCTATATAAGGCTAAAGAAAATTGCCTATAGGAGTTATTAGCACTCACTAGCCAATCAGAATCGACAAATTTTCCGCCGTAGAAATAGCCACTCGACAGCTCCGATGAGCCACTGTAGTCCCCCCTTCTTTTGTTAGATTAAATTTGATATTTTTGTTTGAACCACTGCTGCTTCCCAAGTAAATCTCTTACTGTACTAGTATAATCTATTTTTTTCTCTCCAGTGCAATCCCACTGTCCTCACAAAGAATCTCTGAGTTCTGATGGTAAAGTTCACTCTTTTGTCTTTTACCTGTGCATATACTGATAACATACTCTACACTATATATACTAGCTCAGTACCAGCTCATGTTATCTTGTGATATTAACTTGCAGCTTGTAGTTGGACAACTGAATGCAAGAGTTGGGAGAAACAGTTTGGAGAGGGCCCTTTCTTGGAATCAAAAACCGTCGCAACTTGTAGTTCAAAGAATATTACAGCGATCCCAATATACCTGCCTTTTTCTGTAACACACATGTAAGTAATGTATACAGTAACGACCTAAAACAGCTATGTATTTTGTATGTTTAAAGTCTAATCAATTCTGTTTGCATGTACCAGTACCATCATCAAGAAGAAAATCAGTAGACTTAACCCAACTAGCTTTTCCAGATACTTGTCCCTGCGAAAAATGTATGTACACTGATCAGAAACTGAATATTGAATATCAACGTTTTGAATACTCGCCTATATTAATCGGAGGTATAAATATTTGAATGAAATCAGATTTTTATTGTTTTAGAGTACTTGAAGATAATAGGATACGAGAAATTCTACCCTTTACATTCTCCAAGTTAAAGAATCTTGAGATACTGTAAGTATCCGTTTGCAATTGACGTCAAAGACCAAGAAACCAAAAACTTAAAATTGATTTTGAATGCTATAATCTTGGTTCCGTTTGATATGTTTTAGACAACTATACTGTAACTAAGTGTAGAAAACTCAGAGTTGAATTATTGATATCTCTACATGATCATAGGGATTGTTTTGACACCAACAATAAGTGCGTGGTTTCGATGAAGATAGCGCGTCAGTATTCAGGATCCCATCCTCATGCAGTCCTTCGTCATCCCCAGTCTTTATATGAACGTTACTAGGGTAACAATGTCTTTCTTTCTTAGAAATCTAAAGGGCAACAAACTCAAGATTATCGTCAGCAACACGTTTCATGGATTGAATTCTTTACATGAATTGTAAGTACAATGGTGAGACCTCATCAAATATTAGAAAAACCACGGCACGGTAATGGCCTGCAATGAACCACAAGGGTTAACACAAATCAACTATTTTTTACTCTTTTTGTTGTTGTTTTAGGTTTTTGTTTGTTTTAAAGTGCAGGTTTCATGAGTTGTCAAATTCCAGCAACTTCACTGATACTCAGCTATCTGATAACATTGTTCATAGTCACTCAACTATTTGATTTTTCATCTTGATCAGACTTCTTCAAAAGAACAACATCGAAACCATCGAAGACGATGCTTTCCTTGGTTTAAGCAGCATTAAAAAGCTGTAAGTTAATAAGTATGAATATCGTAATGAAGAAGTCTCGGAATTATTGGCGCGCGACTTTTCGCGAGTTCTCGCGACGTCCGTCGCTCGTTTGCCGCGCTCGATAAATTCTCGCTTCGCACGAATAAGAACTATCTCGGGGCACTAGGGGTAAGTCTAAGTCTCAGGCTGATAGTCAATATCGTTAGTGCAGCACTGACGCAGCTTCAAACCTTCCACATGCTCTCATGTTTAGGGTCTCGGGTTTGATTCCTGAACTTTGCATCACATGTGAGCGCAGTTTGTTGGTTCTCTCCCTTGGTTCAAGAGTTTTTCTCCCTCCACAAAACCAAACGGCACACTCAATTCTGATTCAATCTGTGAGCCACCATGCCCTGTCTTAGATCAGCCCAGAGCTTGTTTCAGCTTGGTTTTGCCGGAAAGCATGCATCACAAAGAAAGCTTTTTCAGAGCAAGGAAACAGTAGCTGTTCTGCTTGTTCAATGTCGATGAGAATATTTACAAATGATGCACATTGATATGTTTTATTTTTTTCAGCAACCTGAGTAGCATGAATCTTAAATCGATTAAGTCCGGAGCCTTTCGTGGGATGGATTCACTAGAGACACTGTAAGTACCCACTAGTCATCTATTTACTCCCTGATTTACTCCATGGTTCATTCCCGTAAAATCGTTCAACTTTGAATTGTATAATGTATTTCAGGTCTCTCAAAAATAACATGGATCTCGTGCGACTTCCAAAAGACATATTTGAACCGATACCTCATCTTCGCTTTGTGTGAGTATTTTGTACTGGTTCTCAGTTCGCCGTTCCTTTCGTCGTTCTTACTATACTATCTGCAAGCCATGTTTAGAGCTCGAACCTTACGTATTAAATTGATATTTTCTTCTTACAGGGAAGCAGACAGATTTGAGTTTTGTTGCATAGCGGATTTATTAGGGATAAACTGTTCTGCTCCCAAGGACTTGTTCTCGTCATGCGGAGATCTCATGGCCAATTCAACGCTTGGAATCTCCATATGGATTCTGGGATCCATTGCCTTATTAGGTAATGGTTTTGTCCTTATATGGAGATTAAAAACCAAGAGTGAAAGCAAGGTGCACTCATTGTTGCTTCTTAACTTGGCTATCTCAGACTTCATCATGGGATTGTATTTAGTGGTGATTGGGTCTGTTGATACCTACTATCGAGGACGATACTTCATATTCAGTGAAGAATGGAAAAGAAGCTCACTTTGTCAATTCTGTGGTTTTCTCTCCACCCTATCGAGCGAGGCATCAGTTTTTATTCTAACTATTATGACAGCTGACCGGTATGTAGCGATTTCTCATCCTTTGAGAAACATAAGTCTCAAGCTTTCTGGTGCGTATAAAGCATTAGCGATCATCTGGACGTTAGCTTTCTTACTGTCCATCATCCCTTTGACAGGGTTAGATTACTTTCATGACTTCTATGCACGATCAGGCGTGTGCTTACCTCTGCATTTGACTGCAGAGAAACCCGCTGGCTGGGAGTACTCTGTGTTCGTATTTTTAGTGTTAAACCTTGTATCCTTTATCGGGATTTTTGTCCTGTATTTTCTTATGTTTATCAAAATCAAGCAGACAAACAATATATTGGTAGGCACAAGGCAGAATACAGCTACAGCGTCTATTGGTTCTCGTATGGTATTCATTGTTCTGACAGACTTCGTGTGCTGGATTCCTATCATAATTATTGGTATTGCGTCTCTATCTGGGATGCAAGCCAGTCCTACTGTGTACGCATGGGTAGCCGTATTTGTCCTACCCTTAAACTCAGCTCTTAACCCAATACTCTATACATTATCAACAACAAACTTCAGAAGGAATGTAAATGCAACGGTCCGTAAAAACTCTCACAAACTACAAGGTATGACATTTCTGACTACAGACAATCAAAGCGTCACCATGTCGAAGGGAAAATTCTTGGGAAGCCGTAGAAAGATATCATCGGATGAAGAAATCCAAGTGACGAATGGAAAAAAAGCTTGGACTATAAAAAGTCAGAGTAAGAGATGTAATGGTTGTTTCGCTCCAATGTTACCACCAGAAAGAACAGTTTACAAGGACACACCAGTATAGTCTGTGATATTACATCAGCCCCTTGCAAAGTCCCCCTTGAAAGAACAGCTTACAAGGACACACCAGTATAGTCTGTGATATTACTTCAGCCCCTTGCAAAGTCTCCCTTGAAAGACGGAACAGCTTACAAGGACACATCAGTATAGTCTGTGATATTACATCAGCCCCTTGCAAAGTCCCCCTTGAAAGACGGAACAGCTTACAAGAACACATCAGTATAGTCTGTGATATTACATCAGCCCCTTGCAAAGTCTCCCTTGAAAGAACAGCTTACAAGGACACACCAGTATAGTTAGTAAATTTACATCAGCCCCTTGCGGCAAAGTCCCCCTTGAAAGAACAGCTTATAAGGACACATCAGTATAGTCTGTGATATTACATTATGTTAGTCAGGGGGGTGTAATGAGAACCCCCCTGATGTTATCCATTATCCCCCCTCACAACCATAACTCTGCAAGTTTCTTGTTGCTTGTTGCTTACCAAGCTTGAAATATATTATATTCATGTGTAAATAATGTCACCACAGAAGAAAATATGCTCGAAAAACTTGCAGACAAAGTTTAGGAAAATCCCAATTAAGGTTACCACTATACTGCATTTCGGACTTGGTATGCAACATGCAACAAGCAACATGCAACAAGCAACAAAACCTTCACCAACCTTTTTTGAAATAGCTGTATAGTTACATGCATTCCATTGCCCTAAATCAATTGCTTTGAGTTGTGGCATTCAGTGGGTTAGTTTATATATACTGTATTGTTGACCCAAATGCCTCGACTTATCTTGCAGAAGAAGCTGCACCAGTGCAATTTGTTCTTTGGCGTATAATACAAGCGTGTATGTATCTGAACCTCAAACTTGTTTTACTGCGATGCGAATATAATGCGCTTTAGGATCCGTCATACAAAATCGAACCGTTTTCCTTTTCAAAGGTATTCCATGCTGCATTTGAGCTTTGTAAAGTAATTATGCGAAGTTGATTGCCCAAACGATGTCCCTACAGATAGAAAAGGAAAAACGATAGCCTCACTGCCATTCTGCATTAGTCAAAGAATCATCGAGAAATGAGACGGAGTTTTTTTAATCATAGGAAGTATCAATTTTGTAGCGGAGTTTCCTTGCCATGTTGATCGGGAGAGAGCCGTCAATATAAACCCGTAATGTTGGCTGAGAATTACCGCGCGGTAGGAGAATCGCAATACAAAACTTATTGCGCCAATACGGGTTATATTGACGGCGTTGGAAGATAATATATTCCGTATTGGCCTTAGTCGCGATTATGAGTAAATAAAATTAAAATCCAAAAAGACTTATTTTATATGTTTTAGCTAAATCCTCTGTGGAAAACTTTAAGCCTAATACAAAAATAGCCCGTAGTTATATTCTTGATTTGTTGCTTCCGTGTGATTAAGAAATGACTGAAGAAGATACAGTAAAGAAGCACAGCACTGACACGGTCATTGTAAGGCGCGGTCGTACAAACTGCAGCAGGGTCTTGTCTAGTCTTGTTGTTGTAATTTTGAGATAACGCGATGAAATAAAGTCCTGCATCCCATTCCTTGGTGTCAGGAACTCAACATTTTCTCATCTCGCCTGGATCTGCTAAACACACAGCTGGTGTAAACATTAGTGTGATGAAAGAAGGACCTTTATTTTATAAAAATGAATTGGACATACAGAATGTAATAATGCAAAAAAAAAAATCTAAAACAGTGGTTTGTTTTATCTTGTTTATGGGGTACCTGTGGCAAAAAAAAAAAAAACAAGAAAGAAGGCTGGACTCTAGGCTTGACATGTTCAATTTTCTACAGGTATACCACAGGCAAATTTTGAATATTCATAATTACACAGGATGCCCAAATAGGCTTAAGAAACAGTAGTTTAATCTTTAATGTGCCAAAATAACTAATGAAAAAACATCATTATTTAAATCAAAAATAAACTAAGTACTCTATGTGAAATATTTTGGATAAATGGGTGTCTTTCTTGTATTTTCTTTCTGAAAGAGACTTTGTATGTATAAATGAGGGCAGTTAATTTGTAAACAGTATAGAGGCTTTGCACCATCACATGACTTTAGTTAGATGCGTTTCAAGAACATTATTATCATTATTATTATTATCATTATTATGGCAGCCATTTAGATGGAGTGAACAATACAGTCATTTTACACAAGAAAGAATCCAATACCCAAAAGTAAAGGGAATTTATTGTTCTGCCATCTAACATGGCTGCTGGGATGTGATAGTTCAAAAACTCTATAATTGCAAATGGTTTATAAAATTTACTAAGTTATTTCACTACTTTGAGGAGTCTTTGCTTGCTTAGTTCATTATTGTCTAAATAAAACCATATTACAATATTAGAGTGATGGATTCTACTTGCTGTTCTAATATATCAGTCATGCAGACATCAGGCAGGCAGGTGGTTTGTTTTTGAGTGGTTAGTGGGCACTGGGTAAATAAAATTGATCTATCAATCACTGGCAAGATATACATCTACATTGAATGAGCGAAAGGTATTATATTCTAAAACTTGAATAACTCTAAATATTCTCTGTATTGTACAACGCTAAAAACAATGGCTGGTCAGTCACTGGTCTTGTTGACTGGCCAAATTAGTTTTAGCCCAGTCATACCTTATTTCTGGCTCGGCATTACTGGTCAAAATGACAGACAAGAGAAAGATTTCCGGGAACAAGTTCCAATCCTGGCTGGACATTGTCTGTTGACTGACCATTATTTTCAGCCCTGTGACATATACATACATGTACATTGAAGGAACAAATGGTATTCTATTTTATGTCAAACAAAACTTGAATAACACCATTACACAATTATAGCAATCATTTAGACAAAGAACTATACACTTTAGTAGATCTTTTAAACGTCACATTTCTGAGAAACTCTCCAGCCAAAAAGAAATCTCCTTTGGCCTTGAAGAGGTTACAAGCAAAGGAGCTGAAATAATTATTTTAAAAAATAATACCAGATAACAATGTCTTTTTATGATGTTTCATAACTTGGGGATTATGATGTATATAATGCTCAGTAAGAAACTAATATTCATGATGATGGGATTATGTACAAGCCATGATCTAGTTACCACTCCACCACTTTTCATGTTCACCATGGTACTCTATAATAGTAACTTCTACAGCTTGTTCTTCAGTTAATTTGGGTGGCAATGGACAGGTACGGAATTGCACACGATCACCTTCTTTAAGAACATATTCACCTTCAATACTAACAAGGAAAAAAAGGAAAAAAGGAAATTTTAATCTCTCTTACTCATATTGCTTTTATCCCTAAGACATAACAACACTGGGGCAAATATTTTCCCATTTCAGATTAGGTGTCTCCCTTGGTTTAAGATTTTTTTGTTCAACTTCATCAATATCATTGTATCTTCTCAAGTTTTACTTACACATGAGTCAGAGTGAATCTATTAATAATATGAACACACAAATCAAGGACTGTATCAGATGTTGTGCATATATCATACAAAACAAACATACAAGCTTTACTTTGAATTACAAATATGAAAAACAATGTTGTACCAACGTCATGCTTTTCCTCTGAACAAGGATATTCAAGAAAAAAGCCAAAAACCAAATGTTTTGATAAAGCTTTTAAATTATCAAAGTTTAAAATGTTATTTGCACCCAACAACAAAGACAATATCATGTGCTTATTGTCTCTTATTTATTGTCTCTTTAGCAGTAATTGTTTTATACATACTCAGATATGTGGACAAATATTTGTTTTTTTCCATCATCTGGTATTATGAAACCATGTCCTTTATTACGGCAAAACGTCTTACATACTCCAGTTCTTAGTGGGGTTTCTGAAGCTATTCTCGACCTGAGGGAGAAAGGTACATTTTAGAATAACAACTTTAAGATATTTACATTAAATGTTCAAAACATTTTTATAATAACGTAATGTTGATGAAATCATCAGGTTCATTATATTTATTGCTTACATCTAAAGAGTTCAAACATTAATTTTATAATTTGATCCCTGCAGCACCTTGTGAACTGGTCTAAGTCAGGGTGTGGCTACCTCACTGATTGGATTGGAATTTAGTGTATTGCATTTTGCTTATCTATTGTGATCAATCAAAACCATTCAAAACCATTTTCTCAATTCCTAAAATAAAATACAAACAGGTTTCACTGTTATTAAATTTAATGATACTAGTTGTCTCTGATTTGAAAAATAATTTTTTTTTTCTAGACGTTTTGGCTGAGATATTACAACATTCAAAGGTGGAACAATTTTTCATATCAGAGACAACTAGAACTGGTATCAAATTAATAATTTGAATATGCCTGATTACCGAAATCGTTAACCATATAGGTTTCACTATAAATTTATATATAATTATAATTTCAAACCTGAACTCACATTTGTGTTGTTTTGTGTTTTGTGGCATGTTATTAGCATCAAAATGTTAGACATATTATAGACAAATCTTACTTGACTAAAAACCACATATTTAAGATTGATTGAGGTTACTCAAAACTCACTTGAAATATTAACATTTAAGGTTTCAAGTTTGGTATTGTTATTGGGAGTATGGCAGGATTAATAAAATATAGTTTATATTCATTTCTTTTTAGGAAGAGTTTAATGAAGAGGCTTCAGGGCTTATGGCTGTTGGGTTCTTGCTTCAATATTCACTGATTGTTTTTCAGTGTCTGATGTTTAGGTTTCTCAAAACTTCCTCTTAATGAAGTGAATATTACTCTTGAAAAATAATTTTAGCTCTTTAATTATTTGTGAATTTGCTCATAGACTGGTGCTGCAAAATCCCTTCAAGGTACATTGCACCAATTTCCAACCCTTATAATCTCTATACCTATCCCACAATCAACCAAACATCATAAGTAAAGGCCAGACCCTGAGGATGATCACTGCCAGGGTTTCTTTACAATGCAGGTACTCTAACTTTACATGGTCAACCAAGCCACTTGAAGGTCTACATGGTTGTATCAAGCCTTGAAAAACCGGGAAGGCACAAAGTCACTTCACAACATGTGAAATGAATATCTAATTGCACAGTTGCTTTACTTTTCTAGGGAAAACTGGGGGCATGCCAACCCCCCAGCCCCTGTGGGTTCTGTGGCCCTGGTCTAACCATTTGTGGATGTTATTATAAAGGCAGTACCTTCTTCTCAGTTGTTTTAAGAACCTGAGTGTTGGTCCAGCTGGGGCTTGAATCAAGACTTCCAACATAAAAGTCTGGAGCTGGATAAGATTAAGCCTGGATAAAGTTATCCACCAGATAAGAGTTATCCAGTGTATAAAATCTGTATGTTTTTTATCTGTTGGATAAGGATTTATCTGGTGGATAGCACTATTCAGGCTTTGTACAAACAATCCCTGATGCTCAACCAACTGGGTGGCAATTCATATGATCATTCATTTTCAATTTGATTTTTCTTTCTTTCACTCTACCCTTTTTACACTTATAAATTCCTTCTCCTACTTCACGATAATTACATGAAGCAAGTCATATTCAGAGTATGGAAGCTAATTACTGTATTTACTCATTTAAGCACCACCCCCAATTAAGCGCCGCCCTTGATTAAGCACCACATGAGAGCAAAATATTAAAGAGCGCCACCCTAAAATAAGCACTGCCTCCTAAATGGTCGAGTGCCGCAACCAAAACACTAAAAATTTAAAGAGCGCCACAGTGGTTTATTGAGTAAAAAATTGGGTACACACTTAGTATAGGTGGACTGAATAAGTCTAGTGATCAAGATAGCATGAAAATCAGCCTGTTTCATCCTCCTAAATCGACTGACTAATGCCAAATCTTTTGCTAAGAACTAAATCACATAATTAGTTAATGCTTTCTAATACTGATGCCAATTAATAATGAATTAATCTTTTCAAAATCAACAGCTTCATTTATGATAATAACCTTGGTTGTTATTCACCGAAGAGACCGGTCCAATACATAAATAAAAGATAGACCTACAGCTTCCAGAATGTACGAATTATGTAAGAATCACTGGGACAGTATAATTTAAACACAACCTATATCTACTCACTGTGATGTTGTCCTTGTTCTTCTTGTTGGCACAGGGCTAGGGACTAAGAAAGGGGCTCTTTTATGAGTAGGAGAGCCTGTAGGATTTCCAGAAGAATCATGTTTTCTTGGTGAGGATGACCCGTGATGGACGTGATGATGAACAGCACCATCTACTTTCTTCTCTTCACTCACCTCCTTTTTTTCAGAAGACATTCCTAACTGGAGATATCATAAAAATAAACTCGTATACATCCCATAACTTTAAGACTTAATAACTTTAAATCAGTGAACAATAAATGTGATATTTTTCCGTGACTCCAACTGTTATCGTCCAAAATCTGATGAATTATCTTAATATTCAGTTGGCAGACCATACAAACTTCAAAATCTATCGCCTTGTCTTGCAATGAAGTAAACACAAGAATTAAGACCCAAGTACTCCAGACAATAAGGGTAAATTATAGCATGCATATACAGGTAAAGAGTTAGTACATACCTTGAAAATGAGGAAGAAAATGGAAGAAAAAAAAGAGCTTGTTTCTTAATCTTTCTTTGCAGGATTCTGCACGATGCTGCATTCAAGGGTACTAGTGCCAAGCCCCACTCCTCTCCTCCTCCTCCTCCTCCACCAATCATATACATATTTACTTATAGTTAATATATATTAATATTATCTATTGGATCAGCCTTAGCTTCATTTGAAATAATTTGTACTTTCAAGAGTTGAACTTCTAATGCTTTTGTTTTATTTTCGAAATGAGTTTTAAGAATGTAAAGATCATCGGATATTATCGGAATGTGATCGGTACTGTCGGCATGTAATCGGATAATGTTCGTAAAGTCTCAAGTCGAGGTCCTCCTTACGATGGTTAAAAGTTTTCAAAAAGGCGCGGGGTGAAGAAAGCTAGTTGTTTGTCAGAGCATTTCTGTTCGTATTTAATCACCACACCGTTTACTTTGGCTAGAATATCTCTTACAGTTTCAGAGGAGTAAAGAGAATTATAAAGTTGTTCAAAGAATTTTTTCTTGTTGCGATGGAAATACAGAATTGTTTACAGGAACTTTTGCAGGATGACAACAGCGAAGAAAATGGCGTCCAGCATTATTTTGATCTGATTGCCTCAAAATCCCAAGATTCTTTACTTTCTTTCCATGGGACAAAGCTTCTTCCTCCACTGGTAAGCATACTAGTTGTGTTAGGGTTGTTTTTATCAAAAACATTATTCTTTGTTTTGATGGTCTTTCCGTGACAATTATATATGTGAATATAAGCTTAGATGTCAGTTTGTTTGTATTAGTAAGCTCATCCATTACTGAGTATGTACAATACAAATTTGTACATCAAGATTTGTTTATTTTGAAAGCTTATTGATATTCCTTGATATTGAACATCTTCTTTTCGAATCTCCTTATAGCTTTCTCAGGATGAGAAGATTGAAATGCGTGAATACAGAAGGAAAGCTGTAGAATTGGAACAAAAACATTTTGAAGCAAGAAGACAAAAACATTCCAACTTGTTGCTGAAAGTTAGGGATATCATGGACAGATGTGAAGTAAGGGATACTCCTTTATCAAATGTATTAAATCTATTAATCATATAGGATAATACTCTTGGTGTGCGACCACATTACTAATTATAGTACACTGAACAAAATTTCTCGATTCTGATTGGTCGAGAGGAGTACAATTAGAGCATTAATGGTACTCTGTAGGGGTACCAATTAAGTCGCTATTGAAACACTATGGCCAAGAGCGACAAATTTGAGGTTAGGTATAGCTATATGTTATTTGCTGGTCAGGAGGTCTGGATAAGGAAAAAGCTGTGCCTGAGGTCTTGAGTATACTGCCTACTCAATCAAGAGTCAATCAGAATAGATCATTCTTAGGATACTGGAATAAAGATAAAAATGAATATAAATAATTACAATATGCTTTTATAAAATATCTTGTTGTCAGACAGGAAACATGAACAGACTGGTTAACCAAGAGAATACTGCTAATAATTTTCAATTTTTTTCAGAGAAAAAAAGAGGAATCCAAAACAAAGACTCCAATTCTTGACGAAAACTCTGCCAAAAATAGTAAAGTACAAGAAAAAGAAAATGTTCTTGGATCAAAAAAGATAATATTTAGCAAGACAAATCAAGATGCTGGGGAAATAACTCATGGTTCTATCAAGATACTGCAAGATAATGGAGGGAACTACAACAGTTTACACAAAGAAAGAAAATGGAAAGAAAGCAGTAATCAGAATGTCAAAGATGATTTGTCTGACTTTCCCTCAATATTCCAAAAACCCAAGCTACACAATTTGTCATCCTCTCCCAGAAGAAACAAAGCTGATGCAAACACAAGCAGCATAATTGAATCAAATACTCAGACATTGCAAAATCTCTACCTTGACAGAGAAAGTTCAACTTCAAGTAGTGGTACAATAATTGAATGTAACAAACTTCATGGAAAACACTTAGACAGTGAAAGGGAGATTACTGCTTCTGATTCACTGGCATCAACTGTTTTATCAATGGCATTCACAGGCGAGTGTGTGAATATATTGAAACACCAAATGCAGCCTATTTCTACTGACATAATTATTTATCTGCATAATCTACTTTACAGTGTGCAACTTTACCTTAGACTTCAGAGAAAAATATCACCCTGGGACCCTAAGGTTGCATTAGATCTCATTGACCAATGGCATATCCAGTGATATACACTGGATCCAGCATAGTTGGTCCTTGTAATGTAGTGGTTAACACATTGGACTAGAACACTGATGACATGGGTTTGAGTCCCACCAAGGGCATATGATATTTTTCTATTAATGTTTATTTCTTTCTTTTGTCACATTTGAAGCAGCCCATTACCTACTGACATTTCAAATATTTGCTGTTGACAGATAAAAATATATAAAAAGAAAGAAATGGAAAAAAGATACCTCTTAGAAAAAAAAACTAATGCTAATTTTGTTGTTGTTAGATTCTAGTGTGTCATCACAGTTATCCACCATGGAAAATATGCAGCAAACTGTTAAGCCAGTACATCGCAAACTCAACATGGACAATGTCAATCACAATCCCAACCAATCCTATTACCAGAGTGTAAAACCCCTGACCAGTACCCCTAATGAGCTACAAAGACCTGATACTAGATCAAGTCAAAAAGCAAAGAAAAAAATACCATTGAAACATGTTGCTAGTAAGAATATTAATCAAGCCAAACATGCTAGTAAGAATAATACAGAGACTTATACTGAGCAGGACAGAGCACTAGAAAAGCTTGAAATGATGAGGAAAAAATTAATGGAGGAAAAGGAAAAGCAAATTGCACTATTAAGGCAACAAGAATTAGCAAGATTGAAGAAAAATAAAAACAATCAAAAGGAATTTGATTTCTCACATGAACTAGATGTACAGACAGATGAAAGAGATGTGTATTACGATGAACAATTCACTAGTACTGTGCGTCCAGCAAGTGATATGTATTCAATTCCTGAAAGAAGCTTTGAAGGGTCACTGACACTAAGGGGAAATGATCAGAATGAAGATGAATCTGCCTCAGATAAGGAAAATAATCACTATCAATATGATCCTCAACAAAGAATACACCATGACATGCATTCAGTGGTACACTATAGGCAACACACTGTGGACAATGGATCTCAAGTTAAGAGAGACTTAGGAGAGGGCCAATTCAGGCCAAGTCCATATGTAAGGCAGGAGTTTCTGAAACAATTCGAGGTACATGCAATGTTAATATAGGGGTATAACATCCAAAAATTTTTTTTCATGTTATTTTGCTTGCATTTTATGCATGAGTATTACTTGAATTCCATTTTTATTCCCTACGTCAACCAGGCTTAGACAGGAAATGCATAATGTTGCTCAGTTACAGTTTGTAGCATAAGGCACTGCATATTTATTAATATGTTTCGGTTATAGGTGGTAATGACCCAAGGATGTGATGGAAGAGATAAGTTTTGTGTTCTGACAGCCTATTCTAGGGGATTTCTCACTAGACGTCTGCTAAAAGCAGAAAAAGTACAAGCCATCATCAAAACAATTAAGGTAGCTTTCATCTCCATTAAACCACAGTATAAACAATTATAACATGTTAATTTCTAAGTTGAATATGCTTCGTCTACACAGTTATCTTGAGAAATAATTTAATTCCGAGCTTTTGGAAAAGGAAAATACTCAGGAAAAGGAATGTTAAGAATGCCAAGAATGATGCTTACATCTACATAACCACAAGTGAAAACAAACAAAAATAACACAATGACAAATATGACAGTTACAAACAATGAGCATGAATAAAATATATAAATAGACCTGAAAGCTCAGAATTAAATTATTTCTCTAGATAACTGTGTTGACGAAGCGTATTCAACTTTGAAATAAAACCAACACATAATCATATTTTGAATGTTAATTCCTATTTGCTGTAATGTAATGCAGGATATAAGTGAGTTCCTTGCTGACATATCCAAAGAAGGCACAAGTTCTTTCCAAGACAAGTCGTTACAACAGAGGGTGCAGGCACAGGTATCAACACTTTTATAAGGACATTCATTGTCACCCTCAGGGCTAGAATGAAAGGCCACTAATTTCCTGGGAAAAATCGTAAATAATGCCTGGTAAACATTGTTAAGAAAATGCTTTTGAAGCTGCGTGCTGATATGTTTGAATCACAGGGATTGCAGTTCCCCTATTCACTTTCTTATACAACAAGAGCACTTGCCAGCTGATCTGTGAAGAAGTATTAGCCAATGAGAATCGAGAACATTTGCAAAACTAAGGTGTATACAAAATTTCAAAAACCTTTCCCAAACATCTAGATTTATTTCCGATATAGCTTTTATGAGTCAATTTTCACAGGCATCATGATCATGACACCTCAGATTTGCAGTGATGTCATTTCTACATCATTATTTCAGATCAGGTGGTGAAGCTTCACATAATCTTATGGGACATGACCTTTTGCAATCTAAATTTTCAATACCTTATTCTTCATTACCTATATGTCTTTTTTTATTTTAACTGTTATTTATGCAGTTGGTTGCTGCCAAGCAAAAATTACACGACATTTTCTTCAAGATTCCAGTTCATGATAGAATGGCATACATCACTCATTCAAGGAATCTGGCTAAAGAAAGAGAAGAGAGACGATATGACAAGGTAGGAAAGCCAAACTAAATTATTGATATCTATCAGATAGAAGTGTTTTTATTTTACATTTTTTCCTTACTGTTGTTATCTCAGGGCAAGAAGTCTGCCAGAAAACTGTCATCTGCTACCTTAAAAGCTATGCAACGGAGAGTTGGAGAACAGTATCCTTACCTCAGTCTTTAAAGCAGATATACAAATACAGTGGTGCAACTCCATCACTATATTTCGTACATAAACAACAACTAAATTGGTTTGCACATATTATACGCTCATCAAACATTAGCTACATTAAAAAGCTAACCTTTTCTGATGAAAAGAACACAAGACGTGGTCAGCCACTACAGACATTGGAACGATCAATCTATAAACGCTACCCTCTTAGGACAAATCAGAGATAAGAAAAGCCTGTTTTAATAAAACTCTCTTTAATATTGGATAAGTCTAGTATACTCAAGTAGAGTAAGTCCTAAATGTTATTCATAGAATGATGAGGAATAAATTGATTGATTGATTATTAAGTTAACTCGTATTGTTTTGGCTTTATTTTTACAACTGATCACTATTATTTTTGTATATCACATAGATAATATTGTATTCCAGTTTCTTAACATGCATTAGAAACGAAAACTCTGACGTTAAAAGAACATCAACTCACAGTCCACTTGGAAAGAGAAAGAACTGGGACATGAGGTAACATTAATCCATAACTAATCACATCTTGTGAGTAATGCCATGGGTACTTCTATTGTACTATTGTACAGTCTAGATAGATATATATATTATGTATTGTGTTGTTTAATATCACAGGGTGCTAAAGCCTGTACAAAGCACTAAATCACCTCAACTACAAGACAAAGGAAGGCAAGTGATTACTACATAGTTCTTGTTGCCATCTTTACTGCCAGGTAGGCTAACCTGTCATACTTGGTTTTTTTTTCCAGATTGGTAGGAAAAAGACGTCCTGGCACTGCCCCTTCACCAAGACACAGGTGCGTACATATACACCTCTTTTTCTTGGGCGTAATGTTTTCCCATTTCAGACCACTTGTCATTCCCCAGTTGTGCATGAGAAGACACTATTAATAGTTACCCTTCTTATGCAGAAGAACCATACATAATTTACACACATGTTTTACAAGTTGGCATGCGACACGCAAAACTTATTCTTGATGTTACCATAGTGAAGCCAGCGTGTTTTTGAAAAGCAAGTCTACTCGTATTTCAATTCATAACATATTGTATTGCAAAGAGATAATACTGCAGGCGTTATTCATACAATATGATTATTTTCTAGTATCATTAAGAAGAATACGTACACCAGCAGACCTGCTACAGCCATGACGAGACAATCCAACAGAAAATCCATCTCCCGCAGAAGTGTAGAAAGTGATAGTGCTTCTTCACGCAAACCATCCCGAATGAGCCTAGAAGGGAAGCTACAGACAACAGTAAAACGTACTAAAGCTAACGATGAAGAAAAGTCAGTTTCTTCAAAGTTACCAGTAAGAAGAAGTCTGACGGGAGGACAGACTTACAGAGTTACAAGAGGTGACGAAGAAGGCGATAAGACCCAGCAGCAGTACGGTCGACCTTCTAGGCTAAGCCTAGAAGAAACTCGTCAAGGTCGTCAAATCTGGGTTAAACAAGATCCAGGCAAAAGCAACAGACCAAAAACTTCATCTGGCACACGTAGGATCACTAGGTCCATGGCAGCAAAATTTAACAAATCATAGTCCTCGTTTAGCATCGTAACCCACCTTGCTGCCATGTAGGACTGATTCTTACCACATTCCAAACCAGAACTGTTTTCGAAGGTTTTGAAAATGTATTTGAAAATTTTGAAGATTTTCTTCGCAACTAGCTGAAATACGTGTTGAATTCCCTATTAATTGTGCATTAAATCCCAGATCTCGCCGCAGTAAGTTTGCTCGCTTGTCAGTTTGCACATATGATGCAACCATTTTTCTATCACCAAGCCTTTTGTCAGTACTAATAGCTGAAAATTTATAGATAACTTTGGCTGGGCCAACGAAACCTTATGATATTATAGATATAAATGGTACAACATTGTCAGTGACATTTTTCACTTAATTTGGAAGAAAAAATAAATAGTTTATATACAAAATATATGTGTGTAACATGGACTAGTATGGGAAAGGTCTACCAGCCCCTCCACTCGCGCGGTCCCTGTGTATAGTAAATATGTGATGGATCTTCGAGGATATAGTAATAAAAAGTTCAACCAATATAACATGATATAAATATGAAACCGTTGTCCCCTATTTCAACTTTCTAGCTTGGGTGGATGTAATGACATGTGGTATGAAATAGGAAAACATTTATATGCCCAAGCTAAGAAGGTATTTTCATTTTTCCAAGAAAAACATCGAAGCGAGGTTATTGAGGTCTGCCTCGATTCAGTCCATATATTTGGAATGGTTTTTCGCGCCAAGCCTTCACTTCTTGCACAGTACATCCTTCGTGCTGGGTGTGTTCCACTTGCGTTGAAGAGTTGTCAAGTTTGTTTGAATTCAACTCTTAGGCTTTCCTCGCTGTTATATATCGTTAAAGGTATGGCTTAATTTGAAGTTACTGGACTGTTTAATCGTTCAAAGGGTAAATTTTGGTTTGGGTATGGATTCCTGATTCAACCAAGTAGAGTACTCAACACAAGTAGAGTACTCTCGTCCTCGGCACGTTTCTTGAGATTAAAGTTAAGAAAACAAATGTAAGCTTATTGCTCTTAAGTAGTAGCCAAACCAACAGATTTCCGTGAAAAGTTATTACGAGTAATTTTGAAGACAAATTCATAGTGTACGCGAAGCCCGGGGAGAGGTCGGTCATTCAGTTAAAAGTCAAAAACATTCGTAACTGTTCATGACGACGTGACGACCCTAAACGTCTACAAAGGAGGCTAACATCTACAGGGATCTAACAATTCTTTCAGTACTTTTCGTATGCGGCTAGTATTTAAGCTTTTAGTTTAAGTTAAACATTTTTATCAGTGTATAATTCACTTGTTAATGTAACCCATCTCTAATTGTCTTCCATTTTAAAACCATTCCACATGCATATCAATTTCCTTTTTGTGATCAAAATAATTTGCCAACTCAGCAGATTAACGTTTTCATTCATATATTGTATATTGAATTTTTCAGTCTCCAGACAATGGAAAAGACAAGAAAAAGTAGGAGATGTAGGCGTCCAGATCAAGCCTTTTATGTTCCCCCAGCAAGGCGCAGTATGATAAGCACGGCCAATACACAAGCCAGCCATTCTGGTGGAGACCATGGTACTGGCATGAGTACTGGAAGCAGTGATACTAGTATCATCACATATAAAGGTGTAGTAGACAGAATTCATTCTAATGATGACAACATTTCCCAAGATGACATTGTCAAAATCCTAGATTTCTTCCATAACCTGCATGATGGACAAATGATCCGTATGGGAGACAGTTTGATAAAATTTTCAGTGTTTTTGATTGAGCATAGAAGTTTGTCACTGAGCATAATGGAGAAGTGGGCTGTAACCCTTAGCAAGGTGGGTAAGAGTCTAGAGCAAAAATATTCCGATGAACTAGATTCTCTCTTAGTTGTCGTAAGAGACAAACTAATTGAAGACAGTACGTTACCAGACACAAGAAGGTATTTATGGTCAGTTATTGAAAGTAGAGCGAAGAATTGGAATACAAGAAATGTATGAGTAATGTTATTTATTATACACTTATTGTAACAAAAGTTGTAGACTGGAATGGAAAATGGTGAAAGGAACAATATATGGTTATGCTTATAAGATATGCAAAAGTTTGATCAACAACATGAATATACACCAATATTATTATTGTTTCTGGTTCCCAAGATGTATTCATAAAGAGTATTAAAGACTGAGTCCAGTTCCTTTCAATCATTGGTTGCCACTGTCTCCAACAACCTTTTTTTAAAAATAAGTGTATAATGTATAACATTGAGTTAGATTGATTCTAGTTGATCGTGATGCAGGCATCAGCATTATAATCCTAAGAGTTAAGTTTATTGATGTTCATATTTACATTATTTAGAAGCTCATAAAAATATTCTCTACAACTTTCTGTATAAACTTACAAATACCCTTATAATAACTCTGACAATATTTTGATATGAATTTCTTTCTGCTGTCAGTAACAACATTATATAGCTTATATATTTTCTTGTAAAGTGCCAAATGGTTGTACATTAAATCTTGTAAAGATTGTTGCAGTGTTCAGTACTACCTTTACTCTGTATGAGATTCCATGTGTCCTGCACAGGGCATTACCTACATAAAGATTACCCTCCACAACCTGTTATATTGGATATCACTCTTCATGAGCCTGCAATCCAGTGGTATCCTAAATAAATGAGCATACATTGAAGTGAAGCTATTGGCCATGGGTCGAGTAAAACTATGTAAGATATATGGAGTTTGCTTCTCATCTTGAGGTTTTTCTATGAGTTTTTGCTATTTTGTTTTTCTTGAAATTTATTATGAACTCGGCCTGATAGCTAGCCTGCCTTTGTATTTTTGTTTAGGATACTGCTGGTCCATGGGATTAACTGCAATAATGGCTATTGTTATTACTAATTAATTTAATTACAATGTGTACATTGTTTTATAGTTATTACTCGCAGCACATACCGGGACAATAGGCTTTATTATGTCATTAACTAAACTGATTTATTACTTTAGTAATCTGGGATGCCCAGCATAATCTTGTCTAAACTATATTGACACAATACTAACATCAAATTTCACACTCACTATGCTCACTAGAACTTCTAGCTCTAGTTGGCCATTCATTTACATGAACATTTTCACCCTTTTCTTCAATAAATTCATGTTTTGTTGAAGAGGTTTGTCCTTTAATAGAAGGAAGATTTCCTTGTATTCTTTCCTCAGTTTCAAATGTCTTGTTGTCCTTAATTGGTACATTTTTGAATTCATTCATTTTTTGACTTTCATCATCAGATACCTTGACAGGGTTGTCGTATGCCTCACTTTCTCCTGCTTCTGTACTACAAGGGTCTTCATTTTCTTCATCATCAAATGTAACTGCAGTTTCTATTGGGATTTGTACATTTGACAAGCTCTGTCTTTCACTTGTTTTTTTGTCTTTTTCTTTATTACAAATGTCTTTTATGACATCAACAGGTCTTGCATAACCTGAACTTGTTTCTGAAATGATGCTGTCCCTGTTAGTATCCTCAGGAAACAGCTCTAGATAAGTATGTGTGCTTGAACGAGCAGAATTCGGTGCTGGCTTTATTTCATTAACTGTTGAGCCAGAGTTTTCTGGTGTATCTAAACTGCTGCCAGAGTTTTCAGGTGATTTGGTGCTGTATATCTCTTCATGTTTGTCGTGATCATAGTTAAGGCCTGGAATTTGACTGATGCGAACAGTTGCATAAGGAGATGTTGTTTCACTTGACAAGGATGACATGGTACTTGAATCATAGCTTATGTCATTTCCTTCATTCACATTCCAATTTTCGCTGTTAATGGGTGTGGTGTTATGGAGATCTTCTTGGCTTAAGCTGGCATATATTGACTCATGATCATTGATATTTCCTGGCGGTGTTAGAATATTAGATTTTGTTGGGCTTTTCTGTGAAAGATTATCAGAATCTGCTGTAGGAGAACTAGGTTGACTATCAGAAACACTAGCATATTCTCCATTTTCACTTCTTGTCCCATGAACACTTTCATAAGAATGGTAAATATCAACATTAATAGCATTCCAATCAAGTTCTTTCAATAGCATAAGAGTATCCAGGGATTTGGACTTGCGATGACCAGATAGTGTTGATTTTTGAGGGGATGTCTTTGTCTGCAAGTCCAGTGATCTTTTCCTTGAACAAAACTGTGTTTGATCCATAGAGATATTATTGTTGACTGTTCTTTGTAGGTTTGACCCATAGCTTGCAGACCTTACCATGGTGGCATATGATGGAGGATCTGGTAGAGGTAGTTTACGATGAGATGAGGGTTTAATTACTGGTAGGGTATTAAAAAAACGTAGCTTGTCCAGACTTTTGGAGAAGCGCTTGTTTATTGGTACAGCAGGTAAAGGTCTACTTTGGATCAAGTTTGACACGCTTCTTGTACGGCTGTCCATACTATAACCCTTGTCTCGGGGGATACCTTTGTTAGATGTATTGTCAAAATGGTGTGAAGTTGATCCATACTTGTCTAGCCCTCCATTGGACAGCATCACAGTAGCTAAGGTGTGTCTGCTAATGGATCCATCACCATCAAGGGTCCCTGAAAACATGTAATAAATCAACTATAAATCAAAAATCAACTTCTAAATTCCAATTGGAATGTAGTGGAGGAAGAGCCACTCTGGATTCCACTGTTAATTTGCATTTATTTTATTTATTTATTTTTTGTACTTATTTATATAATAGCAACCAATGAATAGACAACTGGACTTAGTCCAGAGAAGCTAAACCCTCACTTAACTGTTCTTGTTTATGAGTCAGTTATTGTGATCCCTACTGCAAGGCATGTGTTGCCTGTAAAATATGATGCTAGTGTCAACAAGGTTATTGCTTATTCTACACCTACATACCTTCACTCATGACACTTGTCATACATGTATCAGTCACTGAGTTGTATACTGTATCTCGTTTTTTGTATCTTGTTAAAGATGGAGCATTATAATCTCCTTCCTTTTTTCTTGCTTTATCATCCATTCTCTTGGGAGCTACTCGTTTTGAGCCAATGTATGCTATCCGTGGATGGGTGACTGCAGAGTCTAGTGGTATTTCATAAAGCTGTAGCTCTGGACTGACCAATTCTTGACCAGCTACAAGTTGAAAACTTAATGTTAATAGTGTTTGAGATTTAGATGTGTAGTGCCATGCATGGTAATTTACATACCTGTCGATGTTTCAAGAAGAAACTCAGATTCTCTACAATAAAAGGGATTTATGAAAGAATTTAATAAACTGGATGTTTTATAATACTTTAATAGCTAGTTTATATTTATTAATATAATATTTAGACCCTGTTTACACAGACACATTTTTTAATGTCATACCATTCTCATGTTTCAAATGAAACCACATCTAGCGCTGTGTAAACAGGGCCTCAAAAACAGTTTTTTATGATGACTGAGAAATCATGATAGTAGTATGGTCCTGTAAGTAGGGATTTCTCAGCCATTTTGCAATGGGTTATGCCATCTTGTTCCACAAGCACAAGACTGTGGGCATCCCTTGTAAAGTTCCATTAGGATGTCTACTTGATGTAACATGCATAGCTAACCTGGTAAAAGCAGGACTTGTTTCTAATTCAGCGTCATCCCATACCATGTATGTCCCATGATCTTTCCTATAAAACCATATTTATTTATATACACAGTTAATGAGACAGCCCCTTGGAGTATTGTGATTCTCCTACAAGTTTGATGGGGAGAGAGCCGCCAATATAAACCTGTAATGTCGGCTCAGAATTAATGCATGATAGGAGAATCGCGATACAAAACTTATTGCGATTTTGAGCCGCCAAATAATAGGAGTTTATATTGAGGGTGTTGGGAGAAAATGTATTCTGTATTGGCCTTTGTTGCTTAGCAACTATGGCCAATATGGAATATATTTTCTCCTAACTAGCTGCCAATTTATTAAACCTGTATTGGCAATAAGTTATAATCATATATGGGTGCTACAAACCACAAGAGCCTGTTCATACTTGGTGTCTGAGTATGGTGCTCGAGAGTACAATAATTATTTGATGTAACCCATGCCAACATTCATGGACAAGTACTGGGGGGCCTACAAGTTCAAGGTTGGGACATTGTACTTGGGCACCAAGTGTCTGAGCACCATCAGTGTGGACATGCTTGCAGTATATATGCAGGTGTTTGTATTTTGTCTTCTATTACATTTTACCAGTTACCTGTCTTCTGTGTAGGCCTCTATGACATTTTGTTAATGAATAAATAAACATTTGACTGCATATGTGGTACTTACCACTTGATAAACTTTGTGTATGCTAAACAAACCAATGCTATTAGAAGAACAACTCCTACAACCCCAATCAAAATGTAGGCCCAAAAAGGCAGACCATCTGTTGGTCATGAAAATGAAAGTTGAATTATTAATTAGTATTTTAAGAAGGCCCCTGACAAATGGCCCCAAAATTTGACTTGACATTTAGCCAATATTTGTCTGGATCAATTTTGGCAGCGTTTGTCATGGTCCGTCGGCAATGCTGGGATGTGATCTTTTATGTTGGATGAATGCTGGATGGATAAATTTTCATTTTGAACAAACACATCACACCGAGTTTTTATTGATCTAAAAAAGTTGGTATTGTTTGACATGGTTCACAGACATTCAGCCAACATTTGTCAGTACTTACACATGCACATTTCCACATTTTATAATAATAATAATAAATAAAGTTTATTTCTATAGCGCTCATCTCCAAAAACATGTCCAAGGCGCTTTAAAAAATTTACATCAAGCTATTGGTAAGAAATTGGGTTCATTGGTCATGACTACTTCTTAGGACACAATGTGCCAACATGCTGCAGATAAAAGTTGGGTGATTGTCAGTGCCTTTTACCCTAATTAATGGAAATAGATTATTCCTGCTGTGTGCATGATTCATGGTATGCATGAATGGATATGCTGATCATGTATCCTACTCACCATCATCATCCCTTGGGTTAGCATTTCTATTAGCTGCAGTTCTGTTCATACTTGGTGTTCCTTTACTTGATTCCAATTTCTGAGCTAAGAAAGGCATTTTTGTTGTGGGTGTACCAGTAACTAGTATACTTTTTTTAGAAGGCTTTCTTGTTGCAATTGTTGTTGTTGTGATGGTTGAAACAGATGAATTGCTGATTGCATTATTAACACTGTTTGCATTGTTGTTGGATGATGTAGAATCATATTTAGGTTGCATGGTTTTACCTAAGAAACAAAACAAGAGGGGTTAGAGAAATATTATTCTATAACATCAAGTTTCTTAGCCTGCAAAGTGGCCTTCTGGCAGTTTTGGGGATTGGGCAGAGGGGGAGGGGAGAGCCGATTTGTAGTCTACAAGTTCATTGTCTTCACAGATAATTGAGATCTATTATAAGATGTATGTTTATTTATCTTCTTTTTTTCATTAAAAACTAGAAATATTTATTCAATTTCAAGAAGCGTTTTTGGGAAATTATCTGAAGTGTCATGCAAACTTATCAATGTTTCAATCTTTATCGTTAACTAGTCTCGTCTCTATTATAGAAGTTTAATTTATATATAGCATAACACATTAGTCTTGTTCATTTGCATTTATTAACACGTATAGGGAAAAATATCATCTGTTAAAAAAAAGCGTAATTTAGTAACTAAAGCGAATTATTCGCATCGTTTTCGAACTTTTTAATAAACTTGATTTACGAACTTTTTAACAAACTTGATTTCAACGAGATACATTGTGGGACATCGATCTATTTATAACTACATTTTTATTGCTTCACTCAACAAATATTCCCATAATGTTGTCAGCACTTGAAAGTCATCAATCTAAATAGTGAAAATCCGACTAGGCTGTAAAAGTTCTTATTGAAATACTTAAAAGCACTATAAAACAGAACAAGGTGATTCTACATAAAGCTGTCATTAATGTTTTATTAAACTCACATTTGATGCATAACAAAGCATTTGCTAATCACCAAGCTATTGTACTTCAATCAATCTATACGTCAAATAATGAAACTACGGCAAAAAACAAAAGGCTTAAAATACATGCAAAAGAACCAGCTATCCTCGGCCAGTGAAGGAAATTAGAGCTTTTAAACTGACTTTTATAAAATGGACCCGATATAAACGACTTTGCTTTATAACATGAATAAAATGATTTGTTGTGATAAATCATAAGGAAATCATTGTTTGATCTAGGCGGTTACGAGAAGGAAATACATAGCAGACTGTAATTTAACACTCTTCCTATTAAAAACATAAAAGTTAATACTATATCTGCTGTCCTTGGGGTAAAATCGTGCCCTCTTCCTTCCTCTATATTTATTATCTTGAAAATATACCGCTTTCACTTGAAACTCGATTACCCGCGAGTTGCAACTTTATTTAGCAACCGCAACAAACGGCGCAGATTGTACACTATTTCGTACAGAATATACTCCATTTGATAAGAAACAGTTTTCCCTCGTACTATATTCTCAATCTTAACAATTTTTGTCAAACCCAATGAAACGTGAAGTCTCGTAAATAATGAAGTTTCCCTTCCACATAAACCACAAAAGTAATTGGACATATTTTCTCAAAATTCGATCCCTAAGAAGAGTTATTATGAGAATAAGAAAAAGTTTTATCTGGAGATCTTGAACTTTTCCATCGATAGCAAAACCAGCCAATATCATCAATGAATTGGGTATCCATTTTTAGCTCACAGATTTCAAAACAACGGGAAATATACATCTGGAAAAATAAACGAACTTTATTTGTGCCGATAATCATTCATAGGCATTAAATATAATCTAACTTGAATGTAATAACTTACCGTTCGATAGAACACCACCTTTAAACAACAACATCATGATCACAAAGCAGTGTTTCAGTTCCATGGCTTCGTCGTCGTTCTAAGTGAAATTCACTTATCAGTCTGGTGAAATCCGAACGTTTCGTGGTTATTTTAACAGTTTTCTTTTGTTCGCTCGTGAAGTCGCTGTAAAATGAATTGTGATTTCGTGCGAGCGCATGTTTCTCGTTGAATGAGAGAAATGGCTTGTCAACTGCGATATCAATACCTCAACAAAACTTGCTTGCAATTTTTCACAAGTACTTTGCCAAAACCAAGGCAAGTATTGAATACTGATCGATATGACGTTGTGTTGTTGTGCTGGATACCTGGTGCTATGACAAAAAATACCCTGTCCAGGGATGGCAAAGGCGGAAATCGTAGCTGCATGCAATAAGAAACCCAAACCACAAAACTCTTGTGACAATTCCGATATCTTGACGACGATGTTTCGTTCCGAAAACTCCTATGATTTGCTCCAGTGAAAGTTTATTCGGTTACTTATAGATAGATGGATGGTTCAGATGTATTTGGGCAGGACTAAGGTAGGTCCAGGTTGGTAAACAACAGGACTAAATATTTATTTACAAGAGACGGAAGTGAAATTGCCGAGCCTGTCGGAAACATTCGACGCATTTCCGTTTCGAGAGTCCGTGGGCTCAAGTCAAACGAATGCGCAGTTGACCTTTGCGCAGTAGTCAATCATTCCGAATGATAGGAACAAAGATGGCGGAAATGGAGGGGTTTTGGAAGCTGTAAGTGATTCAACAGCTAGTTCTTGTACATCCCGTGGCTCTAAGCCAATCCTCTCACGCAAGGATGAAGAAACAGTTTTATCGCGTCAAGCAGCTGGCTGATCAACGTGTTGGCAGGTAAAAAAAGTAGTTTACAGCATGTCAAATGAACGGAAATCAGTCTCACCCATGTCGGCAGTAGAATATAGCTGTTGTCCCAGATGGTCTGTCCCGCCTTTCAAACGTGACCAATTCAAATAATGTTCAATAGCTCAATCTGAGCCACTCTTGTAATCTCTTATAATTTGAAGGGCCGAGAAGACCGAAATCTTGTCAGAGGACTTACAAAATGTAAGTATGAGTCATGTGATGCTTACGATATGTTATTTATCTGATCAGTTGATCTTTACAAGCGTAACGGAATCCTTTTGCACTTGAAGGCGATAAAATTATTATAAATGCGCTGTACGTGTCGAATCTTGATCACCCATTGTCTGTTCATTATGATCGACTTGTTGGGTTGAATAGAAATCATTTTTTTGTGTGTTTGTGTTTGTTAATATCAGGTGTTTATGAATAGGAAGTTATAAACTCTTTAGCAGAGCCAATGGGTTCCATCTAATGTAGGTGGGACTGTTACAACAACAATTAGCAGAAATCTTCTGATTGACCTCGTTAAAACGTGGGTTGGGATTTTGAAATGTTCTCTCAAATAATAGGATATGCTACAAGAGAATTTGTTTACCCAGGGTGTAGTTTGTAATGTAAAGTATGAAGTTTTTGTTTTATATCCCATAAGCTAATAGGGTGGTTGTTGTCCCATGTGTCAGTTTTGAACAAAGAATAAATGTTGATCTGCATTGACAAGCATTATTTGCATTTATTATCCTTCATGAATGCCAAGTGTCCTTTCACAAGCATTAATTGCATTTATTATCCTTCATGAATGCCAAGCATCCTTTCCCAAGCATTATTTGCATTTATTATCCTTCATGAATGCCAAGCGTCCTTTCACAAGCATTATTTACATTTATTATCCTCCATTAATATCAAGCGTCCTTTTAAAAATGATGAAGTGTGTGAAAGCATTATATTTTTCATTTGTGTTTTTAAGAATTATCATAGGTTTAAATGGTAAAAAGAACACAGAATGTAATGCATTAGATTATCTACAATGGCTTAAACAATCTGAAAATACCAAGCTTCTAGTTCTTTGATTAGAAGAAAAGTGAAAAACATATTTTCAGTTTTTTGTTGATAGAAAGTGATATAAGCAATACAAAACCTGTTGGATTTGGTCATTTTTTAATGGTAATTGGAAAGACAGTATTAAATTACCTTCGCTTTCCAGCCTTTGATTTTCTTTTTACTTGATTGCATTATTAAATGGTATTTTCATGGGTGTGTTGTAGTCTAACAGCTTAGTTTTTAATCACATCATAATTCAATATGCTAATGTTTATTTGTAGGTTGAGAAAACTGTGGAGAAAATCAAGCATGCTTGTCAATCAGCAAACAAACGTATCACAGCATCAATGCAAGGTTCTGGGAGTGATTTTGAAAAACGGATGGTAAGGCAGAAATGTTTTGCTTGTTCATCTATAGATATATTATTGTTGATAAGGACCATGGAGGAATGGAAGATTGTCTGTCATAATAATAATAATAATGAAAATAAGAATGTGGTTTGTTTGGATCATATAATAAATGGGCTTTCATTTTTCATGTCATAAATATTTCATTTTTACACAAGTCTTTAAATTAACATGTTCCCCAGATAAGAGATGAAAAGTAATATTATATTGTCAATGACAGTTTGTTGTTAAATTTTAGGCAATGTTATTTGTCAAATCCAAAGGTGGTCATGATGAAATTGCTTTGTTAAGGTGTGACCAGACATACTCTAACACCATGGTAATTTGAACACAAATCATCACACTTTTCTAACCATGTCTATTACTAATTTGACATATTTAATAGATTAACATTAAATTATAGAATGTTAACATCACACATGCATGTGTTGAGAGAGTGGTTTACAGCTTGTCCTGTTACTGTACCATTAGAAACTGTTGTTAGTTATGCTGAGGTGACCACAAAAAATATTAATATTTTGCTTTTCAGAAAAAGCTAAACAACACAGGTCTTGCAAACAGCATGCTGGAATCTAGCAACCAGCTGGGAGATAGCTCTGTTCTTGGGTAAGAATTACAAGAGGAACACACTAACAATAGCACAATGTTGTTGAGACAGAAGAGAAATTAAACCAATCTAATTAATTATAAGAGTAAGAATAAAGCAAAAAAAAGCTATAGCTAATTCACATTAAAGAGAAGAGTAAAAGTGAATATTAGCCATATTTATTAATTAATGTTTATTAATAATTTATTAATTTTTTGACAATAACAGACTTGTGATGTCTGGAGCTGGGGAGGCAGAGTTGGCAGTTGCAAAGGAGTTGTGTGAATTTGAGATGGCTGTAGAAAGGAATGTTATTGCTCCTATGACAACACTGATAGAGGTAACAAATATAATGATGATTATCATTTGATACCTTTGATACATTTAATGCTTTGTCACTTTGTGGTTGCAGAGGACCTTTAGTTTAATGCCCTAGCTTATCTGGGCCAATGTTATGAGGGTCCAGACTGGTATTTATGCTACAGGGTTTTTCTCCAGGCTCTTTAGTTTAATGCCCTAGCTTATCTGGGCCAATGTTATGAGGGTCCAGACTGGTATTTATGCTACAGGGTTTTTCTCCAGGCTCTTTAGTTTAATGCCCTAGCTTATCTGGGCCAATGTTATGAGGGTCCAGACTGGTATTTATGCTACAGGGTTTTTCTCCAGGCTCTTTAGTTTAATGCCCTAGCTTATCTGGGCCAATGTTATGAGGGTCCAGACTGGTATTTATGCTACAGGGTTTTTCTCCAGGCTCTCTTGTTTTCCTCCCTCTGTAAAAATCAACATGAGTTGAGTGTTGTATGCATAGAACATTGAATGTAATTGTAGTATGTGTATGTGTGTGAGTGAAAAAGTGTCCTCAGTTAGTGCGATAGTGCTAGCTAGAATGATAAACAACTACAGGGGATTCAGATTGGGGGTTTAACAGCGCTGTTTGTTGCGATCGCTGCAACCATTAAATTCGCATGTTTCTATGCAGGATGCACAATGCACTGATAAGATTGATTTTATAGCAGTACCTTCAATACTTTGGCTGTTAGTCTTGGTAAGGAGTAAACTGATGACCTTTAACCCAACCAACTGACTCATTTATTTTATTTTATTCCTGTAGAATGATATTCCAAGTATTGCTCAGGCCAAGAAGAAACTATCCAAGACTGCTCTTGACATGGACACATGTAGATCAAGATGGATGGCAGCTGTCAAAGGAGCACATGGAGCAAGCAAGGACATGTATGCTGCTGCATCTAAAGCAGATTCCCTTAAAGATGAACTGGAAGAAGAAACTTCTAAATTTGAATCATGCCAGGTCAATTATGACTGTCAAAATTTATTTTGTTCTAAGTCAAGTGATTAACTATGTTTTAATTTCTTTGTCATCTTACAGGATGTCTTTACTACTGAAGCTCTGAAGTTTGTATCCAGAGAAGGCGAATATGCTGATTGGATTATACATGTATGTTGTCTATCAGTAATACTGTAAGTACTCCTGCATCATTATGAATCATATGACTCTATTCTGATTGTATTTTTCTAGTTTATGCAAGCTCAACTAGAGTATCACAGAAAGGCTGCTGACATTTTAGAAAATGCTCTACCAGGCATGAAAATGAAAGTTGGTAAGACTTACTCTACTATAAGAGCAGTACTTATCATTTTACTGCACAGTCTTCCTGTATGTCCTTGTGTTACATGTAGCAGTAACAGGTCCACTTACTTTTATCAGATGAGTCATCACTGCGACCTGTGTTTGGATGTCCTTTAGAAGAGCATTTGAAAGCCCAGAATAGAAGTATTGCCTTTGTGCTTGAAGAAAGTTTGACATACCTTCATGAAACAGCTCTAGAAGAACAGGTCCGTGCAGAGTAGAAATACTTTATTCATTCAACTACTATATGTCCAGTCTATTTATTCTTTTGTGAAAAGCTTACAGGACTGTATTGTTTCTTGTATAGGGTTTATTTAGGTTGGCTGGAAGTGCATCTAAAATCAGAAAGCTGAAGGTAAATTACATAATAAGTTTATAACTCATTGTCATCCCTTTCCTTTTCTCTAAGTGTCCAGTATAAACACAAACTGAGCAATCACAGTGGACTGTGATGCCTAGGCAAGTGGAGCCAAGTGGCCCTAGCTGCCTATCTCTTACCAATACAAAAACTTGTGTAATTACGATGAAAAAGTTGAAGTATGTGATGTATAAAAAGTGAATATTTGCCACAATCTATCCATTTACAATTTTCACTTTATATATATGACTTTTAAAACTGGGGCCAGGGCTGCTCCAATTCCAACACCATTCCTTTTTGTGCAAAGGTCCCTTAGCAAAGGAGGACACTGTTGCCTTCCTTACCAAGGGTTTTATTGACACTGTGGTTTTCTTCATCATCATCATTGCAGGCCGAGTTTGATGCTGGTTTAGTAGACTTGGCAGAATATTCAATTGATGTACACGCAATAACAGGTAGACCTTACAGCTGTTGTTGTTTTACTCATGATTGATATTCAACTTTTGTTCCAAATCATTGAATTAATAACAAGAATGAACTCTTTCATGAAAACAGGAGTAGTAAAGTTATATCTACGAGAACTGCCAGAGCCTCTGATGACATTCAAATTGTATGATGAATGGATACAGGCTGCCAGGTTAGAATTAAATGCAAAATAAAAAAAATAGAAATTATGAAAAGGAAAAGCTAATAGATTATCTCATATTTATAGCATTCAAGAAAATGGAGCAAAGTTACAAGCTTACTGGACACTTGTAGAAAAACTACCCAAGCCAAACAAAGATAATCTAAGGTACTAAGGTACTAAGGTACTATCATTAGATATATGACTCTAAGCTGTTTTCTTTTACTTGATATTTTATGGTTCAAGGTATTTGATTTGTTTCTTGGCTAAGCTGTGTGAATATGCAGAGCTCAACAAGATGGTAGCAAGTAATGTTGCTATAGTGATAGGACCAAACATCATTTATTCTCAGCTCAAGCATGATGGGTAAGTAAGTCTACATCCATTCCTAAATGCACTATTATTGTTTTGCTAATGACATAAATATTTTACAGTGTCAGTCTACAGCACACTGGTATCCAGTCATCAATAATAGAGGCATTGATACAACACCATAAATATTTCTTTCCTGAAGGTAAATAACAGACTGTCATTAATGAACTATTACTTTAATTGAGCATGAATTGAGAGAATATTAGGCAGGAAGGCATGTGAGGCTCAGACTCTGGGGGATTGAGAGATTTGATTGAATAAATATTGATATAGTTGTTTTGATGATTCATAGGAGTGGACTTCTTTCGCAGTATTCCAACACAGGAAAACGGTTTAAATACTGCAAATTCATCATCTGACAAAGCTAAGCAGCAACAGCAACAACAGTCATCACAACACAAACGATCTGTGACAGAGTTTCAAAGTGTTACTGGAGGTCTATTAGAAGAAGTAGTTGGAATGATCAATGCATCTAATTCAAGTGATAAGTGAGTACAGTAACAAACCATTCTTGCTACCCTATTCTTTTTGTATATAGCTATTTCAAAAAGGGTCGATGGAGCAAATGGCGATTGGTAAGGTAAAATAACGAAGTAAAATGAGACATTTTCAATCGAAAATTCACGAGAGGATTAAGCCACGCCACTCGCCAACTAAGGTCTTCACTGAATGGTGCAGCCATTGTATAGGTATAAATATGATGAAATTCTTGTTGTGCACAGTTCCTTTCTGTTGTGAAATCACCAATCACCATTTGCCCCTTCAACCATTAATGTTTTTGAAATAGCTGTATGCACTACTCATGTACCCTACCCTACCCTACTCGTGTATATCTTCCTGTACCCTACCCTACTGTGGCCTGTAACCACCACCTGGTTGGCTCAGTTGGTTGAGCACTGGGCGTTTGTGGGAGGTCACAGTTTAAGTCTTGGCCAGACCGACACTGAGGGTCTTTAAATAACTGAGGAGAACACCCTACTCGTGTGTACCTTATTCTACCCTATTTGTGTAAATCCTTTCCAACCTATCCAGGACTGTAACCAGGGGATGCATTGGGTGCACCTGCACCCCCCTGACAAGCTGAAGGTCTGCTAATTCATTATTGGATCTGATTTTGGAATTTTATAGCTCTTTCATTTGCATTTCACTGAGTATGCACCGACCCAGCAAAACCCATGGTTACGACCCTGCTATCTAAAATACTCTATTCATACTGGTATAATTATCATCCAATATTAATACTGATTGATCCAAACATGTAGGCTGTTCTGGTGTGCTATTTTATCCACCATCTCTTCTCCACAGTGATCCAGCACAAGAGCCTGTTGTTAGTCAAGCAAAGCCACCAATTCCAGTGAAGGCAACATCAGTTCATCATGGCTCATCATCAGGGGGATCTGCTCCAGTAAAAAAGAGACAAGCACCAACACCAGCACCTGCACAGGTCAAATACATTGGATCTACCAGTCCAGTGTCTACTTCACCTCCCCTCCCCCTTGCCAAACCAACAGGACTTCCCCCTCCCCCTCCCAGTAAACCAACTGTTGCTCCTCCCTCTGCTCAAAAACCAGGAAATAACAAAAAGTAACATTGGTTCAATATTACCAGTAATGGATGTCCTAATTTCGTACATGATAGAATTTAAAACAAGGAAGCTGTAATTCTCTCGATATTTTTGAATTATTCATAGCTCAAATATTATTTTATATATCAAATATATTAATATTCTGGTAAAAAAGTCTAAATAAGCATACTTTATGCTGTAAATACAAATTAGAATAAGAAAATGGGTGTAATACCTAATTACATGAAATTTTCGCGACAAATTAATTTCGCGATTTTGGAGGTCGCATATTTCGGGCCACTTTGATTTTGCAATTTTGCGAAAACGTCATATTCTTGATCGCAATAATTTCGCGACTTTTGTTTTACAATTCCTTTACGAAAGAAAACACTTTACTGCATGACTTAAAAAAAGATCGCATTAGTTCCTTGGTTTTGACTTTATTGAATACTTGTTCCAATCATTCATTGTTGATCAGGATCAATAGCCGCTAGTACTTGATTCTCAGTAACGTCTCTTATCCATGCTTTTAAATGGTCATTATATTCTTTACTTTCTCAAAAAATGGAGGGTCACTTACACCTATATTTTCGCGACACATTTCTTGTCACACTTAAATTTCGCAATTTTTTAGAAATCGAAAAATTAAATTGTCGCGAAAATTTCGGGTAATAAGGTAATGTTTGTTTTTAGTCAATAGATTTACATGTAAATTATAGTCTAATGTTCTACAATAAATCAATTTGTTTTAAGTTTTCAGTTTCAAAGATTTATCGGTAATTGAAGGTTTATTATTCTATTCATTTTTCATAAAATAGCATAATGTACTAACAAATAACAAATAAGAAAAAAGATCTGTTTTTATAATATTTTACTGTATATATATATTAATAATAAACCATACTTATATTATAATACTTCCTAATACGATTTGATGTTTGTCCTTCTTGAGTAATTTACAGTTAATAAGTGTTCTTCTGACTCAAAGTCATTGATTGTTTTGTAAAAGGACATTGTCATTAAAGTGCCATGTTTGCTTGAATATCAAATAAAGTGAGATTCAACATGGAACTATGGGTAACAAGAACCCAACTTTTGTTAAAGTTAATGTCACTTTACTGTATATTTACACAATACAGTAAATTACCTTTCCCACACTACCTTAACTAAAGCCATTTGAATACTTCAACCACCATAAAAAAGCCTTTCCATTCATCATTTATATCCCCTTAAATACAATGCAAGAAGTATGTGATAAAATCCTCATTCCAATTGCTACTAATTGCTATACTAGAGTCATATTCTGTTTCTTGACAAGGCATATAGTAATGGTCCATCTTTATTTGGGAAGAATACTTTCTGTTAATGCTTGAAGGGGTTGTAAACTTGATAGTTCAAAGATGACATCATCACCCTCGCCATCTGGTTCAACTGGTGTAACATGCAATGGATGTCTAGCAGGGTCTGTAGGCTGTGCTGATTGGACAGGCAATGGGTGTCTGGCAGGGTTTGTAGGCTGTTCTGATTGGCCAGGCAATGAGTGTCTGACAGTGTTTGTAGCCTGTGCTGATTGACCAGGCAATGGATGTCTGACATGGTCTGTAGGCTGTGCTGATTGGCCAGGCAATGGATGTCTGACATGGTCTGTAGGCTGTGCTGATTGGCCAGGCAATGGGTGTCTGGCAGGGTTTGTAGGCTGTGCTGATTGACCAGACAATGAGTGTCTGGCAAGGTTTGTAGGCTGTGCTGATTGACCAGGCAAGGGGTGTCTGACATGGCTTTCAGGTTGAACTGGGTGTCTCGGTGACAATGTGTGCCTTGCAGGATCTGGGGGCTGCACTGCTTGACCAGGTAATGTGCGCCTTGCAGGGTCTATAGGCTGTATTGACTGACCAGGCAATGGGGGCTTGACAGGGTCTGTAGGTTGTACTGAGTGTCTAGGTGATAATGTGTGCCTGGCAGGATCCAGTACTGGTTTGCCAGGTAATGGATGTCTGGTAAGGATTGCATGTTGGACTGTTTGCGTCGAAGGATGACTGATAGGGTCTGTAGGCTGAACTGTGTATCCAGGTGACAGAGTATGCCTGTCAGGGTCTACAGGTTGGACTGGTCGATCAGACAATGGATATCTGCTTGGGTTGGTAGTTTCCACCTTTAAAGGGCTGTCTGCGTGTATATCCTCTCTTGTAGGTAATGAATCTTTGTCTGTTCCTCCTGAAGTTGTAGAGACCAAAGTCTTTGCTTTAAAGATGGATATGGTATTGAAATTCAGTGACTCTGGTTTCGAATCAAGGATTACCTCTTTTGGTTTGCTTTGAGTGATGGAATGTTGTCCTTTTCGTTGTTGCATCTCATTAGCTGTAGATCCCACGTTTTCCCTTGGTTCTAGAACACATTCTTCGTTCCCTTCAGATTCCACAGACGGTGAAGCTTCCTCATTTATCCTGTTAACTTTGTCATTTTGCTCATTCTGCTTTTTATCAAATGCTGTTATCTTTTGATGTTCATAACAAATCTTCGGCTGAAATTTTCCATCACTACCACATGAATTGCTGCTTGTTGGCTTGAGAGCAAGAGTTGACAGCAAAAATGCTGGCGGTTGTGTATTATTCATCATTGATCCAGCATGCTTCTCTACTGGGGACTGATTTACAGATGAAACCACATTTGGTTTTTCACAAACTGCCTGTGAATCAGTGTGGTTTGATGTTTGTTGGTCATCCATCACTCCTTCTTTTTCTTTGATAAGCCTGGCTGCTTCAGTAATGGAGGATGTGTACAGATTTTCTCTGGCTGTTTTACTTCCCGTCATGTCATTTTCTACTGTTAAAGAAGAGTTTTCTGATATAGCCTTGATGTGTTCCTTGATTCGTTGAAATGGTGTGATTTCTGGGCTCGTTGCTTGTCCATCTTGTATATCCAGTTTTTTTATGTCTGAATCATAAGAATGTTGAGGTACATCGGCTTCTGATGTTATAATAGTCCCACTCCCATCTAATGATTGACCAGCTCCAGAGGTTGATGGAAAGAGCTTTTGACACCCTTGAAAATACACATGTCTCCGTAAATCAGAGCTTCTAGCGAACGTGGTATTGCAAACGTTACAGTGGTAAGGTTTTTCACCAGTATGTGTTCGCACGTGTACTTTCAAGTTACTTGAGTGGCTGAATGCACGATCACAGTATTGGCACTTGTAAGGTTTTTCTCCAGTGTGAGTTCTAATGTGAACTGCAAGTCCACTTGGTACAGTGAAGGCTTTTCCACAGAAACGACATATATGTGGCTTAGTTTCGCTGTGTGTTTTCATATGTTCATTTAATATAGCCGGATCATCAAAAGATTTATCACAAATATCACACCTAAAGTAGTCGGGTTCGGATCTTCCCAAACTATGATTGATGATGTGATTACGCAGGTGTGAGCTTCTCGAGAATGACCTATCACAGTATTTGCACTGATACGGCTTTTCCCCTGTATGTAGGCGCATGTGATTCTTCAAATTACTCGAGTGATTGAAAGCCTGATGACAAAACTGGCACTTGAATGGCTTTTCCCCGGTATGGGTTCTCAGATGAACGGTCAAGTTTCCTGAATGAGCAAAGGATTTTAAACAGTGTTTACACTGAAAGGGTTTTTCCCCAGTGTGTATGCGCATGTGCAGCGTAAGTCCGTGTGCAAGCACAAAACTTTTACCACATTTAGGACAGTCAAACTGGCCAGTTTTACTTTCATGAGCAGAAATATGCTTTCTGAACTCACTTTCGTGAAGAAAGTTACGATCACACTGTGTACATTGAATGAGCTCACTGTCATTGTGAACACGAGCGTGAAGAGCGAGGTCTACAGAGTTGGAAAATGTCTCTCCACAACTTAAACAAGGAATTATTTTTTGGTCCGCTCCAGCAATGTACATTGGTTCGGGATTATCTTGACTGCTTGACATATCATTGTCATCTTTGTCTGGCTCAGCTTGCATCACTTCATTAGTATCATCCTTTAACTCTACCTTCACAACATTGAAGGGTTTAACTTCTTCAGTACTTTCCAGATTGTTGGCAGGATGATCGTTTCCTGTCTGAGGAGACAGAGGAGTGATTCTAACTTGGTTTACAGGACTTTCTTTACGATAAGTCAATTCATGAAGTTGCTTGAGAGGGTCCACACTGCCTTGGATACCAGACAAGTCCTTCTTTGTATGTTTATTACCGTTTGTTAGATGAGGTGGTTTTGTGTTAGCATCTGTGAGGACGCGATGGACATCCCTCATTTCATTGACACGATTAGCTTCATAGGTCGGTGTTTCTTTGAAGATAAGCGCTTGCAGCTGCCTCAAAGGGTTGACACTGCTATGGTGATCATCCTTTACTTCTTTACTGTGCTTCATGATTGAATGGATTTCTAATGTTTTCTGATCTTGAAATCGTTCTGTGCAGAATTTACAAGATAAACTTCTAGCATCTTTGTTAGGAATCCTTACATGAGCAACAGAAGTTGATTTTTCATGCAGCAACAAATGCTTGGAAAGTTCTTTGGAACTGGAGCAAGTCTCTTGACAGTAGTTACAACGGCATGGATGTTGTTTCATGTGTGATACCATATGCAGTCCTAATGCTTTACAGTGAGTAAAGCTCTTGTTACAAAACTGACAAGAAAACGGCTTCAAACCTTCATGTAATGCTAGATGAATAGTTAAACTACTCTCGTTAGAAAATGATTTATCACATTGTCCACAGAGGTAGGGTTTGGCTAAGACATGCATACGTGTATGTCTTGCCAATCCAGTAGGATCACTGAATCTCTTATAGCAGCTTGGACATCTGTGTGGCCGAGTCCCCAGGTGGCTTTCAAAGTGACTTAGAAGATGCTCTTTTCCTGGGAACGACTTCTTGCAAATTTTGCATATAAACTTCCTTATACCATGGAATTCTGAAATAAAGATAAAGAAACCTTTATTCCCTAGCTGTTCAAAGTATCTTGAAATAAAACTTACATCAATAGCATTTATTAACTGTACCTTTCTCCACTGATATCCTTTTGGATGCATTGACATCTGTGTCATCTTTGCTCTGCTGAAAGAAATAAAATGAATTTCCTATAAGGATTACTGAACAGTAAAACAGTAGGGTTGTACATGTATGCTTTTTAAAATTGGCAATAACACTAGAAAACAGAATAAGGGACTTAATGTGTACATCAGAGGCATAGCCAAAATGCCTTGTGGGGGAAGGGGGGGGGGCAAAAAAAAAAAAGGCCAACCACAAAAATACAACAGGATGGGGGTTGCCTAGGCTCTCTGGCTATGCCCCTGGTGTACCCTGAACAACTCTTTTCTTGTAAACAAATGATTAGAATTGGCTGTTGCAGGCAAATACATTAACCTAAGGCACCAGTCATTATTTATCAAAAGGGGCAGTCAGAAGATTTAGGGTGATTCCAGTGGTTTTTACACAACCAGAAAGGGGGGAACAGCTATATATTGACGGTTATCAAGGGGGCACTACTCATTAGCAACCAATGTTGAGGGTCCAGGATCATACAAATATAGTGCCTCTTGGGGGACCAGTTTAAGATGGTGCAACAAAAATCCTCTGAGCCCCTCCAGACAATAAATAATGACTGGTACCTAATAGTGAGCTGAAGGTTATACCATGTCACAACACATACACTCACCAATTTCCTCTTTCTTGGTATATTCTTTTTTTCATAACTTTTTGAGCTAACAATGCTTTTTACTGATTCACTTGCTACAGCTTTTGCTGCTCCAGGTGGCATAGCCACTTTTAATTTAGATGTGCCAGAATGACCCTTTTTTCCATTCTCTGGACATGGTTCCAGAAATACTGTTACGACTTCACCAGAAAGAAGATTTGAACATTCTTTGGGCTCAATAGCCTCACTCTTCAATTCAGCTATGGAACTGCTGTCCTTGTTGGATGGTATTTCAGGTTCTTGGCTTATCTCTTCAGGATCAGAACTACAGTCTGACTGAATTGGCTGTTTACTAGTTTGTTCAGATATTTCCTATGCCAAATGACAGAAAGAAATACATGTGATATAACATAACAAAAAAGAAATATTATGTATCAAGCCCTTTTGGTCCAGTATTGATTGTCTTGTATGACTGGATTGCAATAAATTATTTACAAAAGAATTATGATATTCTAAGTATATGTTGGTTAATGTCATCCTCCCATACATCATATATGTATAAAGGAAAAATGTTTGTATACCTTAGGTGGTTGATTAACCCATTTCATCTCACCAGTAGTGGAGTTAAAATAATACAAGATCTGTCCTGTATCACTGTCTACTACACAAAGTTGTTCTTGATCAGTACTCATGCTTGTTATCTTGGCATCAATGTGTTAGAAGAACTGCTGAAATAAAGTAACATATATTATGATTATATATATGTGTGTGTGTTGTACCATGATGACTTTTAGCTGATCTTAAGCTGTTTGCCCAGGAAATATGAAAATATGAAAATAGTAAGCAAGAGCTTAAGTAAAATGAAACAACTTGTACTGTAATCATCATTGTTGTAGGGAATAAAATCATTTCATTTTCACTAGCAATGACTTCATTAAATACTTGTTTCATCAAATACAGCCAGAGGGGAAAAAAGAAAAGAAAAAAATTAAATAAAATATAAAAATAAAAAACAGAAAACCTTCAAGGTAGAGGTAGACTGAATTGTTGAAGTGATTGATGAATCAAGATATGTATGGGATGTTATTGAATAGGTACAGCCTGTCTATCATTATGGACAGGCTCTAATTCATTGTCAATTGACATATTCATAACCATTCTTATATGATTATTTTTCTTTGACATAATCAAACAAAAATAATAAATCACCCAGTGTTTTATGTCAAGATTCGTTTCACCATTCATTATATGCAAAATACTTTACATTCGACTGCATTACCAGCTACATTACATCTCAAACAACATATTTTCCTTATGCCAACATGGATGCCCACAGATTTCCCCGTATGTCAAAAAATACCCAAAATTATGCCAAGCAGTTTCATTACACTTAATTACGTCTGAGAGTGAGTTTTTGATCTAAGAAATATGAAAAAATATCATTGAATTCGACAACAGACGCGAGATGATTCTCGTTTTCAAATTATGCGTCTATTGTGTATTTTGTTTATGATGGCCCGAGTGCGCAAAGATGATAATTACGGTGAATGGTATTGATTCAAACCCATAGATCATCATAAAGGAAGCGCAAGAAGAAAAATAAGTCAAAACATTGAAAAACCCTGTTAATGATGGCGGGCAAGATGTATTCTGGTCGTTAGTCGGGGCCAAACAAAGGTTGATTCTTCCTTGAAAAAAGATGAGACATCATCTGTGCCTTGAATATGCTTCTTCATCATCACACCAAAAATGAAATAACACCCCAAACCAGGCCTAAATGGAGTACTTTTCTCTTACACTGGGGACTGTTTCGATCAAGTTTACATTCATCAATTACATATAAAATCTTTCTTTTTTGCCTCGAAAACTACTCACTTTTGATGCGGCTACCTGAAAGAGTTTTCGATCAGTTGTAGTTCTATTCTGTCACTTGTCTTCCAGAGAAGTAGTACTGTTACCTGTGTGTTACTTACACAGAAAGATTCTTGTGAAACAGTAATGGTAGATAGAAAGGAATAAAGGTATGGTCTGAAGGAAAGACAACTGTTTGACTGACTCGATTTCTAATCGGTGACTGTATAATATCGACGCGATCATCTTGCATATGATGAGCTCATCAGCGGCCACTGACTATGACACCTGGCCTGGCAACCACATGTAACGCAATACATCTGTCACATAATATTCTTGTCACAAATAAGAAAAAGAACAAAATCAATGCTTTCGTATTAAAAAAAACGTTCACAATTTGAAACATTGATTAATATATTACTGTTTTAACTTATTAGTTGAATAATCCGGCTTCTAACCTTCTATTTTGCAATGAAATTTTAACGCATGTTTTCTGTAAAACATGTTGTCAAAAAATTGCTCTATCTGTATGATATTTGAAATATCACATTTACCTGAGAATAGGTTTCGATCCACAAATTCGAAAGAGAAGAACATAATCCTTTACTTCAGTAGTTACGTGTCGTTGCCTTGACAACATTACTGACAGTGCACCCACACGTACGTATGTATGATAATCGTACATGCAGCCTCACTTCCTGTCACGTGATATTTTGCTACTCTAGTTGACGTCTGGCTACGAAGTGAAGTGGTTGTGAGCTTTCTTGGTCCTTTGCTGTTAGATGGTCTAGAATGCCTGATTTCTTCTACATTATAAACCAAAACTAGCGTTTTGATAGACTTTGGTAGTATTGGGTTATGGGTAAGTGTTGTTCTATTTGTGTGTGTGATTCCGGCGGAGAACGAGAACGACAAACTTTACCACAACAAAAAACTTCGTTCACTTCAAACCAACTTCATTCTAGCGGATCACAACACAAGCCAAAACTGGCGAAATCTTCAGAGAAAGGTTTCTTTACTAGACCAGGAAATAATGGTTCACATGAAATTGTAAGGACGATACCATATCCTAAACAGCTGGAGGTGGATGAAGGCAAGATTCATTGTTTGTTCGCCAAGTACAAGGACGATACTGAAGATGCCATCCTTGCAGATGGGATGGAAAAGTTTTGCCAAGACTTAGGTGTAGACCCTACGGAATTTGTTGTATTGGTTCTCGCTTGGAAGTTTAATGCATCTCAGATGTGTAGATTTACTAAACAAGAGTTTATTGATGGATGTAAAGCAGTCAGAGCCGACTCCATCAAGGGACTGCAGAATAAATTACCCGATCTTGAAGAAGAGGTTACGAATGATACAGAAAAATTCAAAGACTTATACCGCTTCACTTTCAAATTTGGACTGGATGTCGAGGATGGTCAAAGAGCTTTACCTACAAACATTGCTGTGGCCTTGTGGAAGCTAATATTCTCTAAAAACATGCCTGATGTCATGGATAGATGGTTTGCTTACTTGAAGCAAAGAGAAATAAGAGGGATTTCTCGAGATACATGGAATATGTTTTACAATTTTACTGAAAGTATTGAGAGCGATTTCAGTAATTACGATGACTCAGAAGCTTGGCCAAGCTTATTTGACGATTTTGTCGAAAACGAAAGAGAGAAAAGCAAAAGTACGAAGGAAGATGAGGCAGAAGAAAGACATGAAAATGGTCTCATCAAGGAATTTTAAAATTATGGTTGCTGTAGTTTTTTTTAGCATAACAACATTAGTATTTGCATGAACAAACCACTCATCGTCTGCATCGCTTCCTTCTCCTAAAATGCGTCCAAAATCTTTTAATTTGAGATAGCCAGAATAGCAAAAGATAGGACTAAAGAGATAAACTAAAAAACATTTAATATATTAAGAAAAGAGTTTAGTTTTGGTTATAATTAGGACACGAAATCTTCCCCATAATATGTGTGTGCCTGTCTGCCTTGAAAAGGCTTCTGTTTCAAAACTACTAGCAGGAATACAAGACACTATAAAGAATAGGAATAAATTTGCTAGAAATATTAAGGATAATGTATGTGTTACCACAAATCTAAAAACCCTTTAGTTTATCGTGATATTTTCACACAAACTCAGGTCAAGTAATGATTCTGCTATTTGGACATTGACAGTACATGTGAAATACGAAAGGGAAAAGTTAATAGTGGCTTTTTAAATTAGCTTTGGATTTAAGCGAACGACTTTCTCATTATTTTTTAACAATTTTAGCGGGAGATGATGTTAATATTATTATAAGATTTACTGCAAGTTTATGAATTTAGAAAAAGTCAAAACCAAGATAATTATTGAAATAAAGGTTGTTTGATGTATGGAAGTACATGAATTCAATAAAAAAATGGTATTTCTGTTTAAAAAAATTGTGGGCATGTATGTTGGGCTGATAAATTTACTTTGTTCTTCTTCCATCCATTCATGTTTAGATGGAACTAGCTTACATGATGCATTGTGTATTACCATGAGAATAAAAACCTTCAGTTAAACCTGCATAAACTCATTCTGAAGTGCTTGAATGCAGGGAATAATCTATTTTCCAAGCCACAATGGCTGCTAACGGTCCATATTCACATCTTATTTTAAAGAAGAGAGGAAATCTGTACAGGTTATCTATGAGGGAGGGGGTCAGAGGAAAGGTGGAGTGGGAGTAAGGGATAGAGCACTTATTTTCAAATGAAGTAGGAAGACTTAAGTCAAATTGTTTCTTATATGTTTCCTAAATCATGTTGCATACTACACCAAGACTGCTATTTTCTTCTTTCACATTGCCCATAATCTGGGACTGGAAGGTATTCAAAGGATCCTGGAAATGGATAAAATATAACGTGGGATCTGAGAAACGGACAAAATCTTACATGATTCAGGATTTTGGCATTGGCCAGGAATTGCCATATCCATTGTCCGGGATGCAGGAATTTGCTTTGCCGATTGTCTGGAAAAAACTTGAAAAATTAATAAATAGAATAAAAATTCAAATGCCTTTGAATAGGAATGTGGTCGTCGCTTTCAATTAATAATAATAATAAATTATTATTGGCTGTCCAGTCATGGCAAAATGTTGCAAGATGTGGGATTTCAGACAAAAATAGTGCATGATTAGGGATCCTGGTGCCCCTTCCAGACCCTGCATAATATTTTATGGTTTGGATGGTAACCAGAGTAAAAACCACATTATTATAATATTATTTACATGTAAGGCTGATCATAAAATGTTGTAAATGTATCTCAAACAACCAGAAGCAAAAAGAAATTTGAAGAACTCTATAAATTAAGTAAATTTTGAGCACTTCTTCAATAATTTATATACAAAAAGAATTGGCCCAAAAGAAACCCCTTCTTCAATAATCAATACATTTCCTGTAAGACTCAATTTCTTGATTTTCTGAATGTGGGAAAATAACTTGGAATGAATGACACTTTTAATGGTTCGACTCCCCCCAAAAAACCCCTGCAATGAATTATGGGCAGTGTGAAAGTAGAGAATAGAGATGTATTTTAACCAGAATAATTAATGCATTACTTTTAAGGTTGAGATTATTGATTTAAATATAAAGACATGTAAATACTGCAGCTTCATTTGACAAGATGTCAGATGCCATGGCTTGCTTTAGCTTCCTGTCAAAGTCATTGTCAAATATGTCTCAAACTTGGCTACTAATATAAACTTTTAGGAAGAAGGATATGCTTGGTCAAACCAATCATGCTTATGCTTAAAGCCTAGTTATTGATAGACATCACTTTTTTTCCCATTCTTGCCATGATCTATCAACGTGGCTTTTTTCAAGGTTTAGCTTCCTAGTTTTTAGTCATCAACCATCATTTTACTGAAACATGTTTGATATTTTTGCTTAGTATATATTTGGACCCCCTCTCGAAAATTACTGGATCTACCAGGCCTATCATTAGGGGTGGTTTGACAGTTCGAACGAACCCACCTCTCCTTCCTACTATTTGTACATTTCTGTGAAAACAGCTGGACCAGCTGGATGCATCAAAATGCAATAACTGGGGTTGACAGAAAAACGAATCACCCTTTGAAGGTCCAAGCAACAGGCCAGTCTAATTCCATAGATTGTACACAGAGTCAGCAGGTGGGGCCTATGGCCTTTTACTTTTTCCCCTAATGAAAGGAAACCATGGGCCCTAGTTCATGGAGCAAGATGAGGCAAAAATTGTTTTTTTGTTTTTTGTTTTAATTTTCATTTTACTTTTATTTTCTTATTTGTACAAAGCCACTATCTGGCAGGTTGTTATGAACATTTTTTTTTTACATTATGTAACAAATTTCAGCAAATGGACACAACCTAGCAAGTGAAAACAGTGATCATTGGATTTTCAGTTGAGAAAAATAGAATAAAAAAACATCAAGAAAGCAAATTTACCATCAGTGTTATCATGACTTGATTTACACCTACATTATTTACAATGTTGGAGATTATCAGAAAAATGGAATTCCATGTCTGACTGCAACAATAATATTAAGAGTGCAAACAGAGGAATTTCTTATTTGGCACACATTTTTAAAGTTCAAATATCTTGCAATCAGTGTTAATGTGCAATTTGAATTTGACAAAACCCTTTTTCACCTGTTTTGCCATTGAACAACATAGAATATAAACAGTAGTATCACACAGGGTTTCCTGCTACTAAGAAAAACTGTATCAGAATACTTGATGAAATATGTGTTGGTGTGTTTTCTCTCAATGGTAAGATCCCTATACCCAGTTGGGTTAGGATCAATAATTATATAATATTCTCACTCATTCACTGCAGTCAACCCTTAACTAGATTAAATTTGCATTATCAATTTGGAATTGAAGAATTTCCAAGTCATTGTTTGCACAACACTTGGTGACATACAAGCCTACATGATGGCTGGACACATGCTTTATACAACGTTTTTCTCTGTTTAGTGCTTGCATCTTTTTTTTTAGTTCTTTGTACATTTGATAACAGAAGGTTAATAAATTTGCCTGAGACAATAGACTATAATAATTGTCGCTATTGTGCTGCAGCAATGCTTTCTGGGACTGTTAACACAATCAAATAATTAACACCAACATGCAAACAGAAGACAAACCATGTCATCTTTGTTGTTATTTGATTGAGTTAGCAGAAAAGCAAAGGTTTCAAGTTGAGGAATGACTTGCTAAATAAAGCAAATGTGTACGTGAAAACACCATTAACTTTTCCAGAATTGTAGAAATGTGTTGCATTATGGGGCTATTTTGGGGGAAGCTTCATTGGTCCGTTGGCATTAATGCATAACGAAATGAAAGAGATTTGAAAATTAACATGGCAATTATGATTTGCTATCACATTTCACTACAATCAAGCAAAAAATATGCCATATGAGTATGAGAGTGCCCTAAAACAGATCCATGATGCAACATGTCCTACAATTCCAGAAAGGCCAATCACATCCTTTACTTAAAACCAATAGAGTGATGGCACTTGACTCATTAATAAGATAATTACTAGCCTAATACACCTTAGTAGTATTGGATTCCATTATTTTGTTTTGTTTTGTATTTACTCTATGACATTGAGTATTAGATTTTTTTCATGGTTAAATCACTGCCATCTCTCAGCCACTCAAGTGTTTTATTCCTAGGATCTATTGATCTCATTGTAAAAGAAATATTTGTTTTTTAGTCACAAACTAAGCAAAAACAATTATTTGTAAATTATTATTCTATTCTTCTTCATACTTTAATTTTTAGTTTTGTTTTGAAAACATTACCTATTTCAATATAAAACATCATTTGCACAGCTACATATCTTTTGATATTTTTATCCATTTTATAGTACGCTCGACAAAATTACTCGATTCTGATTGGTCGAGGGGAGTACAATTAGAGCGTTAATTGTACTCTGTAGAGTCTCAATTATAAAAAAAAATATTTTTTTTATAAAAAGTCTTTTTATAAAATTTTGTCGAGTGAACTATAAATAAGAAATCACACGACCTCGAGTACAATTTGGAATTAATAGGTACTCGTAATGTTTTGAAAGTTCTTTAATTGCACTCGCCTAAAGGCTCGTGCAATTACAAGAACTTTCAAAACATTACTCGTACCTATTAATTTCCAAATTGTACTCAAGGTCGTGCGATTTCCTATACAAATACTTACATAAAAATTAATGCTTGAGTTGGTTTTCTATGAATGATAAATATGTGCAACACTTAGGATCTGATACCAGAAATAGAAGAAAAATAGTATCAGTACGCAATTATTCTTTCATTCAAAGAAAACCCTCTCAAACAACTATCATATTAAAGATACATATTTAGAACTCTAGTACATTATAAATAATAATCTATATGCAAAATTAACAATTCATATTAAACATTTTGAACTAAGATGTTAACTGTTATAGCCAACTTGTATGATGCACTTCCGAGATATGCTTCCCTCATCACACACAAAGGTTTCAATGTGAGGCTTCATGCATAATGTAAAGAATGTATTTAATTGAGCACAGAGCCTCTTACAGAAATCTTTGTGCATAACAAGTGCAGCATATCTCAGAAGTGGGTTATTGATATGCTATGCCATTATTTCCACAGTTTTAAGGAATGGCCACTTGTTAGTGTTAGAGATGAAGAGCATGAGTGCATTTTTGTCCCCTTGTTTACTGCAGAAAAAAGCTTTCCCCTATAGTTTCTAACATGACCAATTTTTGATAGCCTTTTTGTGATATCTCCTCCCTCCACTAACAGAGACCTTATGCATCCGCAAGAATTGAGGATGGCAACATCGGAACAATGTGATGCAAGCATCTTATTAAAAAAAGTTTGTGTCTTCATGCTATTATCCTTATCGTTGCTGTCAGGGCTCGAAATAGCAACCTGCCAATGGCCAAAAGCCAGGCAAAATTTAAGGTTTGGCAGGCAAAAATAATGGTGAACTGCCAAATCAAAAACAAAAATAATAAAAAGGCAGGCAAAATTTACTGGACTGGCAGGCTATAATTGTTTTCTATTTCGAGCCCTGGCTGTCAGGCTAGAATGTCAGTTGGTGCTTTTACATGTTCTAGCAAGAATGGTCAAATATGACTGTAAGAATGATGGCCATGCATGAAAAAAACGTTTTGAAAATGAGCTCACATCACTGTTCCGCATTGCCATCCTAATCTTGCTGTCCTCAGGCATAAGGCTCTAATAATGCCCTTCTTTGCCTGCTATCTCACTTCTACACACTACCGTAAAAAATGTATCAGGTAAACTTGACAAACTTTTAAAACTTTCTGATTTTTTAAGTTTTCATTGGTTATATACTATACCTAATCATTTAAAAAATAACTTAAAGGTCTTTTATCTAATCAAAATTATGTGACAACACTTGATGGATATTCCAAGGTCAGTAGTGCTAATGATGATGATGATAAATTGAATGTTGATTTTGAACAGCAGAGAGGATTAGAATGATGACTAGAATTATCTTTGATCAGAATATTCATCAAGAAAACAGATGCTATACAGCTAGTTAAAAGTATCCATAAAAGAAATAGGTTTGGCTAATGTTAACATATACTAACTGGAAGTGTTTAAGTACATCATACCTGTACATATAACATACTCACCTTAAGATTATCTGCCACAGCCTGGACATGGTACATGGTACATACTTATGGTTACTTAATATTAAATTGTTTTGCTTAGTTTTAACTCTAATTCTTATTAATATGAACAGCTACTATACACAGAAATCCATAGCTTCTGAGAAGTCATGAGACAAGTTATTAGACCCTGTACCATCAAGTTCAAAGAGAGACAGAGGAAATTGTTCACTATGAAGAGAGGGTGATGCTCCATACAGTGTAGGTGGTGGTGAAGCTCTATTCATATAAGTCACTTCTGTGGCAGCTCCAGTAGGTGATGTCATAACAGGTGAATTACTCAAATCTAGCCAGCTCAAAGTGTCACTTTTAGGAACATAATTACTGGGTATTGGTATACTATTGGAGATTGGCATGAGGTGGTCTGTATCAGAATCTATTCTCATTGGTGATGCTGGACTCATTATAATAGAATCCAAATCAGCAAAGCTGCCCTCAGCACTTGACTGCATACCATGTTTAGCATTGACATTATTAAGATTATTATGATTTGTTAAACCTGCAACATCTTCACAGCTTTTTGACAATCTTCCTTGATACTGTTGGTTGTTACTTGGTGAGTTATGAACACCCAGAAAGGTTGATGTATTTGGAGATTTGGGGATGGTAGTATTGTGTTGCAGGTGAGGAGCCTGGCCAAACCTTTGAGGAGGCAGCTGATTTTGTGGTGAGTTTATGATGACTTTGTTTGCACTAGAATGAACAGGTGAACTGACAGAACTACCAATAGAAGCTGTAAACAAGAGGTGTTCAACTGTTTAGTTATCACTATTATACAAATACTACCCTCCAAATTATGACATGGATGGGTATGATAAACAAGAATGCACAGATTGGCAGATGAGAGAGAAGTGTTAGGAGAAGCACAGCACTTTGAGTGCTCTGCCAATTCCCAAGTACTTTACAACTGCACACAGCACAGCACACAGCACAGCACAGCACAGCACAGCAAGCAAGTTTTTTAATTTTTTTTATAAAATACAAATTAGAATAACTGCATTTTGGATTTGAATGACAAAATGCAAAGTGCATACACATGCTGAGTGCACTCCTAAAGCACTGCTCCCAACCTATCAGAATGGGGGATTTATCACAGTTATTTTATTATTCATATTTAATCTTGTTTATCTATTCTTTTTACCTCCCTCTCTTTATATTTTGCAATATAAGAATGTGGGTATTACCTCCAAGAATTTCCAGGATTTCATCATTATCTAGACCCAAATCTGGCTTCATCATGGCCTGTGAAGTAAAGAAATATAAAGATAATAGATAAACATAAATATTAAACAAATATCATAATTTTCACTATTCTTTTTATAAAGTAAATAGCTAACTTCCAATCGAGTATTATTCTTTACAAAGAACAGACTTTACTGAAATGCTTAAGGTGGGACTCTGTAAACAATGGAAAGTTTGTGTTGTATATGTAACTCACCCTTTGTAACTCTTGGGTTAACTCCCTATCCTGCTGAGGATCCATTGCTAAATCCATATCCTCAGTTTTAGCAGGAACAGCTTGTTGTTGTGGTTGATAGATATGTTCCTGACTCAGTTTTCTATGCATCTGAGCTGCCATGTGTGCCTCATAACTTGGTGGTGGGCTGAGATGGTCAAAGAATAGCTGGCCTGAAGGGAGTGAGCATGATCGTCTGTGGATAAATGGGTTGGCAGGTTCAGACAAGGAACGCTGCTTCTCTGTTTCTAGTCCCACAGCATGCATCATGATACCACCATCTTCTTGTGTGTGTTCAGAATATGACCTTTGCATATTATCAGGCCTTACTTTTGATGAATTGTATTCAACAGACTCAATTGGCCTTGATATGTGTTCCTGATGGTGCTGTACAGCTGGTAAAAACATGTTTGGTGTCTGACAAGGAGAACCATGAGAAGGAGAAATAGGTTTGTTGTCATGCGTAAAATGTTTCATTCCTTGATTCCAACAACTGGTGTCAAGTTTATCCATATGACTAAGATCTGGTTCACTATGACTAGCTGCAATGTTCAATTTGCTTGCTTCTGCCTTCAGATGCAGCAACCCCTGTGATTGTGCAGGTAAAAATTTCTGCATGTGTTTTTGCTGTTCTAAGTTAGAACTATTTGTGGTAAGAGATGGTATAGCCTGTGTCATAGTTATGACAGGGCTTGGCTGATTAGTTGACAAAGGGTGTGCGAAGTATGGTGTCTGAACTGCACTAGTAGTTGTAGGGTGAGTAAACACTTGTCCTGTAGTTTGCTGGTGTGGTTGCTGGCTAAAAACACAACTATCAGTAACATTCAGTTCTTTCTTGATTGGTGCCATAGTTGAAACTTGCTGTTGTTGATTTGCAACTGACACAGGCTGTTGAGAACTGCTTGTCTGTACATCAAACTGAATTGGTTTTGGTTGAATATTGGTTTGAGGTTGAACACGTAACTGTTGCAAATGTGTTTGCAAATTAAGGTACTGTAGATGCTGTAGCTGTTGTTGTACTTCTGGAGGAAGCTGGGTCTGTAACTTCTTGCAGTTTGCCATTAACTGCATTTGAACTTGTTGAAGTCTAGCTTCATGTGCTGGAAGAGAATTTGACCTCCCTAGCTTAGTGTGTCCATTGATTGTTGTCATTGCTACACTAGATACAGAACCAGATGCCATAGAACTTGCTATAGAACATTGGTTGCTCTCTGTGGAGTCATTTGATGAATTATCTGGGGAATTGGCTCTTTGGTCACCAGAAAAAGATAGAGAGGCCTTTAACCTTTCTATTAAATCTGTTTTGGATCCTGAAACAGGTAAACCCCTCATCTTGAGTTCTTTTCTCATATCCACAACACGCATGTCTTCTATCTTCACTGGCTTTTCATTAACTAGATTGTTGTTATGGTTTGATATTTTGGCTGTATTTTCTGGTATTGATGGCAGACTAACAAATTGAGGATAGTTCTGATACAATACTTGTAGCTGCAAGTAGAGCTGTTGTTGTTGGAGCATTAATGCATATGGTGAATCCATAGGCAAATTACTCTTTTGGAGTTCCCCATTTGGAGGTCTGTATTCATGATATTTGTACTTTTTAAACTTTGGCTTAGGTGACTTTTTTCTTGACCTTCCCTCTTTCCTTAAACCTTCAGCAGGTTTACCATCCAAAGGTGGAGATCCTTGAGACAACGTTATATTAGAAGTGTTTTGGTTGAAAAATTCTGCTATAGAAGTTGGTGGAATTTGAGAAGTGAAGGAGTTTCCATCAGGAGAAGGTTCAGGAGAGCCATCCAATGACTCTGGAGATATTGGTTCAAGTAAATGTGATCTAGCCGTCTCTGTATAGTCTACATTTCCTTCTTGAATTGCAAGCCCAACAGCAGTTCCTTGTTCTAAGATATTGTCCTTTACAAGCTCTAAAGGTCCAGGTCTAATAGCAAGCCTTTCATTTAAGTCATCTTCAAGCTTCTTTCGCTTAAGCTTCATCTGATTGGCTAATAATGATGGGTCAATGGCCTGGGACACATCTGATAAAAAAAAGGAAAATGTGTTTCTAAAAGATGTAGAACTCAAAGCATAAGATGTTCTGATAGAATATTAACATTGTTTTGTGATGGTGAGTGTACGAATGTTTGTATAATGGTACAAGAAACTCTTGAATATGACAATCACTATATAACATACAACTAGCTTATTATCAGATGTGTAAGTAAAGAACTACTATAGCTAGTATTTATTTCTATTCAATGATGTCAAAATTTGCACATAGATTTATTCATAGATTTCAACATATTTTGCTTTTTCTGAAATATTTCTTATTGCAAGTAAATCCTGAGCTTTCAAGTTATTGACCCATCAGGAAAGTGGAAAAACCAAACAGAAACAAATACAAATCAAATCAATGGAAAAAATACAAAGATGGAAAATAACAATAAAAAATGCGCAAAGCTATTGGTTGAAATATGGATATAATGATTCAATAAAGGAAAACAATTAATTATTTGGACTTTTTGTCTTACATTTTTATTCTTAAATTACATTTCATTTTCCTAAATTTTCAGACATTCTTATTTCTTTTAGGCTATTCTGTATTTACATCTATTCTTTTTTTGATGATAGTATAACTGATGTAATCATCATAAAAAAACAGCGTAAATGTGATCTTGCATCAAGCATAGTATTGCATTCATCATTTGCAGGTCACACATCACCAATCATAACCCTGAGGCTACTGAGTTCATGGTGGGAAAAATATAGGCATCGCTGATACTAATAAAACTGTATGGCATACAATGTACAATAACATCCCAAAACTATCAAAGATAATATTCCAGAGCACTAGGTATGAATCATGAAAGTGGTAATCATTGCAATAATGCATCATAGTTTGAGCATAATTCAACCCAATGTAGCTTAATGCTGAGGCTTCAGTGGGTAATAATGCTCTTCCAGCCATGGGGCAAAAACATAAATTACATCAATTAAGTGTATTTAAAGTGTTATCTCATCAAAAAACAATTTCTTTTGTGTGATAAAACAGGGAATTTCACCTGTACTTAGTTATTAGACTAGTCTTTGTTTGCTAACTTGCATTCGCATCTAAATATAATTAACAATATTTACTGCGATTCTCAACATTCTGCACACTCAGTAGTTGTAAGTTGCCTGTTGGAATTTGTTTTTTCACTGCCACCAGTCAAAAATCTAAAAAGGTACTGACTGATTAGTATTGACTGACAGCAGCGAAAAAATAATTTCACAACAAGCAGTTGAAATGTCTGTGTTTGCAAAATATTGAGTATCACGGTAACAGACACCACAACAAAGATTTCTGAATTGTCTAGTAATTTCTGAATGGTATTCATTATTCATGGTTATTATATTTTCTCTGTAATGGATGTCATCCAATACCAGTAGCAGGAGGAAGAGGAAAGAGAAAAGGAAACATATATCTATGAAACCAGTAGTAACATTCAATTTCCAAATTAAACAAAAGTAACAGCTCATGGCATTACTTTCTAGATAGTAGATAGTGTTATTTACTATTGGTGGTTGTTAGTCTTACCATAAGTACAAAGAAGTTTTTATGATAATAATTGTCATACCATGCCTTAAAGGCTGTTCGTTGAATCAAATTTCACAAAAAATCAACATGTGGACAAGATTTTTTGAAAGTGAAACTTGACTTTGAAATTTCAAATTCAGAACCAGTGACATTTACTCGAAATTTACAAACATTTGAACCCCTTAAGGAAGACAACAGGCATTTAAATTAAAAACGAAACCGGTGAATAATGACAGTTATCTCTAATGATGAACCAAAATAAGTGCAACTATCTCTAGCCTTTCATAAATGAAAGCCAACTCATCAATAAGTAAAGGAATGTTCCATGAAAACAGACACTGTATTGTTACAATGAAACGGTGCGTGAGATTTTCAAAAAGATCGAAAACACTAGACACGAAATCTTATTGTTTTTGTTATTTAATCTAGACTGACTGACTTTCGTCTAAATTGCCATTCCCAATCCATTTTTTGATACAAAAGATTTCTGATTTCTTTGATATTTGGATTATCTTGACGTATATGGCCTAGTAATTGAATGTGTTTAGCGTGAGGGAATCCATGGACAGCCATGTACTGCGTCAAAGTCAAGCAACAGAGTAAAAGACTTACCATTTAAAATATGCCGCTGTACCAGCTGAGCTCTATTGGGACGGACCCTTATTTTCTTTTGTAAGTAATCTCCCGTCTGAGAAATAAAGAAATGGTATGAGAATATGTTTAATACAAGCCCAATGAATAACGTCAAAGTTGAATAATATTTTCTAAAAGGTCGCAACACATTATTATATGAAAGATTGTGAAAGAGTTCATACCTTTGCTCGCTCTAATTTGGTCTTCTGGGACAACAAAGAAGGAGCAGTAGCCAAAGCTAAGGAATGTAAAAGCAAGAAAATTATCTATATAGTTCTATCAAGCTACAATACATTAAAATATTGGGTGAATTATTTTCAACGTTTCGCTAACCTGGCATGATGCCTTGGTCTATCAGTTGTTCGCGAGGAGTTCGTTGTTGAAGTTTCCTTTCCAAAGCTAAACAAAATCATTAAATGCAAAATTAAAAATTGAACCCAAGAACTGGAAGAGAAAACCAATGGTGAATAAAATGTTTAAATCTAAAGATATAGCTAAAATTGTGTAAAAAACAAGGACAGTTTTGTGGACTTTGTGCAAATGACTGCAGAAGCTCTATCACAACAAGACTTGCCTTGCCGGTAATTCATTAGCTGTTGGTGGCTTACAGCCGAAGCTATTTCAGAACTGGCAACCCTAGACATTATGCCATCGTTTTCAACCTGCGAATCCATCTTGTTCTGGATTTGTAACCCTGTATAGCTGGGTATAGTAATATTTTCCTTGAATAAGTGGGTTTAATTTTTGCTCATGATCTTCTTGTCTTCACTATTCGCAGGGCATGGCGGACACTAAACTACACATCCCCGGATGTCAATGACGTCATTTTCGCTATTAAATACGCCGCGGCGATTGGTCTGTTGGGTTTTTACATTGAAATGGCTTTTTTTAAATTCCCATTTATTATTATATCGATCGATGTGGATTGTGTGAAGGCTTGCCCCGGAAATCAATATTGTAATATATTTTTATCAATGTGGAATAGACATCAAGTAGTAGGAAACATGACTTTCTGTAAAATAATCATACATATGCCTTTTAGGCTTGCTGTGGAGGCGTAAGGGTACCGGTAGCCCTGATTACACATATCGTCACTTGTATAACTACTATGATATGAAGTTGTTTTTTTTTCCAAAAAAATTACGTTCGAAATACTGAAAACATTGGAAAACGTTTTTGTTGTCGTTGTTTTAAAAATTGATCGTTATTCTTCCCACAACAAACAACATGTTTTAGCAAAAATACACTTACAAATAAAAATATTTTGAGAAAATATATACTGCGTTAATGAGATCAATATTCGTCCAGACAGCAGTGCAAATTTTTTTTGAAAGAGCTGTAATCTCTGACCTTAATTCTGAAGTGAAACCAGTATGTCACAGGCTGTATTCAGAACTATAAAAGTGATGGAACCGACCTAACTAGACCGTAAATGTTTAATGAAGAGGGCATAATATTGCTGGTCATATGTGTTTATGCAAGGGAAATCCCGTGCGGATATCGTGGGTAACTGCCTATCATGTTATACCCGTAGACAGAATGAAAGAGGATAAAGCTGTTACGCGGGTAAACGAATTTAACACTGGCTCGGTACAAAATGAAACCAAACTGAACTGGCCCGCAGTTTAGGTGTTATTTTCGTTTCATAGATATCTTAGTGTCAGTTGCTTTTACATGTGTAAAAAGAATAATGAAATGTTTCGAAGGTCTTTTTTGTTTTGTTCTATGGACTGCATCATCACGTCCAACAACGGTGTGGCAACACTCGGCGGTTTAGGGTTAACAGAATGCTACCAGCCGTTTCCAACCGGGAACTTAACGAAGATGAGTAAATGATATCTGTTGGTTTCTGTATGAATCATCATCAAGATGTTGCAATGGAATTGAATTAACAGCCAGTCTTTTACTGACGGAGAGAAGAAACAAATCCAGTCAATTATCACCGACGGCAAGGAGAATAAAATTAGTTTCCGTACTGAATGTGAGATTATTGCAGCAGGGTAAACACCCGGAAAAATAAAGAGAATAATATATTTTCTATTGTTTGTTCATTTGTCAGTTTGTATCAGTTTTTTTATAGTATGGCCCAGTTCTACTCATGCATTAATGTAGTCGTAACGTGTCGATCAACGATTATAGACTGATTATTACAGTGATTATCATTCTTCAGACCAGCTATGATAAAGCTGATGGATTAAATTTTGACATGCAAGACAAAAACATAAGAAAAAAAGAGATTTATTCGGTCCGCTTGTAACACACCAAAACACGAAAAATAATGATTAGGAGAAAAATGTCCAGAAAGTTCAAAGTATGATATAATATACTGAGTAGCATTTCATACCGCATTTGATTGGTTGACGGCTGTTGTTGTTGTTGTTTTTGAAGCTGAACTTGCATGTGAAGACAGCATCCCTGTCAGTCTTGTCACTCATCAATGCTCCATTATGCCGCATTTCTGTCGGTAAAAGAATAATCAAGCTGCCGTTACTGCCCCCTTACTAGTAATTCGAAATCACATCCCTACTCATGAAATTGAATGGTTTTTACAGGCTTCTAATTGACTTCTGTTCTCCCAAGTATTTGTATCAAGTTCATGGGTACTTAAATTTTGATTGCTTATAAATCTTCGGTATAGACTATAGAACTTTATAAGATTATTTATGCTGTACATACATGCTTGCAAGAGAATAAAATATGCCGCTTTTCAAGCCTAAAATATACATTTATATAGGACCGACTTTACATGTACATGAATATAGGTTGTACAGATATCACATAATTATATTTGATGGGACTGGTTGTTCGGCAATTATCCAATATTTTTTGTTCAAGGATGACCAGTGGTACTGAACACTGTTCGTTTGGATTTCGTGCTGCGCAGAAAACCCGTAACTTTAAAATTATTCTTTTCAACTGTACAAAAAAATGTACATCAGACTGAATACACAATTAAGGCCTTGTTTGATAAAGTTTTTCAAGATGACAATAATTTTACTAACCGGTAAGAAGCCGTCTTGATCTCCCGTGATGGTAGGTCAAACATCAATGGCTGTCTGTGAGCAAACAGAAGGTCAACCGTCGTAAGTAACTTACAACAGTCATACGGTTGTTGGGCTTGGCTAGCTACGTATTCACTGATATGTAGTTTAGGTTGTTACGAATAACGAAATAATACTATTTCTACTGAGAAGGGTTGGGAATACTGAACAGCTACAGCAATGTTCTACGGAATACTCGTATAATGATGGTAGTTAAACATTATCTACATATTGGTTAACGATAAATGTGTGGGGTTGCTAGCTGACATGAATGTTCACGTTGCGTGACAGGCCAGTAAAAGAACAATTTGAAAACCTTCTCAGATGCTTCATAATATGTCAATATTTTACCTTCTTGCTCTTCAAAAGTAAGAGTTGAGAAGTCGTACACTCTTGTTTATTCAAGCACTGGCAGCAGTTTGAAGTTTACAGGAGAAAGACACGGTAGTTCAGTGGGCAGATATCGATCAAGACCGCCTCGTTTTGAGTGACTCGCATAAGGGTTGATGGGATTGGTTGTGTATCAGCTGTATAGACACTTCACTGATTTGCATAATACGAGGATCATAGGGTTAATTGATGCGTCCGTATTGATATTATTAGTACATTTCAATCATCATCATTATATTTGCTCAAATTTTGTCTCTTCGCCAATATCAGTCATGGGTCAAGAATACATGATAACTGACTAGAAGAACAATCTAGTTACTGATAAGGACCTTCACTGCTGCTATGGTGATCACATTATTTCGTAAGGCACAAGGGATCACAGATAAGCTTGGTGAAATACAAGGCGAAAGGGTGATACTTACTTTTCTTTAGTTATGATTTGTTCTTGTTTTCTTTAGTTCTTTCAGTGTTTGACTGAGGAGTCTTCTTTTTCTTTACTCTTCTTCTTCTTCTTCTTCTTCTTTTTCTTCTTCTTCTTTTTCTTCTTCTTCTTCTACTTTCCTTTCTTTTCTTTTTCCTCGTGCTAATGATGTGGGTGCTTAATCAAACCCTAAACCCTTTTAAGGAAAGAAAACTAACAGGGGTTTAAAAATCAAAATTTAAACCGCGTAATCAAATGACAAGATTTTGGCGTTCAGAAAGAACCTATTCCTGGGGTTTTCCCCTGCAGCTCATGCGACTTGACGTATGTAGTTACGACCTATCCCCAATTACTGCGTGCAGGGCTGAACTTTATCCGAGACATATTTGGCAACCTGACCGGATGTCAGTACTGCCAATTCAAATACACGTGATTTGGGATTGGCTGTCTGTCGACCAACCCTCATGCATTTACTACACTAACAAGAAAACTAAAAGATATAACTGTAGACAGAGAACTTATTGGAAATGTGCGAAAATACTCCTAAATGGCAGAACATAGCGCTCGGTGGACCTTCATTACAAGGAACGGACAAGCGGAACCATGTGATATCTCCTCCATCTCATTCATTCTTTGATATCTGAAATATTATCTCGAATGAATCGTATAGTGCTGTCCCAACAATATTAAGACTTTTGCAGTTAATCAATTGTTTCGTTGGTTAAACTTTGATGGGGAATAAAAAACATTGGTACGTATAAACTGTCAGGACCGTAGGAGGGGCCATGTAAAGGTCTGGGATTTTGAAATATTTTCGGAAGTACCGTATGTTGAACACTTAAAATTTTAGGCCTGTTACCAATACTTTTGACCTAGGGCTCCCCAATATTTTTGACCTTGATACAACCCTGACTTCATGACAAGTGGAGTAAGATCACGGCACGGCACGTAATCTGGTCTATCGTGCACGGTGACATAGGTGCTTCCTACAATATATCTACAGAGCTCAGTATTGAATATGATAGCTCATCTGATCCAATAAAAGAAGTATATTCTTTATACTTTTAAAGATCCTCTGATCTTTGATGGGTTTGTACTCAAATTGCTTACAAAGCTTTACGTAAATCGTTTAAGGATTCCACTCTTTTTCTATCATACAGGTGTTTGATTCTGTGAGTGCAATCAGTGTCAGTTAGTATGTGCGCGTTCTCGTGTGATGTCTTTTATAATATTTTTTCATCATATCTATTTTTTTCACCTTGATAAAGTAAACTTTCGAGCGCGTCACTGTCATTATGATCATGTGACATATGAGGTACTCGTGGCGTACAACTGATAAAATCGCGAAAGATGGTCCAAATTCTCGGTTTGCAACAATCACATATCAAAGAACACCGAATAAAAACTGTGTAAAATACAAAAACTCGTGCCTTTACTTCAGTAGTTGGTTCAGATTATTTTACAGGACAAAAGTTTGAACTTTATCAAACTGATCCCTCAAATCCATCTATCAGACTAATCGTGCACTCATTCACAGACTTGACCATCCGTCATCCTACAAAATGATCAGCCAATATCGACAAACGACAACGATTTGTTTCGTAATCTAGAAAATAGAATATGAACTACTCCTGTAAAAAGTAAAGTAGCAAGGCAGTTTATATTCGCTGTATTAGTTTCGCTCATATATTCTAAGGAGCGCTAAACATCACGTATGTAGCTCACGTGAAACGTCACGCAATTCTTCCAGTCACGTAAGTCTATTGTTCTTCCTCGTGTTGTTGACATTTGCCATTGATACTGGTCAAACAAGTTATCAAAACTTGCAGCCTCCATGCGCGAGATCGCCGAACAATGGATGAGCTTCCTTTCTTGATCTGAATCAACTTTATCAGTGAAAAACTCAAAATTAAAGAATCAAGAATCTGTTCAAGGTAGGAGCCAAACGAGTACTGCTCTTTTTAGGGATTTATTGTCTGGTTTTGTTTAGCCTTTGGAGGATATTTGATCTGTTTAAACTGTCATTTTTAAATAGAAATTTAAAATGGTTAAAGTCATAGTTTTTCAGTACTGTTAGGCACTCGTTAGTTTATGTTATATTGGCTGATTACTTTATTCAAACCTGGGAGTTGCTACTGAAAAGGATGCCTTAGTTTTAACTGTCATGCACTGACCATTTGTCTGTATGCTTGACCGATGGAGTCGATGGAAGGAAAGTGTGACATGTATGTTGTGTCACTCAGTTATTAGCCATATAATTATAAATCAGGATCAAACTGGTAAATCAAGATATGGAGCACGCATTTCCTCGTGACGCTTTTGATTTGAAAGAGTTGTCCATAAAACCAAGGTATTGATACCACAGTTCAGTGTTTTAATATTGCAGGCTGATAACGAGCCTTTACTGAAGTAATCAACGTTCAACAACTGTTAATTATATGTAGTTTTTCTAATATGGATAGTCGTATTGCAGGAAGCAACTGCTACTCTTTAATCTTCCAGGTAAGTGAGGTTTTCTGCTGTAAACTAGAAGTTTTTTTTGTTCAGTAACCAGCAGCTTTGTAGGGTTTCTTTGTACTGTGAAAGACAATATCGTTAGATCTAGACCGGTTTGTTTGCTGAAATGTCATCAAAAGGTTGCCAGAACGAATCCTAGTTCAAAATTCAAGGGCTTCAAGCTAGATCTGGTAAAATGTTTGTGTGTGTGGTCTAAGATTTTGAATTAGACTGCTGATGAATGAGAGGTAGAGCATTTAGTATGTGAAGGTCAGGCTATGTTCATATGCATACACAGGAAATGAATACTTGAAAGTCGGGGAATCAGTGTTTTCATGCATTCTTTTTGCAGCTTCCTTATTCCACTCACATTTATATCAAATTTTATTGTTATAAACCAACTGTCAAAGTCCATTTTTCTTGTACTCTGATTGGGCGAGAGGGCATCAGGTGAACGAGAACAAGTTTTAGATGTTTCCCGGCAACGGCTCTCAGCGGGCAGTAATATGTTATCTACCAGGAAATAACAAAATCTGAAGTGATTTCAACGGAAACATGAGAGTTCTTCTAAGTTTTTAAAGTCACATAATTAAAAAGTCAAATAATTTTGTTGTGTTCTTTGACAGTTGGTATATAACAAAACTATGCCTCGGGAAACATCGCCGTCTCTGGACCATGAAATATACTGTTTCCCTTGGTCCCAGTCAATAAGTGTTATTAAAGTAATGTTTAAAGTCCTCCAATTTGGACTTGACAGGTTTTCAAAGTCCGCGCAATTAGTTCCAGTCCGAGGCATAGCCTCGGACTGGAACAATTGCAAGGACTTTGAAAACCCATCAAGTCCAAATTGGAGGACTTTGAATGACTTAAAATTCTCATCAATTATTTATGAGGAATCTGTTCTATTGCTTACTTTAAAATTAGTATCTCCGTTTTCACTGGCTTGGAGAATGTTGGAGGTTGTGTCTGTATCTTGTTTTTTGGTTTCATGTTGTACAAATAGTCAGATAGAAAACTTTGAGGAGTTATTTTGATGTGATTTGATTTAAGAATCGCTAGTTGCCCCCCAGTCAACCATTGGTTGCCCCCCAGTCAAATCCAGAAAAATCATGGGATTGATAGTAAGGAATTGTATTTCTAGACCAATATTGCAACACTATTCCAGTGTCCTTGGACTTGAAATTTGTCCAAGGACACTGGAACAGTGTTGCAATTGGTCTAGAAATACAATAGAACAGATTTCCAGTTGGATTGGGAGTACTTTAATGTACTGGACACAGGATCAAAATCAGGGCAGTTGTTTGGCTAATTACGTCCTGAATAATTGTAGTGAAATGAAATGCATATGATATTTTTCTCTTAATTCTTTATCCTGAATAATTGATGAGGATTTGAAATGTCTTTCACATATTACATATGGCTTTTCCTTTTTTCATTTTTCATAATTGTTTTCATTTTTTATACCACTTGCTTCATTCCTCTTCCTGTCATTATCACTCCAGCTGATCTGAGAAAAAAATTAGCCAATCAGAATCGAAAAAAATTGCAAAACTGAGGTGTCATCCTTAGTAGCCCAAAGACTTGGGAAATGATTATTTCTTTGTTTTATTTTCCCACTCAATGATAAATATCTTAGTAAATGTATATGAAACCTCAATTTTGCAGTGACATCATTTCTATGTCACTTTTTCAGATCAGCTGGCTGTTGTTTTGTTATAGGAGTGTAAAAGCTGTTTAATGATTATACAGAGTAAAGGTAGGGTGGAAGCGAGTGATGTGATAGTAAGGTATAGTGGTGGTAGGGAGTTCAGTGATGGTAAGGTATAGTGGTGGTAGGGAGTTCAGTGATAGTAAGGTATAGTGGTGGTAGGGAGTTCAGTATTGGTAAGGTATGGTGGTGGTAGGAAGTTCTTTGATGGTAAGGTATAGTGATGGTAGGGAGTTCAGTGATAGTAAGGTATAGTGGTGGTAGGGAGTTCAGTGATAGTAAGGTATAGTGGTGGTAGGGAGTTCAGTGATAGTAAGGTATAGTGGTGGTAGGGAGTTCAGTGATAATAAGGTATAGTGGTGGTAGGAAGTTCAGTGATAGTAAGGTATAGTGGTGGTAGGGAGTTTAGTGATGGTAAGGTATAGTGGTGGTAGGGAGTTCAGTGATAATAAGGTATAGTGGTGGTAGGAAGTTCAGTGATAGTAAGGTATAGTGGTGGTAGGAAGTTCTTTGATGGTAAGGTATAGTGATGGTAGGAAGTTCAGTGATGGTAAGGTATAGTGGTGGTAGGGAGTTCAGTATTGGTAAGGTATAGTGGTGGTAGGGAGTTCAGTGATGGTAAGGTATAGTGGTGGTGGTAGGAAGTTCTTTGATGGTAAGGTATAGTGATGGTAGGAAGTTCAGTGATAGTAAGGTATAGTGGTGGTAGGGAGTTCAGTGATGGTAAGGTATAGTGGTGGTAGGAAGTTCAGTGATGGTAAGGTATAGTGGTGGTAGGGAGTTCAGTATTGGTAAGGTATAGTGGTGGTAGGGAGTTCAGTGATGGTAAGGTATAGTGGTGGTGGTAGGAAGTTCTTTGATGGTAAGGTATAGTGATGGTAGGAAGTTCAGTGATAGTAAGGTATAGTGGTGGTAGGGAGTTCAGTGATGGTAAGGTATAGTGGTGGTAGGGAGTTCAGTGATGGTAAGGTATAGTGGTGGTAGGGAGTTCAGTATTGGTAAGGTATAGTGGTGGTAGGGAGTTCAGTGATGGTAAGGTATAGTGATGGTAGGGAGTTCAGTGATAGTAAGGTATAGTGGTGGTAGGGAGTTCAGTGATGGTAAGGTATAGTGGTGGTAGGGAGTTCAGTGATGGTAAGGTATAGTGGTGGTAGGGAGTTCAGTGATGGTAAGGTATAGTGGTGGTAGGGAGTTCAGTATTGGTAAGGTATAGTGGTGGTAGGGAGTTCAGTGATAGTAAGGTATAGTGGTGGTAGGGAGTTCAGTGATGGTAAGGTATAGTGGTGGTAGGGAGTTCAGTGATGGTAAGGTATAGTGGTGGTAGGGAGTTCAGTATTGGTAAGGTATAGTGGTGGTAGGGAGTTCAGTGATGGTAAGGTATAGTGATGGTAGGGAGTTCAGTGATAATAAGGTATAGTGGTGGTAGGGAGTTCAGTGATAGTAAGGTATAGTGATGGTAGGGAGTTCAGTGATAGTAAGGTATAGTGGTGGTAGGGAGTTCAGTGATAATAAGGTATAGTGGTGGTAGGAAGTTCAGTGATAGTAAGGTATAGTGGTGGTAGGGAGTCTTGTGAGAGTAAGGTATACTACCTCAACAAACTCCAGCATCTTCATTTAAGTTTAAAGTATTCTTGCATAGTAAGTTTTTCCTTCACATTTTCCTATCAGTTTCACAGATCTTATTCTCATGGGAGTTGTTTCAATCGCACTATCATGGCATCATACATCAACGAGACAACCTTATCTCCCAAAGGTAAAGGTGAAGATCCGGGAAGTAAAAGTTATGGTTACATAATTGCTACTGCCGTGGTATTAATGGTTGTCATGGTGATTGTGGCGCTGGTTTTCGTGTATCGAATGTATCGCAAGCGTTCAGGGCCACTTTGGATCACTAAGGTTTGTTGTTTTCCTTTATGGAATAGACTACACGAGCTCTGATTGGTTGAAATATTATTGCTTATATTAAGACCAATGTGTAATATTAGCCAGTGTTTTTTTCTCAAACCGCGTGAAGTGTTCCAGCATTCTAATGGAATGCAATCTGGTTCTGAATTAAAAAGCGTTCTCTCTTTAATCATAGTTAATCGATTAACTATGCTTTAATGTGATCAAGAAATAAAATGTTTTATACACATGTGCTAATGTTACCTTGCTATGAATGTATAATCGAACCCCGCTAAATACGATGAATATTTTTTTATATAACACGGTAATGATTAATATTATTAAATAGCATTATTAAACCAGTTATTATTAAGTTTTTAATACCATTAATATTTACGGTAACATGAGCAATCAATCCCCACCGCAAAAGACATTATGTGTTAGATGATTGTCGTGATGTTTCTACAGCATCTGAGTGACTTGTTGAAGTTCACACGAATTGGATTTCTTTATGACATCGCATTTCTTTGAATCTCTTTGGGTGGTATTTCTTATTGCAAATAAGACAAGTTTGAGGTTGCTAATGAAAAACTATGCTGTGACGTTGGAAGAATCTAATATAACTCTGTTAAAAAAGACATTACAACTTGTTTTATTTTCATTTTATTTCCATCTGGGTAAGTGATGTATTATTTCTTTCATTTATAACGTTGTTGCCAAATACGTTTTGACAATTCAGATTGATTTTTGTGATGAATATCTTTTCATAGTTCGCTTCCAAACATTTGAACATCGGTACTTGTTCAAATATGTCTTCCAAGAGGACACCATGGCATGTTATTCAGATTCAGTCCTTTTTCTTGTAGATAAAAAAAAACATGTCTAGCTAAAATTTCATAGTCGTCGTAATAAGATCTTGAGAGACATAAGGCGTTTTAGATTTTTTTTATGCGTTGAAATTATCGTATTCAAAAAACAAAAGTAAAAATAGCGACGCATATAAAGAAAGTCATGTTTATTTATTGAAACAGTAGTTTTGAAATGTGTGGGAGTCATTTGTTTGTGTTTTTGAGACAATAATATGCCTGATAGGAGGGTTTTGACAAGGATCTTCCGTGGAATTATCCATCAAAGCGAGACATTTATCAATGCGAACGTAAGACTAAGTCAGTTATATATATAGGACTGCTGTAGGGAATGGTTTAATATTGTCTCTACGAGCAATAAACAAGTGGACTGTCATATATACTCCCACTTTAGCAAAATATTGGGTTTTGAAGGAAGAGATTGCTTGGGCTATAACTATGCACATTTATTATATTTGAGTAGGCTGTGTCTATTTTTGACTCTCAGTTTTGAGATATTAAGCCGACTACAGAATAATCATTCAAAAAGGATGAATTTGATTGCTCGCGCTCCTAAGCAATAATGAATGACGCCAACAAAGGACAACGAATTAATTGTTTTTTCCACATTTTCCACTCGGTCAGTATTTAGTGTCACTGTTTTTCATTTATTCTATTTTATGCTTAGTTTTATGTACAGGATCCTTATTCCTCGATGACAAATGACGACCAGAGTCCAAAAGACGAACAGTTTGATATTGGGCTTTCAAACCCGATAATGGAAAGTGCATCAGACCACGGTGATAGTCAAGATAGTGGCGTAAAATTCCTGGGGTATAAACCATTAAATACAGAAAAACAGCCTGGAGAAAAAGGTGACTGGATGTTTGACACTTTCATAGATTTAATGTTGCGGTTTTGGAGATAAGGATGAAGAATATCTATCGATTTTTTCCTTTCTACGGGATTCAACGTGAAGGGAGGGATGACCCATTAACCTGCCGTTTTTACTTTGAACATGAAAAAATTCTTTCGTAAGGATGGTCCTTTTTCGCTTAGACGTATAGACTGAATTATACCAGCGGTGTTTATATTGGTCATGCGCATTACTGTTTTTCTTTTTGATATATACAGATGATCACCAACAACAATATAAGTTTCTGTTTCCAAGAGAAAAGCTCGTCTTTGGACCAGAAATCGGTACCGGGTGGTTTGGCAAGGTAATCCATAATTATTAACATAAATATTATTAACTTACATGGTTGTACGCTTGTTTTGCACTGTCAAGAAAACAATGTTAAACAAACTGTTTGTAGGTTTATAAAGGAGAAGCAATAAGGATTGTACCCGGATTGAGAAAGACTAAAGTCATCATAAAGGTACGCAATTCAGCATGTCCACCAAACGAAACCTTTTCCCTCTTTCTTGAAAGAAGGACTCAATGTTTTATTCAATCGTTGTAGAAGCTTAAGGATGACAGTACCTCCCAACTAAGAACTCGTTTTGTTCAAGAAACAGAAAATCTTAAGTAAGTAAGTTCTCTGAATAAAGTCTTGTATCAGAGGCAGAAAAGTGATGTTTGATTATTGTTATTTTTTTCCATAACCTTCATAGATCCTTGAGCCACGAGAACGTGTTGGGTATCATTGGTAAAGCTACTGAAAAAGAACCCTACATTGTGGTGCTTGAGCGCAGTCCTATGGTGAGTACACAACCTTTATTTTGATTGCTTATTTCATATAGCTGTTTCCAACTGCTTCTGATTGTTTTATTTTTATCAGGGAAATCTAAAAGAGTTTTTGATATCCCATAAATACGATGCTGAATCACTTAGGGACAAAGGCGTTCCTTTGAGAATGGCCACTGATATCGCAGCGGGACTGCAGTACCTTCATTCCATGCGTTTCTATCACAGGTAGTGTCAACGTTTTAATGTTTGGAGAATGAAAAGAGCTTTCGTCTTTCTATTTGCTTTGTTTAGTGACCTTTTCCCTTTTTTTTTTAGTGATCTTGCTGCAAGAAACTGTGTTGTTGATGCAGACTTATCTGTCAAAATAGGGGATTATGGGATTTCACGACATTTGTATGAGGTAAGCATGCGCGGCAAGAAGTAAATTATTGCGCAAAAAGTAACTTGCGTCCCGATAGCAGACAAGTTCAGTTACGACATAAGCAAGCGCGCGCATACAAGACTGGTCCTTAATGACGTTTGCATGTGCTTGCATACATGACTTAGTGGTCCTTGATGACGTTTGCATGTGCGCGCATACATGACTTAGTGGTCCTTGATGACGTTTGCATGAGCGCGCATCAAAGACTGGTTCTTAATGACGTTTGCATGGGCGCGCATAAAAGACTGGTCCTTAATGACGTTTGCATGTGCGCGCATAAAAGACTGGTCCTTAATGACGTTTGCATGTGCGCGCATAAAAGACTGGTCCTTAATGACGTTTGAATGTGCGCGCATAGAAGACGCATTTCGGCGCAAACATAGAAAATTTGTTACCTAACCCATGGGAAGGCCTTGCACACATTATAACTCGCATCGTGTCGCATACATACACAGAAAACACTGGGATCATGATTATTTCTGGTTTCTTGTTCAGAATGACTATTACAGGGACCCAAACACAACTGAAGATTCTGTACCGATAAGATGGCTTGAGCCCGAGAGTGTATCCTACGATAAGGACAGTGGACTCACTGTTGAGCCTCCAACAGCAAGGAGCAACGTTTGGTAAGTTTGTCATTTTGTTTTCTTCTATGTATATTCAGACTCCAAAATATGAAGAAAACATTTAACTGATTATGTTGTGTCAGGTCTTACGGTGTCACCGTATGGGAGATTATCGAGTTTGGTCGACAACCATACGAAGAATTATCCGATGAAGAAGTCATACAAAGTGTTATAATAGATCAGCTATATCAGTTACCTGAACCAAAAGAAACTGGGATCTTAGCCAATCAGATGTACGAAACTATGCGATGGTGTTGGGTAGAGGCGTCAAGGCGACCGTCCATTCAAGATATGATGGCATATCTAACAGCCTTCAAGGAAAACTTTCCCTTTTCTAATACTATAAATGATGATCTTCCACCAAACGATGCGACTGAACAAGTGTGTACAACAGATCCAGTTAATATTGGTAATGCTCTTGAATCTACTGAAGAACATAATTCTACTGACGTAACGACTTCTCCAAAAATGAACCATACTGGAACTAAAATCATATTAGATGTTTTACCTACGTCTGAGCCTCGTGAAGTCAACATCCCGTATACTGGGAAAGAAAAGACTGATGATATTGAAATAACAGAAATATGTGACGATGATTCTGTACCAATTACTGTAATAAATTCAACAGCTCAAGATGAGGAACAGAATAGTATGGAAAATGTTCCACACGATGTCTATAGCGAGTCCTTTAAAGAACAAGAAATAATATCCAGTAAGTCAGAAGGTGAATGTAAACTGTTCGGGACCCCTCCTCCGGTTACGTATATCGGAGACCCTTCCGATGGACTCACTGAGTATGAAAGAAGAATAGCAGATGGTACCCAGGAAACTATTGATCCAGTTACTGCAGGAAATGAAATTGTTGAAGTGAAATATTCAGGTTCTGATCCAAGTGTGATCGTGGAAAATTGTGCAAGTGGATATGTGGTGTTACCTGGAGAACTTGTTCGACGAAAGAGCTCGTTAAGAAGAGAAAACACCCAGGTTGGTTTTTCGACTCATATTGTACATTGTATGTTTCTCTGTCGAGTTACATTTTGCTTTATTTTTGAATATTTACATGTTTTTTATCATTTTAGTCAAGGGGTCAATCCGTCCATTTTCCAGCAAATATTCTGGATCTAAGGGTAGTTCATCGTTATTACAAAGAGGAGGAGGAAGAGGAAGAAGATGGGCAGGTTTTATCTCATGATATTCCAAATGACGATGTGACTGATAAACATGGGGCTTCTCCAGTAGCGGATAGCCAAGAAAGCAGACCACATGACCTTCTAATCACTGAACGGGCAGGCCACGATAACCTCACTAGGAGTACATTAGAACGACCCATATCTCCAGTTGAAAAAAAGATCAAAAAAGGAGCACGTAGAAAAAAACTCAACCAACAATCAGATGAGTGGCTCTTCTGTCTTGATCAAGAAAGATAAAATATATTAAAATAAAGTAAAATATCTGAAGATATCTTACTTACAATATGAACCTAGAAAAGCTTAAACTACAGCGCTGCATTCACATCAAAGACTGATTTGTCGTCATTGAAAATTATTTTTCGCGTGTTTTGAGTCCTGTTAGTCGCGTTTTTGAAGGGATTATAAGTAATGCCCCTTCATGCCTCCCCTTTGTCAAAGTGATTGCAGGCTTATATATTGTAATTTCTTAGAAAGAAATCCACGTTGACGAAATGAAAAAGTAATCAAAGATTAATTTAAGTTATGTACAAATATAAAAAATTCAAAGAAATTATCATGCAAACAGTATGTCAGAAATTATAAGAATATATTATGAAAAAGTCATGAGATTATATTTTAATAACGTTGCAATGAAAAATAAATATTAATTATTGTATTATCAATGAATCAAAATTTTAGAATATCTGAGTTTTACAACTGATGTTCCATAGAATCATATAACGGGCGCGGGCTGCCTGTGGATTGGTTTAAAAAACGGCGCGAACAGGCGCGAAAGCGCCGAGCGAAGCGTCTTCTCTGTCTTTTCTCTGCACATTCACCGGGATGCCTTCTGATAAAGACCTACGATGGATAAAGAATGACATTTTTTTGTTCTTGGTGAGTAAAATAGTCCTTGAATTATTGTCCTTTTGATACAACCAGTATTTACACCACTTTATCTATACTTTAATTGTTGTTTTTCGCTTCGAGGTTTAAATAATTTATAGTTTGACGACAGGTTTTCTAAGCAAACTCATGACAAACATTCGACAAAGATCAGGGTTTTCTCATGATTTTTTGTGATATATGAACGTTTTTGGAAAACATTGAGCCAACATGTTTACAGCCGACATTGTAGTACAAGACAGTACAGGTTTTATGTGGAAATAATGTTTAAGCATTGCAAAATACTTACATGGTTCAAGAGTTTTCAAAAGATGTATTTACTATTTGTTGTTTAAAATTCTTGAAAATATTGCTGGATTATGTAAGCTTGTGTGTTGGAGTGTTGGTACTGGTATAAGCAAAACAGGGATAGGTCCACCCCCTTCCCCCTAGATGAGCTGAGGATCTTTTATGATAGAGAATTGCTTGATGTGCTGACTCGCCAGTTTGTCTTGATCATAAATGATGCACCCTACTAAAAAAATCCTGTCTCAACCCTGATGGTAATAATGATGATGCTGGTGATGACGGGGATGAGGATGGTGATGTTGGTCTTGGTCAGGGACATGCAGGGGAGAGGTGCAGAAGGTATACAACCCCTTCCCCCTCAGATGTGCTAACAATCATGTTATGGATAATTACTTGATGTATGAATCTACCCCTGCAAAATCACATCAAGTATATCATCAACAAATGTTACATTCTTGTCCACTTTAGAAGGCTGTCAATTATAGAGACTTAGAATAACAATTCACAATAATTATTATTACAAATAAATACTATTATATATGAAACTGTGTAGGCACAAGAGTTTACTTTATTTTGTTTCTTTTGTTCAGTTGTAATAGGTTGAATATAGTAGCTTACACACATATGAACATGCTTGAAACAGTTCAAAATAACATGAATCAAGATATGTATGTTTTTCTATTTGACATAAAATATGTTTTTATTTATCGTACTCTAAATAATTGTTTCTTGGCATTAAATATTTGGTTTGCTTAGATTCTACATATATACATTAGAGTGAGCATATACTAGTACTATGTACAAAAGCACGCCTCATTCGGTCACTTGTTCACAATAAAATCATGAGAAAGGGAACACTATGCCTGGCTTTTAAAGCTGCAGCTAGCTCTAGGGGTTTAAGTTATTTGTTTTACTTTCACACAATATTGTTGTATTATATTTAGAAATATTTGCCTGATATTAGGAAATCTTATTTATGGAATCCATACATTTTGCATTTCACCTGTAATCTGGAATCTAAGTAATGCTACAAATGTAGTTAGTAGTCACATGTATTCATGAAGTTTGACTCACACAGATCATTATAAATAATATTTTTTGGTCCAGCCAAAAAGATAAGCAAACTGAATCACTGGCATATTTACATTACCAAAATCAAGGAATTTTTAAAAAATATTACAATGGTATGATTAGAGCTCTACCAAAATGTCTTATTTTCCTACTATTAATAGAAATATTTAACAAGTTATATAATGCTTTCATCAAAAAGTTTGATTTTTTTTTTTTTGATTTTGATTTTCTCTTTATGTATAATAGATGTCTAGCACCAAACAAGAGAGCGAGGAAGGGGAGGGAGGGTTAGTTTCTTGTACAGGTCATGGTGGTAGCATTCTCCATAGTAAGGTTTGGCCACACAGCCTTCGGTTTATTTCAGCCAACGCCAGAGAAAATCGTAACGTCTTTTGTGGCGAATTTTTCGGTGATGCTGCCATTTTCATCGCAGCTGAACAGTTTTCTTTGAGGATTTGAACACGTTGAGTATTTCTTTTCGATTTCTTCTTTTTAAAGTTGGACGAACGTTTCGGTTGCGTTTCATGCTTGGATAGAGGACTGGTGCGGAATAAGAGATTTTTCTTTTTCTGTGAGAGAATTAGAATAACTAAACATGAGTTATGAAATACTTAGGTAGTCTTGATGGTATGACAGGTTACCTTAGGGCTAGGCTCTATCTTGACAGCATTCAGTTGTCTTTCACTGAGACCACGTGACTGACGTCTCATGCCAACTCGATACCCTAAGTTGGGACATCATGATTAATTGAACAATCTCTTATCAATTATTAACACTAACTAGACCCCTCTCAAATTTATACTAAATGTGAGAAGACAAAAGAATTGGCACGAATTCCATCGGAAAAAGTGTGATTTTCTTTTGTCATCAGTTTAGCTTCGCATCTAAGATAATTCTGAAAGGGTATATTAGATAAGTTTTGTGGAAAAAAAACATCGTATATCAATGATTTGTTCTCTATTTATTCCCTTATACCTGTATTTTCTAATCACTCCTTTTGAGTGGTACTTATGGGATTAAATAGCGTATCCTAAAGGATCTAGCTAACCGCTGTTCAGTTTCATATTTCATGTAAATGTCGTATAATAAGCTCTTAACATCTACACTGCTAGTACACAATTTGCTCGCATTATATAAAGTGAAACAAAACAAAGCAGGTACTGAAAACCTCGCTTTGAAACCTCACCTGAAAACCGCTTACCACAAATGCGTTTGGACTGGGGCGAGAAAACATGACCACATGAACAGATCTTGTTAGAACAGGGGACCTAGATGACGGAAATAAAACCTATTTCAGTAATTAATAGATCAGTATACTGAGTCGGCAACTTCTTCAACTTAAGATTCATTGAAACTCAATTGCCATACAAGTACAACCTTAAAAAATATAGTAAATAAAGGTTTATAAGGTTTACGGTAGGGCTTACTTTATGATCTATATATGATAAATAGATATTGGGAGAAATTGAAATAATTTAGTTTCTTCTTTAAGGAGCGGCGGGGTTTCCTCGTCAAACAAGGCTACCTTTTCAATCCGATTCTGATATTAAGCTGCATTCAGTATCCATACATTGACTATCCGCGACACCCACCGGCTGAAAAAAACCCGACAATATAGCCGCCTGCTGCTACATGGCAGTATAAAGTACAACTGAGTGATATACGTGTGTTACATAACATCGGTTGCTTTCTGCCGGTATTTGCAAGGACTGCAATAACTAATGACTTACTAATGGTAGCCTGCGAAAACAGACCGTGTCCTTGTTATACAGTAATCGTTGCCGTACGAATGTTTATTTATTATAGTTATGGTACTGAAAGCTAACAGCAGATGTTTAGCAAATGGTATGGAGAAAGAAAGAGTTCGGTATAAGTGTTTATTGGAAGAACAACCGACGAATACCCTACCCTTTAAGACAGATAAGCTGAGTGACAAGGAAAAGGAAAAAACATGCTGAGTCAGTAAAATAACGGTTCAATAGCCAGCCGCGGTCACACTTTTGGTTTAGTCCCATAATAGTGATGTTGAAACCCTTGAAATATGCGTAGTACTCAGTCACTACAACAATTAAGGACTGGAAGAGTTAGTTCGACGTTAAGTCTTTTTTGGTCATTTTGGTTCTAAACTATCAAAATAAATTGTCGTAACTTAATAAGACCCACCAGAAATCTTCTCAATTCAATGATGTATACTGGTAAAATGCCATGCCAATTAGATAGGAGAAGTTATCAGTCTTTACTAATCGAATACAGGCAAGCAACCGACATAGTTGTATCGTGGAAAATTCTAGAATCCCTGAGACATCAGTTACTGTTGTAACCAAAGATATGTGTTATTTTTGTGAAAATGCATCAAGTAAAAGTTTTTCTTTTTTCGCGCTTTCTTCCTAATGCGTAATACGGTGTTATGTTGTCTGTATTTAACGTATTTTCATTTTTAACTGTCCCTGGAAGTGCAAAACCATGATAATGATAGTAACTGTATGACAGTGATACTGGCGCTGAGGTCCTTCATCACCAATGGAAGTACAGTCAGTATTATTTAAACCTGAATTTAGATAGTTTCCTATCAACAGACCGATAAATGTAGAGGATTTAATACTATACAACGTCACGGTAACACGGTGTATGTGTGTGTATGTGTGTGTCTATGACAAAACAAAACTGCCACTGACCTACAGAGTCACGGGCATCTTGTCAAATCAAATGTGCTGTTTTTCTCCTCAAGGAAGCATTGTCATCCTTGACACATTTTTCTTTACTAACCTTCGAATTGCAGACGATGCAAAGTTTAAGCATTTTGTAATTTTTGTGGATATCGTAAAGGGTTTTATTCTTGTTTTATGACCGTCTCAGTATACTCTTACTGCAGGCTTTCGAGACGACGAAGTTCGTTGGAATACAAAAGGCGCCTTTTTTGGCTGGGATCCAGAAGCGTATCGGGTATCTGCATAACAATAGAAGAACCAATCAGCACACGGCTTGTGGGTTATACTGTTTACGTATTCATCGTTATATTTGGAATATGCTAATAAGCTGTTAGTTTGTAGTTCATGACGTTCATGTTATGGAAACAGAATATGATAGTTATGTGCAAAGTCATTCTGGTCAGCAACTGTTTTTAGTAGAACTAACAACAAGGCACAATTTCCTACAAATTCTAGGCTGTGAACTAAGATACGATCCATTCTCAAGAAACAACAGGCCGACAAAGAAAGGATTTTTTGGTCTAATAATGTACTGATCAAACAATAATGTACGAACAAATGAACGGTTCAATCTATAGAACGTGTGTTTATACTGTATTCTCTTTAGTTGGCAACTCCTCTGCAGCACCAAACGTTTATTATGTTTTAGGAATTAAAATCCATTTTTCCGATTTCAAAGTGCTCGGCTCAAAATAATGATAAAAAGGCTTTAACGTGACCATTACACTAGCCTGAAATATTCGGATGATTAAAAAAAAGCTATCGTTTGGGCGCATAGTACTGGCGTGTAATTTTCACCATTATTCTTTTCTCGCCAAACTCAGTACAAAATCTTTTCCATTTTGAACAGCGGATTTTGCTAAGATCATGTTACAGTTAGAGGAAGGGATACATGATTGCTTTGCTCCTGATAGTGAATATGAGCCATGGTTAGAATGAGTTGCTCTTAGATCTTTTTATGCAGCTTGAATAAGGTCACTGCTATGAATAGTCTAGCTGGCTGCTTGTGCTCTGTTATCATAAAGTAAAAACTTTTCCAGTGATGCACCCACCCACACTAAGCCAATTAGATGGAATGATGTCGCTAATTGCTGTTAATTGGCAGTGATAACCCTTTGTAATTTTAGAGTTATGATTTATAACTGATGATGCCACTCAGAAATTCAGCAAACTGAATACATTTGCCAGTGTTAAGAATAACGACTGTTATGTCTCTCATATCATAGACGACCAGAAAGAATTAATGGATTATTTTGAAGATCGTGACCGATTGTCGATTTGGCGGGGATTTGACGGACTTTGACGCCTGACGTTAAGCTGAGTACTAGACGAAGTTTAGTAACATAGATTAACCCGAACTAACCCGTAGTTCAATTCCCTTCCCAATTCCAGAAGAATACCGTTCTGAGGTAACCTTCGATGGTACAGAGTACAGAGATGAGGCAAGCGGTCTTGCCGGACCGAGAGCCATTAATTATGAACAAAAATCTCGTCCATGATATTCTATCCATATTATTAGTACTGTTTACATCTTACATCAAAAGTCTTTGATCTAATGGTCTAGTGATTGCAATTTGACGTGTTTTGTTGGATAGTCTCGTAATGTTTTTGGGGTCGCATTTGACTGTTATTCAGCTTCAAGTGTTCTGCTACTGAGCTGCAGGACAATTCTTATAAAGAACATGCATGGCATGCTGAGTTGGAGGAGTCAACCATTTCTTCCATAGAATGTTGTACCGCTTTCTTCTTCATATTCTACATTACAACATTTCTCCATTTTTACTATTCTAGTATTAGCACTTTCTTGGTTATCCAAAAAGTGGGATTGGATCGATCCTGTTAATCATATAATAATCATATATGGCCGTGGCTCAGAATGGAAAGAACTGTTCAATCTCGATTACATTTATGGTTACATGGGTGTCATGTTTCATACTAGTGATACGTAATACTAATAGCTTTGACCAGCAACACTAAAAAAGACGGCCATTCGTCTGGAAATTTCAGAGGAAGTAAGTGTGAAGACTAACTAATAATGATGATAAATATTAATGCAAGTACGTATGTAACATTATTGCGATTCTATAGAATATCATTTTATACCCTTATTTTAAGCACAAAACGCTAAGTTCTCCTTCAATATCCTCGAGGCTAGTATTGTTATCGTTTTGTAGTAAATCCATTGCTTCTGCGAACTGTGGACTGCATTTTGCTTGACACAAAGAAATGGTTTCTTTATCGTTGATTGTTGGAAGAGGTTCACTTTTCTTTCGTTTTGGTTTGGTTGTTATTTTGTTGTTCCCACGGTACCACTTCAGGGCCAAAGATCTTGCCTTGACGATCGAATAAATAGAACTCTTTTCATCGGAAGGGATTGATTTTGATTTAGTGTGCCTTGTGCCAATTGCTGCAGTTTCTTCTTTACTCGTTCTGCGAATGGGTAAATCGGCTGTTGAAACCTTAGAATGAGAGAGCGACTGCCGACGATGACCATTAAATCCTTTAGTGACTTGATTTGTTTCTGGTACATTCCCCGAAAATGAAACTGTATGATGGCCACCGTATTGAAAGGAACCTCTTGCATATGGACGAGGCCTTGTTTTGTTTGGTATCGTAAACTCTAAGGACCTTGTTTGTCGTACTGCAGTATGTCTCACTATAGCCTGGTTGCTGCTCGTAGTGCTAGAATTGTTTTTTAGTTGTACATTACCAATACTGGGAACCGTTTGGCTTCTTTGCCGTCGAAATCTTGGTCTTTCCGCCATTGTATATTGTGGAATAACAACATTTGCATGATGTTTCTTTAACTCTGCTAAGGGATCACACACAGTAAACACATGTCTATTCGGCATTCTGTTTCGAGCGGCTGTGTCACAAGTTCATTTTTCTTGATGTCAATGGATTTCGCCAGTTGAGATTCACTTGTTTGCATTTGCTTAATGAAATTCTTTGTGAGTCGGCATCCAACGTTCGATAGATTGGATTTCTGAGCGCGTCGGCAAAATAGGTGAACGCGATTCGCGCATTAATAGAGGTCTTTAAGCGTGAATGGCCCTAAATTGCTAAGATCTTCTATTTTGTTTTATAATTAGTGTCAAAATGTACATATTGTACAAGTCAACTGATGGCTTTTGTTTGTGTCAATATGTCACGCCTCCATGATCTGATAATAGTCTTGTAATTTTACCCCTTCTATTAACCATATATACAACAGGCAAATGGACGGATCATTAGTCATGGTGTGCGAACCAGCGAGTATCCCGCTGGCTGATCGTATTTATCAGATTATTCCAGATCACCTCTTGTCGCCTTTTTTCAATGATATTTGTTTTCTAGAGATTCTAATAAAATTGCTTAAGGTGGTAAATTGGATCGAAAACTGTGGACATGAATACGGCTATCTAATCCTCGTTATGACTAATATATAAAAATAGTGAGTCCTTTTGTATCATTGTTGTTGATAATAATTCATTTCTAATTTTACGTTCTACATTTGACCTTAGTTTTAATGGGACGTTTGCACGCGGCCTTCATTGTGTTTTACTTTCCCGCGTACCTGGGAACAAACAGATACTGAAATGATTCTCTTTTTGTCAGCTTCGTTTAATTTGCCGCATGTCCAGTCAAGGTTTGTGGAGTCTAGTTACAACTAGTGTAGTAATGGTTGAATGTGATTGGCTGGGGAGATCGTTTATTATAGCAAATTCCTTGTTGACATCATAGTAGTCATTGTAATAAAGCCAAAAAGTCTGCGTTTGCTTTACACAGATAATCCTCTTGACTCGTTCCCTGATGTGCTACATGATCCTGGCCTTGGTTTTATCACCATGACAACATGATATAACACTTTGGATGCTGTGAATGATTTTATTTTATATCGTGAAGATTTCTGTCTCCATAGAAACAGAAATGATACATATTGTTATCATAGGCATCACTCGGGTGGATTTCAGTTGGTAAACTGGTATTCACAGCTTGTAATCATAGAGTGCCCACACTAAGCATAAAACCATAACTAAATAGATGTCAATGCTGTTGAATACATGGAATCGTGCAAATATATATCATAATATTATCCTCTATATGCAACAACCAGACCTTGTTGCAAGCGTTCTACGTGCTGTGATACTGATACGGCCAAACCCTTAGTGTAAAGTTATAATAAATGAAACGAATAAAATAAGAACCCTTAGCTTAGTCCTAATGTTATTAAAAAGTGTAAATATTTGATGAGAATCCATTCTTTGGTGCTGGGACTCTTGTCTGGAATCACTCGTGCATGTTCAGACTTTCCCTGTCGTTAAACGCTCATCACGCAAGGCTATCTTCTGTTTTGTCTTGTCTCCTTTACAGTTAGTCACGTGATTAATGTTGTCACTTTCCCGACATGCCTCACTGCAGTACCCTTGAATCTTGCAGTCGTCACACCATATCTTGGCCACTTTGCCACAAGGACAGAAGTCTTCACAACGATCTGGCAAGACGAATGTAAGGAATAGTTAGAGTTATATCTAAAAGTAAACTCATCAATAACTCTGCTAGCTAAAATTTGAAGCTTTTTTCGTAGCTTTAAATTTTGCCGGATAGTGTTGGGGCGTACCGAGGAACAGGATTGTGCAAATGCACTACTACGAATGTCAGAAAGATCAACCCGGAAATGACGCAATTGTATCGTTTACTTAGATGAAAACTTGTTTCCATAGCCCAAACTGCCCTTCATTGAGAAAGGACTGGAATCGATTCTAGGATTGGTTAGGTTTAGGGTTAGATTCCAGTCCTCTCTCGACAAGGGCATTTTGGGCTATGAAAACAAGTATCTACCGCCTTTAACTTACCGGTTCCGTACAAAACCTTGATTCGGATGGACTTGATAAATGTCTGTTTGACAATCATGTGTGCCTCTCTCCATGGCTCAATGGGTTCAAGTCTCCTGCTCACAAAGACATATCTCTTGCTCGTTAGGTGACGGGGAAGTACGGCCTTCATGTCTGCTCTTAACTCCTCTAGTGTACCTAAGACATTCGTATTCACCACTCCAACAAAGTGAGCAAGATTCCCCAGCTCTACATTTGCGCGGATTACGTTCACTGGGCGTTCTTCGAGTAACACTGGACGTTCTACAAAAACAATGCATTGATTTGATAAAGTATAAAGATATTACGGAAAGGGATGTATTGAGTACCAGTACTAACATGCGTTAGAGATGTTAAAGTAGTAATCAATAATACGAAGTGTTGATGTACCTGTATCTTCTTCAGCATTTGATGGCGAAAGAGATACTTCTTCAACATCCTCTGCAGACAGTATTTGATTTGGGAGTACTTCAACTGAAGGCGATGGAGAACGACTACCAGCAGATGGTGGTGGCGAGCCACTGCCAATAGACAGGTCTCCAGATCCGTACAACATTTCAAAGGCTGGTGCTACTAGAAGTTCATTATTGGCCTGTGGGTGACAAGGGATATTGGTAAGTGGGCAGTATGTTTTTTTGTATTGTTGACAACATTGTCAGTCTTACCTTTTTAGGCTGTATTGGTTCTGGTGTACCATTTGTTTCGATGTCTTGTTTCTCCACAAAAATCGCGGGTGGGTCTGGTAGGCTGGTATGACTGGTTTTCACTGATGAAGACGAATCTGGTGACTTCTCTCGGATGGGATTCTTTGTAAAAGCCTGTAGGACGCGAGGTGTGGTGGGTGCATGGGGCGCTAGAGTCTGAGAAATAAAATATGGACTAATGATAAACATATTGCACATGTGTATGAGATAAGCCTAACCCTGTGTACGCGAACCTAAAGGGCGTATTACAGGTAGTATAGTAGTCTAAAAACAAACTTACGTGACTCGAAGCATCGACTGATTCAATTGATTGGTCATCACCATCGCTCATCGTTTTCTTGAACTGATCGCCTTCATATCCTTTATTTTCCTCGTTTACCACGTATATGTTGCCTCGCTTTACTAGTTGGAATTCGTTCTTAATCTCCCCGCCGTCTTCATTTGTCCAGCAGTTGTCAGGTGTCATCGGTGGACTGGGGATGATTTTCTCTTTTTTACGCAAGAATTTATATATTACCAGTCCAATCAACACAAAGACTATGAGCAAGACAACGATTACTACGATGATAATGTGTGTAGTAGAAAGACCGCTTGAAGCAGGTGCTTGTTCTGATACCCGGTAGTCATTGCCATCTACTTTCATCTGAGGTAATGTAACAATGGTATGGCCATTGTGACTGATAGATATCCCTTTAACAACGTTCGAATAAAGCGCCTGTACAGTGCTTTCTTCCTTTGATTGTGTAACTGTTAAGTTCAATGTGGCTATGATGCTTCCTTGAACCAGGCTTAAAACTTTGAACTCTGCTTCTGGGTGAAGACGCGATAGTGCCGTATCAATCTTATCCATTAACAACTTTTTGTCTCCTTGAATGACATCATTGAAGCTCCCGTCAAACGTGACCTGAACCGTCCTCGTAACGTACGGATCATTACAACGTTCAGTTGTCTCGTCAAAGTCAAGCATGCGCTGTGGATGATAACCTCCATCAATACGCATGCGCACATCACTTGTTAATGTGATATCCAAACCAGGCGGATATGTGTTTGACGACGAAGAGGCAAACATCGGAGTTATGAACTTAACATCACCACTGTTTTCTCTAAGCACTTGTACAACGGATAAACCAATGTTTTTCGCAGAGAGTTTTGAGTTCTTGCTAGAAACTCTGAACATCGATAGCTGTGTATCAAAAGAAGCCTTGTAAATTCCTCCATAAAACGTGTAGTTGTCCTTGAGAGCAGCCTTCATTCCTGTATTCAGTTGAGTATCATGTACTTGAGTATGTACAGCCGAGGTGGTGTGCGCAATATCCACATAAACATCAGTGCGAGATCCATCCACAACGCTACCATCTTTGTCGACTAGTTTTATCTTGATATCCATCTCACAAAGACTGGTATCATTACGATTGTGATTAGGTATCAGTAATGACATCTCACTAATCAGCTTCGCTTTACCTAGAACAACTTTCGCCAACACCTTGGCATCGTCCACATTTATGTGTGTACTCCAGTCCACATCCATCTGGGATCTTTGGGATGACGTCACACCCTTCATCGTTTGTCCAAGTTCATCGTTAAATCCAGTTCCCTCCGACAAATAGTATCGCTTAATAAAAGCTACGTCTAAGATGTCGAAGAGGCAATCTTTGTTTACATCTCCAGTAACCAGCCGGGAACAGGGTCCTGACTGACTAGCAGGTGTAACTTGCAAGTTCATATCAACGGAATGAACTGACTCCAACGTGACTGATGGTATTCCTGACTTTAAGGCTTTGAACGTAATGTTAGCGACTTGAGTGCTGTGTGGGTCATCAAGAAGTGAAAATATGCGTATAAAGCTGCCAGTGACATCATAATACAGATTTGTTTTCATGGTGATAAATTGTACAGCAGCTGCGTCAAACTTGAGTTGTACATCGATGGCCAGTAAGCCCTTACTACCTGGGTTTACTTGCACAGGCATTTTCCATGTTTGATCCACGGATAATGTTGGTATGGCTGGTCCTACGCTTGCACCAATGTCTACCTCACCTGGTAGTGGCTTAGGATTACTGTAAAACGAGAACAAGGCGCTTACACTTCCATTTAGGGTTGATGATACTTGCACTACAATTGGTCTGTTGTCATGGGAGCGTAAAGTCAGAATCCCAGATGTGGTATCCATAGTAACAGCATCCGTACTGCTAATGGTAAATCGAAGTAGACCACTGTATTGAGTAAAGTTGTCTACTCGGAATGTCGTTCCTTCTTCTGTTCGAAGTTCTGCAAAAGGATATCTGATGGTCTTGGGGAAGTCCTCAAATGTTTGATTAAGATCGTGATATCCAAACTTGTCTATAGAGGTCACACGCATGACTTGACTTGACACGGTAACGTTCACCACATTTGAGCTTTTGTTTGAAAACGTTGCTTTTAACAACAGCTGTCCGTTGTAGCCATTGTCAGTGAAGGTCAATAGGTTCGGTGGAGCAGGCCCAATTGTGTACGCATTTTTAACCTGTACAGAGTTGATGACAGATATCGTGGTATTGGTAGATAACGAGACATCTTTTTGCACATTGCCTGTTATGTCCATTATTGTCTTAACAATAACTTTCTGGAAGATTCCTGGCAAGATTTGTCTTATTTTCGTGACTTCTGGAGAGTTCAGGATCTCGGGATATGGCAGTACTGACAGCTTTATTCCTCTAAATCCAACTACAGTTACATTCAGTTTGAATCTTTTGACATCCACAACTTGCAGAATAAGGTTTCCACTACCAATCTTCCCAACACTGTTGCCAGTAACAGTTGGCATTCCGTTTATTATTTGTACGGAAAACAGATTATTAGATTCACTTGTCCAGTCAAATGTGACTCGGCCTGTTTGTTTAGTGATATCTTCTCGGGTCCCGTTCTCGTGAATCAGAAATATTTCCAGCAAACTCCATGTGGGGATGCCTGACCATGATGCAATATCAGATGATGATGTAATGTAGGGCTGGATCATTCGAGCCTCGATTTGATATGGTGCTGTATCATTAACATCTATTACAGTGACGGTTAAATGAGCTACTGCCGTACGTCTATCAGCAGGGTTAGGTGCTTTGTCAGTCAAGGTTATCTGAAGGTGGTGAACTGTTTTTGACTCGTAATCCAGTTGTTTTTTCAATGTGACGACACCTGCATATCAAAAGAAGATAAACTTGGTTACTTTATTATATTAGTAACTCAATTAGACACAAGAATCAAAACTAAACAATCGAGGGTGAAAAGACTTACCCGTTGTACTGTCAATAGAGAATTCATCTCCCTCATTACCAGAGAGAAAAGAGTAAGTGATTTCTCCGTCAGGTCCATAATCTTCGTCGGTACCATTGACATCGTAGACAAACAGCCCGATGGATGAGTTCTCACTGACCTGCACATTACCGTTGCCCCCTACGACTACAGGTACATATTCATTCACTTGTTTAACTAGTACCGTCACGGTTACTGAGTTGTTCAACGCTGGCATGCCTTGGTCTGTCACGAGCACTTTCAATCTGTACGTGAAATCTGCACTGTGATTCTGACTTTCAATGTCGAGGTTTTTGCTGATTTTAATGATTCCTTGCTCGATAACAAAGAATCCCCGCTCGTTACCGCTGGTTATAGAATAGGTTAACTGGCCATTGGAACCGCTGTCGCGATCCGTAGCTCTTACGTCTGCTACCTGTGTGTTAATCGAGGCAGTCTCTTTTATCTGTTCATTATAGCTTATTTGAGAGAAGGTTGGCGTGTTGTCATTAATGTCACTTAAGCTTATCAGAACAGACATGGAAGCAGAGCGACTCCCACTTGTAGCTTTATCTTTAGCTTGTATTGTCAATGTGTAAGAAGCCAGGGTCTCTCGGTCAAGGCTTGCATCAGTGCTAAGAATTCCGGATGTCCTGTCGATAGTAAAGACTCTTCCGTTGTTACCACTTGTGATACTGTACTCGATATCTCCATCTGACCCACAATCCTCGTCTGTAGCGTTTGTTTGGTAGATAACTGTTCCTACAGCAACATTTTCGGGAATGACTTTTGTAGGGATAGCTGATGTTAACACTGGCGAATACTCGTTCTTATAGGGGATACGTATTGTAAGGGTTGTGTTGGAGTGTAATGTAAAGGGAACGCCAGCATCTTCTGCTTTGACAGTAACAATATGAGTCATCTCAGCTGTGCAGGGTGAGTCCAGGTCTAGCGAAGCTGCATGTGAATAGTAATTTCATTTATTAGTTTTAATTTTGCTTCCACTGCTATCTACCAAAACAAGAAATACGGTAAAGGATAAACTTATACATACCGTTCAATGTCAAAGCTCCTGTTGAACCATTTATAGCCCATACATGGCTAGTATTGGTCCAGATAATAGAATACGTAACCATTCCGTTGACACCTCCATCAGGATCCACTGCATTCAGTGTCGTAGCTACGTAGCCAAGTGGCGAATCTTCTCCTACCTCTATAGAGTACTGGGACTGGGAGAATGTTGGAGTATTATCGTTGACATCAATGACCGTCACGTGCACAGTAAACGGGGCAGTTCTTGTTATTCCCGCGGTATTGGTGTCCTGCGCATGGATAATGATGGTATAAGAAGGTGCCGTCTCGTAGTCAAGCGTACTGTTCAATAGCAGTATACCACTAGTAGAGTCCAATGTGAATTTACCTCCCTCGTTACCTGATAAACAAACAAACAAACAAACAAACAAACAAACACGGTACAGTTAGTAACATGATCAATTGTAAAGTATCGGACAATACGATCAAGGTACTTACCGGAGATGATTGAATAAGTAACATATCCATGCTCGCCATAGTCATTATCTGTGGCATTCACATCAAACACCAGCACTCCACCAATACCTGGGCTAACGTTCTCAACGAAGCTAAAGTTATACGAACTTGCGTGGGATAATTGCGGTGTAAATTCATTAACGGGTGTGATAGTAATATTGACTTGTATTGTATTGTTTTTAGGTGTTGGCGTTCCCAGATCAGTAACGTGAATGACGAGGGTGTGGTTGATGCTTGGAAGCTGACTTTGCTCCAGATCTAGTGACTGGTTGACTTTAAGATCGCCAGTGATTTCATCAATAACAAATAATCCATGATCATTTCCTGAGTCTATTGTGTAACGTAGCTCGCTGTTGGTACCAGCGTCTGGATCAGTTGCTTGGATACGAATAATGACGTCACTGAAGTTTAGATCTTCTCTTGCAAGAACAGGATCAGGAACATTAGTAAAGGTAGGTGTGTTATCGTTAACATCTGTAATATTTACGATAACTTTGCCATTTGTATACTTTTCTTTTCCTGCTACGGCACCGTCATAAGCCTTAATAATTAGTTCGTATTTTGGTGTTGTTTCTCGATCGAGAAGGTTGTTAGACATTACGACACCGGTTGTAGAGTTAATTGCAAATGCATTTCCAGTGTTTCCTCCGATAATCGCAAAGTACACGTCTCCTTGCGGGCCGGTATCTTTGTCTGTAGCTGATACTGTTGTGACGTAGTTACCAAGACTTGAGTCCTCAGATAAACTAGCAGAGTATAAACCACTAGGAGGATTGAACTCTGGTGCGTAATCATTCACATAGTGTACTTCGAATACAGAGGAACTGACCTAGAAAGTTAATTGGTAGGGTTAGAAATAAAGTAAATATTTAAAATATATATCTAGCAATGCATTCTTACCTCGTGACCATAGTTAGACTGAAAGTCCAGCACATATCCAGCACCAAACACAGAAACGGACAGATCTGAGAAAGTTGCTTTTCCATTATTTACCGTGACATTCAACATCCCAACAAGAGATCCATTAAGATGCGAGGATTTTAGGGAAACAGCGATGTACCATGATCCTTTGAGGGGGATACCAAGCTTCTTTGTTCCAGCATCGAATACTTCTACTACTGGTTGAATACCACAAGGAACTGTTTGGTTACAGTCATTAGGCTGAGTGGTTATATGCAGGTAAAACTGACGAGACTCAACATTAAACACATCTGATGACACGGTCATGTTGGTGTACGAGGACTCTGGTTCTGTTCTCACTGTGAACTTGAGTTTGTGATTCGACGAAACCTCGTAAAACCACAAGTCGTTCATCTCCACTCGACCTACTGTCGCAACTTGCAACTGTGCTGTAGCATTCATGGCTGAACCAGCAACACCTTGAATATGCGTTACATCTATAAACCACTGCCGGTTTTTCCATCCAATATTTTGAACGAGAGAGTCTGGATACAATGATCTTATCTCTATGACTGGCTGGCTACCACAAATGACAGTATCATTACAATTACCAGGTTGCTGGGTAAGGACAAGGTGCATGGAGCGTTCTTTAACATCGAATGCATCTGATTGTATAATGTAGCTGTACTTGGATTCAGGAATGGTTTTTACTGTTAAGTTCAGTTTATATCCAGTTCCTGAGGTGTCGATGCTCAGATTCTTAAAGCGTGCCATCCCATCCACGAATTCGACTGTTGTGGTTCCATTCAAATTGGCCTGCAAGTTGTTTTTAGCCTTGACAGCAGTAAAATGCCATTGCCTTCCCTTCCATCCAGTGTTACTGACTATCTGCCCATTTGCAGCATCTCTGACTTCTATGCCAGGTTGTTGTCCGAATGGTACTGTTTCATTCGCATCTGCCGGTTGGTGTGTTAGCGTGAAATATAACTGTCTTTCTTTGACTTCAAAAGAGTTGGAGGATGTGTTGAACTTGGCAGTCTGTGGCTTGCTGATGTTGAACTCCAACATGTAATCTGAACCATTGTGAGAAATACTTATATCTGTAAAGTTGGCCCAGCCATCGACTATCTCAATGGTGCTTGTACCATTAATCCAGGCATTAGTATCACCAGTTCCTGGACGTATCGTGGCCGTGACTGTCCAGTTTGCCAGATCACCATGACCAAGTCCCGTCACGAGTCGATCAAAGCAGTCGACGATCTTGAGTTTTGGTTGAGATTCGAATGGAACAGTCTCGTTGGCTCCATAAGGTTGTTGTACGAGAACCAGTTTACAAGGAATAAGGAAAACTACTGGTTGAGTGTTATTGGCTGCAGCTTGCGCCATGAGTTGGTCATACGTCAGTGTTCCATTAGTAACATTAGCACTGCCACCTGTCACATGAAACATTAACGATTAGTAATAATACAATATGTACTGAATGATCCGGCATGCAAACTAATAGAGCTACCTACTGTACTTACCGGTTAGATTAGTAGCACGAACCCCCCCTGTTGGGTCTACTGGAGGAGGGACTGGGTCTAGAACAGTCAGCCCCATCACTTGTAAACCTTCAACACTTTGGGAGAGAGCTCCAGTTTGAACAACTTCTACGACTTTGTCTGCGTATTGCTTTAATTGGTCAAATGAGGTGTTGTATACTCCTAAAAATATTTTTATATTTAGAATCAATTAATGATTGCACGATTTTATCAACCGGTTGATCAGATATCGTACCTGTTGAATTCTGAGATGCTGTGGGTGTACTTCCTTGTGTAGCATTAGTATTATTAGTGGTGCTGGTATATGGTACAGTAGGTGCTGGGTTGTTACCAATTTCGACCACTATTTGCATATTTTCATCAACAGCTCTTCTCCTTCTGGATGAACCAGATGCACTGATAACTTCCATAAAGCGAATGAGCGAAGGATCACAACCCAATAGAAGAGCAAGATTTTGGACAAAATTCTTCTTAAAGAAATCATCGACTGTTACTGCCTTTGCGCCTATCGTAACCTGTAAAATATATAACACCTTTAATCAGCATTTTACGAGGCATTCATCACAAGGATCTCAATCTTACTTTACCTGTATCACTGATGTAGTATGAATATCTATAGGCTCAGACCCTCTTACTACAACATACATCGTACTTTCTTCATTATTGAAGTAGTTTGAGCCGCTACTGCTGGACAGCGGTGGTTCATAATAATCTTTTGATTTTCCATTTGGTTTTGGCTTTAGCGTGAATTCTCCATTTTCGAGGTCTGCGTTGGTCGGGTACATATAAACTCCTTAAATCAAACGAAATTATCATTAGTAATGAAATGCGTACTGCATTCGTGATATTTGTAAGATTATCATACCTTTTCTATAAACATCCTTTCGTTGAGGTCTTTGAAAGTACACCGCCAGACGAATGACTTGTGTTTTGTCACTATTCAGTAAACGAAATCTTAGTTTCTGAGGCTCGTTGCTTGAGAAATACAAGCTGTAGTTCTTGTTAGCAGCAACAATCCCAAAGAATGTAGACATTCTCTCTTGACATGTGTAGCCCAGGCACCAACCATGGTCCATGGGTCCATTAAGAAGATTAACGTACCCATCTGCACTCAGTGATATTGGAGATAATCTACGGGTCTCTGTATCAGCATCCAGGCTCTCTGATAAACAAACCATCAAAACATAATCACATCATGATCTTCTTATTACTGTCAGTCAGTCACGCGACTCATCCTTACCTATGACTAACATGAGATGGTCAAGACCCGTACACTTGTAAGCATTCCAAGGAGTAACCCATGAACACGTGGTTTGACTTCGTGTTCCTCTGATGATTCCTTTGTGTGGAAATATAGATGTGACGTCAAGGCGGGAACCATCCACAGCAGTCAAAGCTGTTTTAGGAATACGGTAGTTACCTGAAAGATTGTGATATCAATTGTTATAAAATAGTTAACTATATAATCTAGTATTACTTTAAGTAATAGTACCTACCCAGTCCATATCTTTTATCTCCATCCCATTCATATTCAGCTTTGGGTATCAACGTAGTCTTGGCTCCTGAACCACTGAAAGAGCCATCCATATCCTTGATAACTATCTGCCTTCGTCCATCACAGTCCATATCTACACAGTCTGATGGGTTGATCCATTTTGTTCCTGGTTTGACCAAGTGTACCAAAGACTCCATGTCCATCGATTCCTTGAACATTTCTATAAGGATCAGGTGACCTTACTTAAAATCATTGAACTAATTGTAAAAAGAATGACAATCGTAAGGGAAACATATCTTACCCGATACGTGTACTGGGTGCATAATATCTCCTATCCATGGATTAGACATGATACAAATATCCCTTTTACCACACGATACTCCAAAGTTAGCACATGTCACTCGAATGTACTTGGTGATTCCATTAATTGCAGGGTAATCGTGTGGACCTTCCCAAGGCATGGAGGGTCCATTGGATTTTCCTGACCCAAAGAAGGTCAGGACAACTCCAACTCGTCCACCTACAAGAAAGAATCAGACATTAAAGTGAGTTCTCGCGGTCGCTTACAGACTAACAAAGACAATAATAAACTCCATACCTCCAGGTGCCTTCTTCACCATTGCACCAATCTGCGGGTAGGGAATTCTTGCATATGGTGTAATGCTACTGTCACTGCAGTCATACCCGGGACTTGTTCCAACGATCAGAGAGTCTCTTAAAATAAAGAACTTGTCGGCAGCTTCATGGGTTAGAGCATGAGGACGCCAGATGTGTGGAAGTAGACTTTGGGGATTATCAATAACCATGATATTAGACAGTACAATGGAGGACATTGGATGCATAAAGATACCATAGTCTAGGTTTCCCCAGATAAGGAAATTAGCAATCTTAGAACATTCGGGTAGGCCTTCAAAGTATGCTAGGTGAATGCCATGCCATGCTCCGTGTACTTCATTACCATGCCAGCCATTGTCACTCGATGTACATGGTTCACCATCTAGCAGAAACCCAATTCTCTCGCTACCAGCCACCGTGTTATTACACATATACGAATTAGTCGCTTTGTGTGTTTCGATGGCTCCTGGCCAGTGGATGGCAGTCTGAAACATCAAATGACAATACAAAATGTTATTCTAACTAACTCCATGTCAAAAAGGATTTGTTACTTATTATGGATTACCTCTTCTCGTCCTTTGTATGTGGCAATAGACACCGAAAGTACAGCCAAGTTATGTATTAAGGAATTTCCATTTCCTTCGTCTTTAATGCAAGGTCCTACAGTGAAGTATATCACGTTGTCTTGTACTAACAGATTATTCGTACCAAAAACACCAATGCCTGTGTTGAAGCCATGATGGAAGGAATTACCACGAATGTAAGAAGAATTGCCGTCAACATCACCAACGCTGACCAAAGCTAATGCATACCTAAAAAATACATTCATAGATTTTCATTAATGTTCAGGTTGTATTGCCTAAAACTGCCGATTGATAGATGGATATGCTTACCTTGGATCATACGAGTCTGTCCAGCCTTCCTGTCCACAGTTCTTGAACTCGACATTTTCTATTCTTGCATTTGGTTTACGAAACACAGCACCTGAGCCCACTGTACTTATCAACACTCGACAACCAAAACTCTGCTGACTCAACGAACCTTGTGGCTCATCTGCGCCAACGATCTTAATATTTCTGGTCAGCAAACCCACTTCTGCTGCTAGGGTATAGATCCATCGTCCTGCAGTGTTAGTGACAGCTTTGTGCTTGTACTGTAAGGTACCGTTCAAGGTTAGAGTCTTTCTGTCCTGCGACACCGACATTATTTTAAAGACTTCTGCTTGTCTTGGTTCCTTCGTGGTAGAAGATATAACGATTTCATCTCCAGTCTTCCAGTCGACTTCGTTCCTGACCGTGATCACGTTTAATCCTGGGAGAATTGTACTGCTAATCTTAGTCCAGTAAACCTCTCTTGGTTGACCATGAAAGTACATATTCCCAAAAACAGCTAACGATTTTGTACCAGTGTTGGGCGCATTGCTCATAGGATTATCCTCGGAACTCCAACTACCCCGTAAGCTTAACATAAAGTTTCTTGGATAAGGTTTGTCAGGCCAGCCAACTACAATACTTCCAGTTACTAAGATGTATGTTGCGTTGAGTACTAATCCGTCTGGTCCGTCGATTTCTAGTGCTCCTTCTACGTACAGTTTACTTAAGGATGCTGGTTGTATGTCAACTACCATCCACATTTCTGACGTTATCATGACATCTTCACCGTCTTTAGGCAATACGCCGCCATATCCACCATATTGTGGTTCAGTGTCTATCCAGGCATCGGGATCAGACCATTTTTGGTATATAAGTGGTCTTCCCTTGGGGGGAGGTGGTGGAGTTGGAACTATACAATCTAAATAAAAGCATCGGTATACTCTTAGATTCACGTTCCTCCTGGGGTAGTTCTTATTTAAAGTCGGCGGGTTTCCAAGGCCAGAAAATTGATACGTTAACATCTTGGTGTCATTGTTGAAGGCCCAGGCTCCGTGTGGATCGCTGGCAGTTGGTAATATTTTGGTCATATTCTGGTATTTGCCTATTGTACTGAAATGATCTGGGGTTTGTCTCAGCTTATGGTGAATTACAATCCGGTCTGAAGGATGAAGGTCGAAGACACTTGCTGCGTACGATATGTTGGTTATTTGAGAGGCATCGACAAAAGTGAGGTTGTAATCAATCCCCATCAGGACAGTACCTACCCATCCGTTGGCATGAGTGCGATCTTTGAAGTTGAAAGGAATATTATCTGCACCATATTTATTCTTCAGCTCAATATCTTTGCCTTGTAAAGACGTAGGGAGGGCGTCGTTCATACCAAATCGTCGGAAGTTCATTGTATTATCACAAGCACTTCCTGTAACTGCTCCATGACTGTCCTTAGCAGAGATCTGACAATTACCTGGTGGTAAATTCCCATTGGTTGGCACCAAAAATCCTCCACCGCTGTGGCCCGTAAGACTGCCATCAAGATCTCGAAGAACTGTCTCATGTCGCCATTGGAAACGAGTCCTACAAGGACTGTTTATAAAATTAACCTTTTCAAACTGTGTCTCGAAGCCACCTCTTTTTTTAAAGTGTGCACATTGTGCACAGCATTGTATTGCTGCACTTAAACAATTTGGTTGATCAAAGTTCACAAACGTAACACCAGAAATGACAAGACCGTGAGTTTGAGGAGTTCGCACCCCAGATTCCGTGTGAAGAACGTTTGGAGACGGATTTAACTGGCTGTGACTTATGATAAGAGTATCTTTGATCATGGCACCACCCCACGGACTGTCGTGTGTTTCAGCCATTACAACTTCTATTCCAGCCACCTCGTTGTCAAGCATGACACTGTTGTTAATCCTAACTGCGCCTCCATCAACCACTTCTGCTCCTCTCATGTTGTTCCAGCATGTCAAAGAATTAAAATGAGCAGGTTTAGCTAATTGTGCATTGCAGCCACCCCCCTCCATGGGATGATAGACAGGAAATACCCATAATCCATAGCGTCCAAATGAGTGAGCTGTATTGTTTTGAAATTCTTTCATTGGTACATTCCTCGGACAAACGTCTGGTGTAAACGATGGTCCATCTGGATGTTTGAACATTTGGTACCAGTATCCAAAATGGCTTCCTCCGGCTGCGGCGTTGTGTGAAACCGTGTTATTAGCATTAGTCACCCAAAAAGTGGCCGGAGTGATGTCTACGTTGAGTGACGAACTAGAAGCCTTAACGAATACACCAAGGTTATATCGTACAGTATTTCCTGTTTCTATTCCATCCTCCATGAATAACGCGTTACCCATGATGTCATAGACAACGTTTCGTTCAACGACGAGGTCATGAATACCATGCATAGTTATTGCACGGTTAAAGCTGCGGTGTATAGCACATCCCTTTACATATGATCCAGTAACACTACCACTAATGTGAAAGTGAATTGGATAACGACCCATTCTAAAGGCTTGTCCAGCGTGACGTATTTCCATGTGACTAAATCGTGCAGTCACCAGGTTCTTACCCTTCTCCGGTGCATGAATCATAATTTGAACACCAAATTGATCACTGCCTACATCATCACCAAATGTTCCTTGGAAGCATGTCTGTGTTTGGAATTGTCCTGGTCTAAATTCCTTTGGACAAGCCTCTATATTTTCTGTCCATTCATCGTGTATAGAGCCTTGAACGAGCACATTTCTCGTTAGTAGTCCCACTTCCGCCCGTGTTTCGATCTTTCTATTGGCAATGGTTTGTTCTATTGAAATGTGTTGATACTCGAGTGGCGGATCGATTTCCAACGTTTTACCACCGTTCAATACTTTAGTGATTTTAACCTTTTCATTCTCACGCTGGGATCTACTCGTCGAAGCAATCACAATTTCGTTGCCAACCTCCCACGTGACCTGGTGAATTAAATGAATTTGATTGGCTCCTTTTGCGGATGTTGACGAAAGTCTTGTCCACGTGATAGGCACGTGCTTACCATGGAGGTCAAGTGTACCTTCTCGAAGACCAATATTTTTAGCACCAAACACAGGAATTTCTTTTGAACGGATGTGGCCATGCATTGTGATGGTAGCTTTATGTAAGAAAGGATTTTGTTCTGTTCCTACTTCAAACGCCCCTCCATCTGTTATCATAATGTGTTGCGACTGAAGGTGAATGTCTTTGGTGTCATCAAACATTAGTTTACCCCCTTGTATCAGCAACATCTTCAAAACAGGTGTATCAGTGTCTAACAGCATTGTTTGCCCTTTCTTGATAACTACGAAATCACCTTTGAAAATATACAAGTTTTAAACTTAGTTTTAACTATAAAGCTGTATGTCAAAGAAAAGTACACAGAACAATATGTCAATCAGCTTGTAGCTGTAGAGTTTGATACTACTCACCTTTTCCTGGTGGAAGTTTTCCTCCCCACGAGAACCTGGATGACCACACATCCACGTAATAGAAATCAGCATTATCATGTATTGCTTTACCGTTATTTCCTACGTCGATTCTTACTTTGGTCTTGATCGTTGAGTTATGTGCACCAGTAGTACACTGTATTTTGTTCACACTTGCAGAAGTTACACTGCATGCTGTACCGTCAATACTGACGATGTTATCACTTGGTGTAGAACTAAATCCTCTACCATTGATGGTTAGTGTCACGCCACCACCAGTACCACCGCGTGCGGGGCTCACTGATGTCACTTCTGACGTCATGGATTCACGATATGTAAATCCGTCACTCAAACTTTTCGTGATACCTCCTGCTGACACTTCCACTGCGCATGCGTGGTCAACCCCACGTGATTCCTTGTTACTAGGAGGAACTTCACACGTGATGTTACTGTTGGCCATAGGAGTGTTTTGCGAGTGGACGCAAATATTACCACATATTTTAATAGTTGTGGAATTGCTAAAGCCGCTGCCTTGAACAACCACCATACGACCTCCTCCGTGACCACTTTCTGAAGGAGAAATAGACGTCAATACCAGGTCGATGGTGAGCTTTACAGAAGATTTGGCTTTTCCTTTGGTGTTGATTATGAGAGAGACAGGGTAAGAGCCTGCTGGTATAGAAGGAACAGTACATTCTATCTGGCTCGTTGATGCTTCACTTGTTGTGCATAAAGCATCTCCAATCTTCACTTCACATGAAGATAGTGTACCGGAAGGAAAGTTGCCTTGTAGCGTGACTAACTGCCCAGCCCTTACAGTTGTTGGAGTAACGGATAAAATTTCGGGAGTTGCAGCGTCGGAGTAGGTTATTTGGCTTGCTGGGAAAACTACGTCGCCTGATCTTATGGATACTTTTGAATTTCCTGGTGGATTTGGTGGTGTTACAATTAGTATCTGAGTAAAAGTAACACTCAATACAGTTGCTGGTTTGTTACTGATGGTCACAGATGTTTCTCCATTCGTCGATTTGAACCCAAAACCATTGATTTGTACTCTGAGTCCACCTTCTGTACTGCTTTCAAGTGGGTCTAATCCAGAGATACTTGCCGTAACTGTAACGGTTTTGTTTAATCCTTCTTTAAAGATCGCTAACCCATGATTATTGTGCAGGACTTGAATGGCATGTTGTCCTGCTGAGGCGTAAGCAATGCGACATTTTATCTTGTCATCAAATATTTCTGTGACTTCACAGGACGTTATACTTCCGATAGTCACTACCAAATTTGCTTTAGTAGTTCCAAATCCACTACCATATAGTCTAAGTATATGATCAGGGCTCGTCACTTGTGTAGATTGCGTCTCATCCACTTTTAGTGTCTTGGAATCAACAAATGCGAATTGACATTTATCACTGGTACAGTTGCTTTTTGTCCCTCCTACAGTAACAGTTAATGGCTGGTTTCCCGAAGCTCTTGTCGGTTGCGGGTCAACAGTGCACATGAGCCTGTTATAACTGGCATTTGTTACTTTGCAGTTAACCTGACCAAGTGAAACAATATTTTCACTCAGGGATTCAGAAAAGCCATCGCCTGTAACAGTTATCTTAGTTCCTCCTCCTTGAGACCCAGAGTTTGGTGTAATACTCAATACACGAGGTACAAGAACAAAATGATTCTTGCCTTGTCCAGCGGGCTGAACAAGAGCTTTACCACGGTTTTTCACGGTTACTGAAACGTCATATTTTTCTCCAGGTTTTGGTTTCGTACTCAGGTCCATGCGGCATGTTATAGTTGATTCAGTACTGGAAATGATGTTACAATCATGATTCCCAAATGTCACGATGTTCTGACAATGCGTGACGCTGAATCCGCGTCCTTCTATGGTTATAACTTGTTGACTAGTCCCAGTATTAGGAGTGACGTTTGTCACAGTAGGAGTGTGACACTTCTTGTAAGTGAAACTTAAACAGTGGCCAGAAACTGGTGTTGGTGGCTTGATTTGTGTTGGTTGGCATCCAGGGATTGTTGTCGTGATGCCAGTGTCACATGATGGTGAAGATATAGTCCCTTGTGATGAGGCATGACAATCAGCTGAGAAACCTGACGGAGGAAAACATTACTGAAGGTTATGTACAACTTTCTTATCACCATTTCACTATTTGATGCATGCTACATACCTGCTACTGATAGTCGTATCTGATATTCTTGTGAAGGTAGGGATCGTACTAGCACTTTACCATTCATTACAACATTACCCTCGTCATCTACTGGTCCACTGGAATAGTGGTACGTACCAGCGCGCAAGAACTGGTATTCATACGTTCCTTTACTACTCCTGCTACTCTTGAATCCTATGCCATTATATTGACTTGAGTCCTGGGATGTCTGGTAAACCTGATACTGTACTTTAGACAGTTGAGGTGCACTCCATTCCCACTGCAAAGAAAATTAAACATTCATGAATATTATCAGATATTATATTATTACAATTAGCTACACAATCGAACAGAAATCTGTCACTGAGACATCGATGGATGAGATTCCATGCATGACAATTGTATATATAGGATAACCAATACGTACTTCTACAGAGTCTCCTAAGTCTATTTCAACCAGCTTTATTGACCACGCATAGCCTTTTCCATATTCTAAATGAAAAGATATGCAATTTGTATTATTCATAACATCAAAATGTGTAGGAAGAATTACTATTATTGAAGTGATGTCACGTGTCTTACCGGGATGTGTGCCAAAGTTGTTTACTTTTATTGTTTTAAAATTGTCTTGCGTGACGCACGTCACAGAACTTGCGTTACTAGATGTCACTCTGCAGTCCTTGTTTCCAATTGCAACTTTGTTCTCAGCGGTATTGTTACTAAATCCACTTCCTGTTATCGTCAGTATAGTACCTCCAGCTATTGAGCCAATCAAAGGTGAGATGCTATCGACTCTGAGAACATATTCATAGAATCTGTATGACGGCGGTAAGATAGGGTAGCCTTTTCCTGGTATGGACATTGTAATATTAACTACAGCTGGATGATGTGGAGGTAGTGTGCACTGAACTTGGTTATCCCTTACATCTATCACCTTGCACAAACGATTTCCAATGTTAACAGTCAAGTCTGAACTTGTGCCAAAACCAGAACCTAAGATAGTCATGACATTACCACCGCTGACTTGTCCGTTTTCTGGGCTCAGTGACGTAACAGTTGGTGTAGATGCAGCATCATACTCGAATGAATTTGTTCTTTCTACACTTGAGCCTGACACGGTCACTTTCATCAGTACTTGTCCGGCAGCATGAGCGGGTGCTCGACACAGTATCCTTGACAAACTTGATTCTATGACGTCACAACTTGATTCATCGAGTGTCACTGCTACTTCTGACTTGTCATTACTAAACCCAGACCCCTGGATGGTGATTACCAGTCCTCCAGCCGTGCTTCCTCTATCAGGTGTAACGTTGTTGATTGCAATAGTATAGTTAAATTCTGTACTCTGTGCAAAATGTAAGACATACACACATGAGTAGAAAGTAAAAATTAAAACACGTATTAATAATAAGAGTATGCTTACTTGGCTTTGTTGACTGTGAACTGCATTTCCCTTGCCAGTCACGTGGACAAACACAGGGTGTACACCACCTGGACAATTACCTGTGACGTCATAAAAACGCTAATAAGCTACCGGTATAACGTTTGAGATATCAACCTTGTTGTAACTAACATACCTACTAAACAGGTCAGGGTTGTAGCAGTACTAGCGGTCACGTTTATTGGAACACCGGCAATAGTCACGTGATTCTCTGTTGGGATAGTAGAAAACCCTGATCCACTCAAAGTTATCTGGGTTCCAGCCGTACCAGCATTTGGTAACAAAGAATGAACTTGTGGTGTTTGGTTCTCGGTGTAGTTAAAGGAGCATGTTTTATGAAAACAGGAACTGGTAATTCCATTAACGCTCACCACCACCTGTTGAATGATGATTAACATTCAGTTTTATAAAAACTTAATCTGGTGTCTAATGATTTATTTTGGATTGCAGGATTCTTGTGCTTTTTTGCATGCCGATATGTTGCTTGCCTTATTCTCTCAATTGAGTTATTTCCTTTTAAATGTTATTTTCGTTATGTACTAAGCAGCCATTTGTTATATATAAGTGAAGTATTATATAGTAACCCAAATCTTAAGTAAAAGAACGTGAAGTTCAATAGAAATGATTGAGTTAATCTTACTTGTGGAACGGTGTTTGGTGTTCTTAAGAACTCTCCAGGAATAGGTCTAAGAAAGAACCGTCCGTCATCAATGGGATTACTGGTGATCGACGCTTGGTTACCTATAAGACTGCTGTTAACCATTAACTGTGGGTGGTTGCCTCCTTTATCAACCCACGTGATTGTCCACGTGAAAGATGAACAAGAACCGGACCGCTGCACAAGAAGCTCACCGACATCAAGTCGCTCTTCCAGAAGTCTTTTTAACTGCGAATCCGTCACATTTGCCTGAATTTCTATCAAAACAGAATGTTATCCGTTAATTACTTCCATACTGAATAGAACACTAGCTTGATTACCATCGAATGGATTACCTTCTACTGTCTTGCCCTTATACGTCACATCAAAGGTACCGGTGATCGGGGGTGTGGCATTTTGAACCCGTTGAACATGAATACTTGACTTCATACCAGGGACTTTGTATGTTGCATTGTTTGGATCTCTGCTACTGTTGGACAGCATGGCAGTGTCTACAGCTATCAAGGGAAGGTCAAACCCACAACCGGCTGCCAACATACACACAGAAAAGCGTCCTGGTTCTAGTTGTTCCACTGAGACTGTCTTTATAAGGTACCCGCTTGGCATTGCGGGTAATTTACTTGGTATCACTGGAAAAGAAGAAGTAAATTATGTTGTTGCGGCATTTATGAATCGTGTACGATGATTACAGCTATCCATGCACACTTACCAGTTGCTGGGACTTTCCCGATCCAGAACTCATCGATGAAGAAATCGTCACTAGTGTCAACATCTCTCATGAATTGTATCCTTTCTATCTTGTATTTGGTGTTGGAAGAAGCTCTCTTTGTTATAAAAGTATCGCTAGAGATTTTGTCTTTGAGGTTAACACACACATGACGCCATGTTTTGGATACACTCATCCTTGAGTATGGATACCATCTTACACGGGTTTCTGCACCTCCAGATGATAACTGGTAAGATAACGTCACACTAATGTATTCACGAATAGCTGCTCGATACGCAAAGCAAACCTAACAAAAGATGAAGAATGTTAATGAGAATGTTTTAAATCGTACCATATTTTGGAGTGATTTCACTAATTTACATGTTGATATCGTCCCACGTCGTATGCTATAACTGGAATCCCTTTTTTGATCTCCGTGTACCCCTTACGCCACAGGAATGATGGGTTCTTTAGAGATGTTCTCCCACAAAAGGGCATTTCATCTGTAACTCGTTGGCCGTACTCCCGTCCAATGATTTGTTTCTCAAAACCATGATAAAAATATGCTGACCCTAATAAAATAATAATAATAAATTTAATACTTATATAGAGCTTTATACATATGGATATGATCTAATGCGCTTACCCTAATGATAGAGAAAAATACTTTATCAGATGACAGGGATGACATGGATGACATCGGTGACAGGGGTGACAGGGATGACAGGGATGACATCGGTGACAGGGGTGACATGGATGACATCGGTGACAGGGATGACATGGGTGACAGGGATGACAGGGATGACATGGGTGACATGGGTGACAGGGATGACATGGGTGACAGGGGTGACAGGGATGACAGGGATGACAGGGGTGACAGGGATGACATGGGTGACAGGTGTGACATGGATGACAGGGGTGACAGGGATGACAGGGATGACTGGGATGACAGGGTTGACATGGGTGACAGGGATGACAGGGGTGACAGGGATGACTGGGATGACAGGGTTGACATGGGTGACAGGGACGACATGGGTGACATGGATGACAGGGATGACTGGGGTAACAGGGATGACATCGGTGACAGGGATGACAGGGATGACATCGGTGACAGGGATGACTGGGGTAACAGGGATGACATGGTCAACAGGGGTGACAGGGATGACTGGGGTAATAGGGATGACATGGATGACAGGGGTGACAGGGATGACTGGGATGACAGGGGTGACAGGGGTGAAAGGGATGACTGGGGTAACAGGGATGACAGGGATGACATCGATGACAGGGATGACATGGGTGACATGGGTGACAGGGATGACAGGGATGACAGGGATGACAGGGATGACAGGGATGACAGGGGTGACTGGGATGACAGGGATGACAGGGATGACATCGATGACAGGGATGACATGGGTGACATGGGTGACAGGGATGACATGGGTGACAGGGATGACTGGGGTAATAGGGATGACATGGATGACAGGGGTGACAGGGATGACTGGGATGACAGGGGTGACAGGGGTGACAGGGATGACTGGGATGACAGGGATGACAGGGATGACATCGATGACAGGGATGACATGGGTGACATGGGTGACAGGGATGACAGGGATGACAGGGATGACAGGGATGACAGGGATGACAGGGATGACAGGGATGACAGGGATGACAGGGATGACAGGGATGACAGGGATGACAGGGGTAACAGGGATGACATCGGTGACAGGGATGACTGGGGTAACAGGGATGACATGGGTGACATGGGTGACAGGGGTGACAGGGATGACAGGGATGACATCGGTGACAGGGATGACTGGGGTAACAGGGATGACATGGGTGACAGGATGACGGGGATGGCAGGGAGGCCCAGTATATGTGTCTTACCAGATGAAGGGGACTGTGTACATTCTGTGGAAAACATGTCCTCGAGTGTTTTCTTTAGGCTAGCGTCAGTTACTTTACTAGGCAATATAGGTTTGCTGATGGTTCCACCATAGCTTAACTTAAAGCCACCACTTGCTGTAACTCCAATGCGCACACGTTTTATGCTGATATTGAAGCTTGTGTCATTGCCTTGACTGACACTTGACGACAACAGTTGAACACTGCTTGGGTCTGAGAATGAGAACTTGATTGTAAATACAGTTACGTTTTGACGCACAGACGATGAAACGTTCACATGGCCATTTGTACGGATAGTTGATAAATTATTCAAAGCTTGTTCAACATTTTCAGCTTTGGCAGTATCTTGGAAAAGAGAGATGGTTGGCCTTTCCAAGTAGATAAGCTTGAACGTGTTGTTACAGTGTGATTGGTTGGCTTGTTGATAGCAGAAAGGAACTGTTACTTCTTGTATCTCATTAATGGTTTCACTTGTGTTCCAACTATTCATGTCAATAATCTGAAAGACGAAAATGTTCAATGTTATTTCTATTGATTGGTAAAGTTACATTATATCAATAATCTGGCGTCTAACCTGTTTCTCGCAGAGAACTACTGATGACGTAACAATGGATTGTTTTTCGTCTACAGCTCTTCCTGCCTCCGAGTTTGCGTGATATACATTTTCCATACTCGTACCAATACTGACCGAGTGACCATGTGCAAAGTCTGTATGAAGAGCGTGTAAGTAGACTGCTTGTCCTTTTGCTAATGAAATTCTCCCTGATTTCTGTGACGGGAATCGTTCCCACTTTGTAGTAGCTGACGGGCAACTTGCAACTTCCACCTGAAGAAAAAAGTGCATCAACAATCACTATGGTTTAACAAAAAATTCAAATAATCTTGACTTCTAAGAGTTACTTACTTTATCATCGGGTCTTCCAGAAGTACTTAAGAACAGTTTACTCTTGTCGTCTGATTTGATATAAAACGTATAGTAATCATCCCATGGAGCCACGAAGAAACCGCTGACCTTTGAACTGTAGCCACCAGTTTTGTTAAATGACGTCACATCGGGGCTTGCGCTTTGACTCAGGACTTCTGAATGATAATCAGGGGCTGATGTTGAAAGACTTTCGATGTCTTGTAAGTTGGACTTGGGAGACATTGTCCAGATTTCGCGTAGAAGTCCCCGATTACCTGCGGAAAAGATAGAAAACTAAACAACTTAGCAGGGAATGTATGTATAACAAAAAAAAAAAGTTATTTTCAAACTTGCTTACCAGGATACAAGACATGCGTTTGGTTGTGTGGGTCAGTGATACACTTGATCTGGCTATAAGTGACTTCCTGGATCTTGCAATTTGCTCCTAATTTGAAAATACGTCATCAGTAGACATTCATTGAGATCAGTACGCATATAAATTATTATTAATCACCTCCGACTTGAACCTGAACTTTATCCTTTTTTTTACCGAATCCCTCTCCTGTGATGGTTACCATGGTGCCACCAGCTAAACTTCCAGACGAGGGGTTGACTGATTTTACATCTGTAAAAGATAATTATTTATTTATTATTAATGGTATCATTTAGTGGTATCAACATCCATCCATCCATCCATCCATCCATCCATCCATCCATCCATCCATCCATCCATCCATCCATCCATCCATCCATCCATCCATCCATCCATCCATCCATCCATCCATCCATCCATCCATCCATCCATCCATCCATCCATCCATCCATCCATCCATCCATCCATCCATCCATCCATCCATCCATCCATCCATCCATCCATCCATCCATCCATCCATCCATCCATCCATCCATCCATCCATCCATCCATCCATCCATCCATCCATCCATCCATCCATCCATCCATCCATCCATCCATCCATCCATCCATCCATCCATCCATCCATCCATCCATCCATCCATCCATCCATCCATCCATCCATCCATCCATCCATCCATCCATCCATCCATCCATCCATCCATCCATCCATCCATCCATCCATCCATCCATCCATCCATCCATCCCTGTGCGTAATATGGAGAACTTACCAGCGTGTGTCTGGTACAGATAAAGTTGTTTGTTCCCGTCAACCAGGAACAAGTCTGTACTTGTTTTGGAATTTCCCATCTTCAATACGATGTAGAAGACGTCATTTGAAGCTACAAAAAGATATAGATTAATGATATTAGAATATGAACTATCATTCTATAATACATAACATTTTGATTATTCTTACCTACGGCTCTAGACTTTGGTTTACTCTTGAACCAACCATATGAGCCATCGATATGAGAACCGTAACTATAGCAACCAAAAAGAAGAAAATGTAATACGTGTACGAAAAAGGAATGTCATCAAGTAAAGTTTAGCACTTACAGTTCATTTGTGTCCGGGTTGAAAGGATCGCTAACGTCAGATCCAGCGTATATTCTGAGATGTGAAAAGAAAACAACTTAATAGTTTATACATGTATTAAATGTATATATCTTTTCTAGGTAACATTTTGCCTGGAGAGCAACTTGTTTTCATACCTTGTTATTTCTTTGCTCACTGGATCAAAATTATCTGAAAGTCGACTGAATTGAGCGGTGAATATTTTCCCAGTGATAACGATAGGGGTCCCTGCACGTGAAACAATGAATTCATACACTTAAAACTTTCAAGCGGATTTCTTGCATAGCATGTTACAATACCTCAAATGTCTCTCATACCTGGGACACCAGAAAGTGGACTTATCTTGGAAATTGTAGGCGTGGCTCGATTGCGATACTGAAAATGAACATTCACACTCTTATATAACAATAACCATCAAGCCTAACGACCCACACCTGGAATCAATAATGACGTAATTATTTCATTTTAAATCATCGTAATAACAAACTTTAACAAGGCCCGTGACATGTACTGATACTAGCGACTGCACACAGAATCTCTTGGTCTAATTTAATGGATGGCTAAATGTGGACAAATAACTTGTCCTTCCAAATAGTCTTTATAATAGGGCACCTTGAATTTGAATACTACTTAAAAGTATTATGTGGAATATAATACGTGGTAATACGTTTAATAAGTGTATTGTGAAGTACAACAATATGTTAAGCCTCTTAGTGATTAACATTAGTGAAGTCCATGTAATAAATAAACAATTTGCACCTTGGAATCTTCGCTTATTTTAGCATTATTTGACTGACGACTCACCCAAAAGAAGCATTTTTGTCCTTTTCCACCACAATAACTGGGGACTTCTTTTCCATTCACCAACATGTACAGTTCGTACTGGGCTTCTGTCGATATTGGAGATACTCTAATGGGATTTGACTAGGATTAGTAATCATTACTGAAATAGACAAACAACTCAGTGATAGATTTGACTGACTTACCCAGTCTCGCAAGCTACTCGTACTTGTGACACATCAGTTGGTACTACTCTACACTCGATCGAATGCAGTGAAGACTTCAAGAAAACGGTGTTTCCTATCTGTGGCTTGTCAATACTGAACTGACTTGGCGCAAAGTCTAGTAATAAAGATGACAAAACTATGACCTTAAAGTAAGATGACAAACATGACAAACTGAAAGGATCGCTTACTTTTGCCATGAATGAATACCATAGTACCTCCAGCCATACTGCCCTCTCGTGGCTCAATATAGTAGACATTAGGCTCTATGATATCAAAATACCATGTTTATCATTATGATCATATGTTCCTGTAGGATGGATCCTCTTATGGCACATATATCCTGCATGTTATAGTACCCCATCTTTAAACCTTATTCTTCTATTAGTGCCGATGACATGGACTAAAATCTAAAACTCTAATGTCTCAGGAAAGCTTATATTTAGACTCCTTTTTTATACATCAAATACCATCCAGGCGAATAACTTGATTATAAGTATATCATGTTTAGTGAAGGTATATTTCTCGTCAAAAGAAATGCCTATTAATTATTTTGCCATATTTTTCAGTACGTTACGCTATGTCAGTTTCTCTAGTGCCGTTAGAGCGACTTAATCTAAAACTTTAATGTCCCACGAAAGTTTAAACTTAGGCCTTTCTACATTAAATACCGCGTTGATTTTCCATGAGTTGGAATAAAATTGAAAAAGAGTCAAATGAGGCTTAAAGCGCCGGTAGAAGTTTAAAATAAAAAAACAACAGGGTTCTTCTTGCCCAGTGTAACATACCGTAGCGATGCATGACTACCTAGTGAGCAGGAAAATTCCTCAGTCACTAGGAAAAAGCTAGTTTATCTCGCTTGTAAGAATAACATGTTTATTGAAGGAACACTTATCCGTCACCCGAAAGAAATGACCAAAACCATTAGTTATCTGTTATTTTGCCGAAAAATCCCAATCAGTCACTAAAGCCTGCATGGTTTGTCACTCTGGCTTGCGATTCATAGAGTTGGACTCGGAAGCAGTTTATATTTAAGTGAAAATCAGAAAATTGAGTCGGAATGGGAGTTAGAAGCGATTCGGAATCAGAATCAGAAAGATCGGCAGGTTTCTTTTTCTTGGCTTGTGCTTACGCCTATGACTCCGACTTAAAAAACAGGGTTAAAAAAGAGCCAGTTTGCTCGCTCAAGGTCTGGTAACGATGTTCATTAAAGGAATATTTCTCACCCGAAAGACTAGGTGGCCAAAAGCCTGATTAGTTATTTTGCCATATTTTTACGAGTTATCATTCTGAAAAACAGTTTTCAGTTTATCTTTGCCGTTGTAGAACAGGAAGGTGACTTGGGCTAAAATGTTGATTTTCTATGATTTGAAACGAAAATGAAAAAGAATCAAAAAAATTCTTTTTAATTGATTGTCATGTGAACTCGGGCTTAACAAGTTGTACAAGGGACTGCTACAGACCTCTCGTACCCGGTCCAAATTTTGTGGACAAAACATAAGACTGCCCTCTCTCATACAGCTCAGACAATTTTCTCCATAACACTGTAGAAGTAAAGGCCTCGATTGAACAAATTGATCTGTGTCCTCTCTTAAAGATTTGAATCTTTTTTGATGTTAATATTTTTCATTGTTTTGACCCACATGTAGTTAGGAATTTAGTACTAGAGCATAAGAAACTCGGTCCCTGTGAGATGGTTTTCACAATAAAATTCCCAAATATGGGAAAAAATTCACAAATCTAAACATAAATAGAAATAGAATTGAATCGAAATTCACAGTGTGTTTTTTGCACCAATATCTATCAAACAATTGACACTTGTAATATTTGTCAGTCACCTAGCAACGAACTAACAAACGATGTAAGATACAATGTATTAGAACTACATGACGCTTACAGCGCCGGTGGAAGTTTAGTATAACAAAACAACAGGGTTCTTCTTGCCCAGTGTAACATACCGTAGCGATGCATGACTACCTAGTGAGCAGGAAAATTCCTCAGTCACTAGGAAAAAGCTAGTTTATCTCGCTTGTAAGAATAACATGTTTATTGAAGGAATATTTATCCGTCACCCGAAAGAAATGACCAAAACCATTAGTTATTTGCCCTGTTTTTGTGTGTTTATATTTTAAACATTATACAAAGCAATCGTGTATGAGACAAATCAGTCGTGAAATGAGACAAATCAGTCGTGAAAGAGGCAGTTTTACTTTTGTTTTGATTCTCTGTCAATTTCATATTCTTTTTTAGTTCACAAGTTCACAGTTTAATCAGAAAACGTAACCTTCCAAAGTTAATAAAAAATAGTGAGTACAAAATCATGATCTCTTAAGATATGATTTATTGAGAGAGAATGAAGATCACACGGATTGTATTGTTACATATATATATGTTGTATGTATATATCTAGGCCCCGTCCACGTCTAATTCTTTTTGGCATACAAAACGCATTCTTTTCGATTCATTTTGTAGACACACTAGTTATTTAAATGATCAAAAATGCTGAGCGATGAAACGCATACATTTCAGTGAAAAACCTCTATTATATTAGAAAACTGCATCAACTTTTGTTTATTAGATATTATTCACAGTGAAAATGCCTGCAGGGTTTCAAAGAACATCTAAGAATTCGAAACGCCATGCTTTCCCCATGCAAGTGGTTTGATGTTAGTTTGATGGCTTCACGGATTACTTGGCCGGATAATATTGGTCTTAAGTCGCAATTCCATAGAATTCATCCCTTCGTGAATTTAGTGCATTTTGATTTTCAACAAGCACGAATCACTGCAAACATGTCCAGTTTCATCTTCTAAATCCAGGCTCTAAATTCACTTATATAACCGTTAAATCTATTTTATCTAAATCAAAGCTTCGAGAAGAGTGATCAGTTAGTATTGATATCAGCCTGCGTTTGTGTGGCTTAACACGTAGAGTTAATTTTTCTTTATTCACCGTGTTACTTGATTAGCACAAAACTAGGAACTAATGTTATGTAACGCATGTCATGGATTTAAACATAAGTATATAATTGTATACATACCACTTGCACTTGCTGACAATACTGAAAAGAAAGAAAGAAGAAAAGTCTAAGTTAAACTGACTTAGTTACTAAAGTTGTGTGTGAGCTAAATGCAAGTTCATACTTACTAAAGCATAGAAACACAAGGCTTTGTCCGAGGAGATGCATATCCGAACCAAATCGGCAAGTGATGGCTTGCCGAGTTAATGCCTGACTCTAACTCCTTTATAAACTTAAGTGGAATCTCTTTCTCTTTTTCTCAGACTTGGTCAGGTTTACATTCTCTTGTCCAGTACGAAAGACCTGTTTCCTCTCCAACAGGCAACTATATCTCTGTCTGATTAATTATACCGACCTTAATTTAAGCCATTCTTCATCAGTTATTTATTCTTTTCATTGGTCGCACTAGAGAACAATAGCGAAATGACGTATAAACACAAAAACAGCCACCTAGAGAGACCTTGAGATAGTAATAAGTTCTAAATAGTTCAATTATTGAACTTTGTAACACTTCATTGGTCGTGTCGCTGAATAGTTGGAGCGCAAATAAACAAACAAACAAGTAAACAAGTAAACTAGTATGCCGAAATCTAGATATGACGAATGCCATGCACTAACTTTATAACTATGAGAGAACTCAATGACGTTTTGGATCATAAGCCTTTGCCGGATTAATGGGAACAAAAGAACTGAGTGTAAAAGTAAACTTATTGTGTGGTTCATCGTGTATGTGACGTCATAGTTCAACAAGATGGCAGCCATTGTTAGCTTGGGATGTTCACGCAAAATCTAGCATGGCTTCATCGGTATCGAGTCGAAGCTGTACATTGTATAGTGATCAATTTAGAGAAGATTGAAGTCCCGTTCACAATACCTTGACTCTTTATTAATTTATCTATCGCATTCCCCTTAGCGTTTAGCTTAGTTTATAGAACTTGTTTAAAGGTCCGGCGTGAGTGGGATATGTAAGCTCAATGTAGGTAGTAAACCTTTCCGGTAGATAATATAGCCGGGAAGGATTTGTACACCATGATAGATTCGCACGGGAAAAAACACTGAGGAAGTTGAATTTTGAAGCTAAAACATGTAATCATTTTTCATTTGCGCGATATGATTTCGCAATAAATAAGTATCCCTTGTATATGTTGATATTTTAAAGTATACTGACTAAAGTTATTAATGGTCGATCTCTTAACACTGTGCGATTTTCCCAACAACTTGTCTAGCAACGCCTCTGCGAGTGTAACAGGGGTTGTCTCGCAATTTTTTTTTTTGCTGCGCTTAACATTGCATGAAGTAGAACTCAGTTCTAATTTTCGCGACGCATTGCAGCAACTGGCAACGTCATTGCACAGTGTAACACCCCTTCAGCAGCTTGTCTCGCAATTTTAAGGCATTCTTTTCTAGTCGCTGCAAGTTGCTGGGATCTCGTTTCAGTGTAACACCTCACCTCGGTAACCTGCAACGCTACATTTTCAGAAAATTGCCCAGTGTAACAGGGCCTCTAAGCAACTTGCAACGCTACATTTTTAAGCATCGAGAGACAGAATGCTAAGAAAATTGCATATCGTAACAGGGCCTTTAGTGATTTCGATATCCTGAATAAATTGTGTTAGAAAAAAATATATATATATAAACCTATCAGTCACCAAGCAACATTATTGCGTTAGACAAGCGGATTATAGTTCCTACTCCCTCCCTTCCACGTGGTAATGCTCGGTTCGGCGGGAACCCCTCCAAATGCATGCCGGGTAAAGTATCTTGGATAAATACCCATGATGCAATGAAGTCAGTGGAAGGATGGCAAGATGGCGGACGCTTCGTTTCCGGTGTGGGTCGGTGGTTTGGCTTCCAACACTAATGAAGCTATGCTTAGGGACATATTTAGTAAATTTGGTCCAGTGAGTAATATAACAATTCTCAAGGATGAAAGAGGTCAGTCTAAGAAGTGTGGCTTTGTTAGTTTTGGCTCGTACGAAGTGAGCGAAGCAGCAGCCATAGCCTTGGATAGCTGTCATGTTTTTGGTCAAATCATTGAAACGAGAGGACCTGCTAAACTGAAAATATCTAGACAACCTCTTAGTCCTCCAAAACAGGAGATAAAAGATGGAAAGGTGCTTTTGGACTGTGCTTATTTTGTCGAGAAAAAGAAATGCCCTTTTAAAGCTGGTAGAGTAAGTCAAACCAAGTCTAAATTATGATAACTATTACTATTTGAATAGCTATATACCAGTAAATACTCATTAATAACTGTTGTACTCAGTGTCCATATCGTCACTGCATGGAAGCTCAAGCAAGAGAGACAGTCTGTGATAAGTGGCTTATTGACCAATGTAGAGATGTTGAATGTAGATACAGACACCCAGTGGTGAATATACTCAAGAATGATTTGAAAGGTAACTTAACATATATATAGACAAACATTAAATAAATTGTATTATGCATTTTACTCACTATCACACTTTGGATTGGCTGAGAATATTAATCCCTGATATCACGAATTTGGCATGATATCGAATTTGGCATGATATCGTAAATTACCAAGACCTCGGCTGTTTTATCTGCCTCAGCCTATGGCTTTGGCAGATAACATGGCCTTGGTCTTGATAATTTATGATATCATGCTCAACCTCATCCAATAATATTGTTGAATATCTTGTTCAATCTCCTCTACTAATTGTTTATTATTGGGGCATAATATGGATGGAAATATGATTATACCTTTGATTTTTATATTGTAGAAAGCAAAAATGACCTGGCTATGACAAAAGATCTTCAGTCTCGGTGCCCTTCTCATAATGCCTTTAAATGTAATGGAGAATGTGGGTGTGAGGAGTGTGACACACACTTCTTGGACATGGAGGCAATGGAGGAACATATCAAGAAAGGGAGAGAACCTGTTCCTTCTGGAGCCTGTTCAGGGGTTAGTAGAGTCATATGCTTTTTGTTCGGTTCTTATTGGTATAACTACCAACTGAGTTGTACTATACCGTAGAACGAGTCAAGTTCGAGCCCAAGTCAAGTATGATTTACTAATCAACCATGAGTCGTAAACAATTTTTCCAGAATTTATTTATTATTTTCAAAACGAAGAATAATTTTGAGAAATCAATGTGAATTGGCACTATAGCCAATAAGACTACCATATAAGGCTTCAGTCGCCTGTCTAAACTCTACCGTTATCTTAATAGCCAACTTTCCACAAAAATATGCATTCTTACCAGTGTGAAGAAGATTTACTGAAGACACTTAATTACAGAATTTTTCAGGAACATTTCACCACTTAGAGATGTTAAAGTTTACGTCTTTTATGAACAGGAACTCAATCTAAACTAGGATCAGTTCGCCTTTTAACTGTCAACACAGGAAGCCCAAACACTAACCAAATTGACCCCTTCCCTCTCCCCACTGACATCAGTCATTAGCCTAATGTGATGATCCAGTCCAAGGTGCACTTCATATGGTTGCCCCAAAACCATTGCTTTTGCCTAATATTTGGGATATCAAAAAGAATTGAAATTGATTTCACAAGGTTGATTTGACCAAGAGGTAGCCAGGTAAGAACAAGATACTAATGACTGACCAGTGACTGTGGGGGGAGAGAAAGCCTTCGCCTTGCTAATATTGCTTTATTGCTAGTTCATGTTGATAAAAAATTATATGAAAATTTTTCAATTTTTTTCTTCAGTTTGAAAAGAATTAATAAATTTAGGAAAAAAATTGTTTATGACTTGTGGTTGACTTGTGACTCCTACTTGACTCGGGCTCGAACTTGACTCATTCTATGGTACAACTCCTACCAACTGAATATTCAGGTTTTTTAATTGTTGTATTTTGAATGTTCATTATTATTATTTCCCTTCTCTTTTAGTGCAAAGCAGTGTTTTTCAGTGAAGCAGAAAGAACTAAGCATTCATGCTTCAAGTCAAAGCAGCAAGAGTCATTTATTCCACTATACCATCCAAAACCTGTTAAACCATCTTGTCAATGTAGCTCCTCCAAGAACAGTACTGTTTGCACATGTATATCTTGTGGTGATAAATATGAACACTCTGGTGATAGTTTAAGTACCTTTGAACATTCACCTAAGGGTGTGGTGTATGAAGGACATAAATGTCCTAACTCTCCTTCTGTTAGAAATATTAATGACAGTGAGTGGATTTGTCTTTGTTTTTTCCATTGTGCCTTGATTTAGTTATTAGAGTAGTTTTGGTATGAATGGGAAATGTATGGTACTGACCTACATAGAATAACACTGAAATGGTTTCCCATTGTCTTCTGGACTGTCAGTAATTCATCCAATCACAGTTACAGTATGACTACAAATTTGCTTTATCATTTTCCATTCATACGAAAACCACTCTTATATTAACAACAAGATAACTAACAAGAAGAACCAATGGGCTTTGGTACCTAATCAGCTTTATTTATTAATATTAATCAATACTGTATTTTACATTGTGCAGGCAAACAGGATTTAGAACCCATTGGTGTATTCTGGGATATTGAAAATTGTCCTGTTCCAAAAGGAAAGTCTGCTGTAGACATTGTCAAGAAGATAAGAGAAGTATTCTTTACAAATAAAAGAGAAGCTGAATTCATGTGCGTATGTGATATCAGTAAAGAAAAGAAAGAGATCATTGAAGAACTAAACAAGGCTCAGGTGAATTTGTTGAATCAGTCTTTCTCTGACTTAGTAGTACATACCAGACTTCTTACCTTTTATTGTCTGTTGCTAGGTAACTGTTGTACATATCAATGCGACTTCCAAAAATGCTGCTGATGATAAGTTGCGACAAAGTCTACACAGGTTTGCCCAGTCCTATCCACCACCAGCAACAGTTGTGCTAGTATCTGGTGATATCAACTTTGCAGCAGAGTTGTCTGACCTGCGTCACAGACACAACTTGACTGTTATTTGTCTTCACAATGCTCAGGCTCATTCTGCATTACTGGCTTGTGCTCATCAATCTGAGAGATTTGATTTGTTTACTAATGACCTGCATCCAGTTAATATCCAAGCAAAGGTAATACTTTACTGATTGACATCTTGTCATGATTAATAATCTTATAGGTACAGTATGATAATTTGTTTATGTTTAAGGAGGCCAGCAGTGCAATTGCAGAGCTTTATATTTTAAATCTTCCTGTTGGGAAAGATGTGTCACAAATCAAGACCAGGCTACACAAGTTATCTGACAACTGTGGAGGAAAGGTGACTAGTGTTACAGGCCGTACTGCAGTTATGAAGTTCCCTAATCATCAAAGTGCTGCAAGGTACTGTCTGAGATATCAACATCTATCTAATTCACTGAGTGTTCAAACATATGCCGGTTATGTTTTATTAATGAAAATAAGGTATTGGTGAGGGAGGCATGTGTTAAATACTCCATAATGTATTTTTAGACTAATTTTGTGTCAATTAAAATAATGGAACTTGATGATTTTCAGAGCAAAGAAGCGTCTGGACAAAGAAGATGTTTTTGGTTCACTGATTGAAGTGAATCATACATGTACATTATCTAAAACAAGCTTAACTTCAAGCCCACTGAGGACAAAGAATAAGTTGCAGTCTGAAAAAGTAGAGAACAAGGTAGATATGGTAAAAGAGATCCCTGATAGAGTACCCAGGACTATGCCAGGTTCAAAGAAAGAAAAAAGAAAAACTTCAGACCCATTAGTGCATTCAGCACAATCATCTTTGATCAGAGACAAGCTGGTTCCACGGTTGGATAGTAGACATCATGTTGATGTAATGCATCAGTCTGGTCAAAATGGACAGCTGGATGAAGACCTTGAAGAAATCTTGTGTATGCCATCTAATATACTTCTAAAAAACAGTCCTTCAGCTACTTGTGTCTCTACATCAGGAACACAATCACTACCAATTAACCCACCATGTAACTATGGAACAATGTGGCAAAGCCCTTTTTACCAGGGTGTTGTTAATCTACCTGGCTCACAGATCCATGCACAGGGGATTAGGTACCCGCTACCTTTACCAGTTATTGGACCACAACATATTACTGCGTCATGGCTGGCCAATCTGCATAACATGACTATCCTGGAGCAACAGAAAGGAGGTGTTGATATTATGGTTAACAACCTTGATGAAAATGTTAGTAATAAGGAACTGAAGAAGAAGCTAGCATCTGTTTTTAGAGAGCACTGCAAGGTATTAGAATGTTTAAATTATTAAAATTTTCCTTTTTACTAATGGATCTTCAAAAACTATATATGTGCAGGTATAAACCCTATACAAAAAGGTGAGGTCAAAATTTGCATAAATCAACAACTGAAAGACCACAAATGAATTAGTAAATGTACACAATTTCAAAGCAAGAAGGAAAATATTTGTAAAGTTACAAGCAATAAATATTGAAATGTGTCAAACACATGAAAACATGGCTGGCAAGGTCTTGGTTCTCTTCCTCATACAAATATTTCTAATTTCAAAATGCTGTAATTTTTCAGGTATTTGTGCAAGAGCACTGAAATTTTGCTCAGTTACTAAACTAAGCATTCTGATTCAAATGCTGGCAGGTGTATATAACTGCTGTTTTTGATCATTTCAGGTATATTCTGTTGTTGTACAAGCTGATGAAGGCTTGCCACTCTGTGCATTTGTTAAGGTTCCTAAACTCTCTGATGCCCAGATTGCTGTGTCCAAGGTCAACAACCAAAAGATATTTGGAACATTTATCACTGCATCAATAGTAACAGAGAAAGAAAAAGAACTGTATTTCATGTCATGTGAAGTGATTTCTGTGTTGAGAGAAGCACCTCTAAAGTGGATGCCATTGAACAAGTTTCTTGGTGTGTTTTATGAGAGGTGTTCCCATCCATTTGATATGGGTGTGTTAATGATGGTTCCTGATTTAGTTAGTGTTGTAGGCAAGCCAGGCGCAGAGGCTATTTGTCTATCTACTGCTGGCATATGTTCTGTTAAAGTTCTTGTAGACCCTTTTACATTTGCAAAGGAAGTCCACATTCTGGTGAAACATCACAAAGGCAACTTGATTTTTGCTCATTTTGCTGCATTGTATTGGTTAAAATATGGCAAAGAAATAGGAGCAGGAGATTCAGGGGTGCTTCTGTCTGATGCTCTACAAACTGTTCCGAATGTTTGTATTAAAAGAGATGTGTCTGGTAAAGATGTGGTGACCTGGGCAAAACAAGGAATAGTTAATGGTAAGCAAGAATAGATCTACATTTCTGCCAGAACATACTAAATATTAACATGTTTTTCAATGAATGTTTACTAGGTGGAGTCCTTGACAAGCTTGTAGAACTTGCACTTGAACTTGAGGAACTTCTTAAAGCACAGCAGCGATTCCGACTACCATTAAGTCACTTAATATCTGCATATCAAAAGTGGTTTAACAGGAAGTCACCTTTTGATCCTGTAAACTATGGATTTTTGTCTGTCAAAGATTTGCTTGAAGCTTTACCAACTGTAGTTAAGGTGCGTTGTGTTTTTAAAGTTGTTGGTTTTGATATTGTTACATTATATTTATATCTTCAAGATTAGGGAAGAGGGCTTTTATTTGTTGTCAAGGTTATAGATTGATAGGCCATGTTCTTTATACTGCATACTATATGACAAGTTTACTTAGTAACAAGACCCAGCTTTATGGGCATAACATATCCAGATGCATTACGGCTCTAGATAATTACAGGTATTTGGTATCCCAATCGTTCCTTCAATTTTGGGTATTTTGGTATCAGAGGGATGAATTTGTTATATTGGTATCTCAGCATGTCCTCCCCTCCCCCCCCCCCCCCAGCCAGGACTTTTACCAGTAATATTGTAGAGGAAACACCTTGATAGGCTGTGCCAGGGTGGGCTGGACTAAACAGTTCTTTTTGGTACTGACTTCAGATGGAAGAGGAAGGACTAGAGAGATATGTTGTACTCACACCTAAACTTAAGATGAAAGCCTTTGAGGAAGAAGTTAAGATTCTACTAGAGTCACAGCCTAACTGCTGTCTTCCCTTGGAAACCTTCATGACTGCCTATCAAAGCTGTTTTGGTAATAAATGTAGGGTAGCTGATTATGGATCTGAGAACCTAGTAGACCTGATTGGAAGTGTATCAAATGTTGCTAAGGTAGGCAAAATATTACATGAAAAAAATATTCTGATATCTGCGCATGTTGTTTTAATGACTGTAGTAGTACATGTATCATTATGTACAAGTTAACCAAGTATGTTATAGGTTTCCCGAACACTCAAGTGGGAATTTTTCAAGGATTTTGGTTCTCCTCACTTAGAAAGAATTAATTGCATCCAGGAGGATTCGACCCTGGCCTGGCACCAAATGCTTAATACAAAGTCTATCCCAACCCTAACTCTAACCCTAAACTGCTCAGCCACAAAGTGGATTCTCTTGATTTTTCTCCATTTTTTTGTCATATTTAAAGGATATATCATTAGTATATATTATGCACAAAGATATTGATTATATTATAATATTAAATTTTTGCTATCGTAAAGGTATGAATACTAGCCGAATGAATTTGCACATTAGGAATTTGAATTTGAATAGAATTCCCCTGACAATACAACAATATTACCAACTTTGTGCTTTTGATTGTCTTGTAGTTGTGCAATGATGGGTTTAATATAATGATCTATCTCATTAGAAAAGGTAAAGCAATTATTTCCTGTGAAGACATTATTAATTAACTTGATAAACACAGGTTAATTAAAGCATGGAAATGATTCAAGTCATATAAATTATGTCTAATTTTATGATATCACAAGTGTCTCCATGGTAATGTTTATAATAATTATAAATATAACTATATATTATTCATTACTTTGCATGTTTTTTCTTTTAATAGATGATACTGAAATGGATGCCTATCAAAATAGTTTTAAGACTTTATCTCGTGAGGTGATTGAGTTATTGTCTTGTGAGGGTAAGCAACTCCTTGTTTCTATGGTGATGAACAAGTATCATGAACACTTTGGCAAACATTTGAAGATCAGAGAGTGTGGATTCACAAGATTGGAAGACCTGCTTCAACATGTTACTGGTGTACAGGTAGGGCAATGTACCATATTCATTCCTGCTAATACACACTCATACATGTTTCATCTTTAGAGTTACTGTACCTGCCATATCCACAGGAAACCCCACATTCATTCATGAAATCTGGAACTAACTAGCTAGTAGTCATATCAAAAGAAAAACTATCAAATGAATAGAAATTAGACTTAATTATCTTTCACAAAAAAAAGGAAAGTTTATTCATTCATGTCCTGTCATTTGTTAAGCTTTTTTGAGGGAGGATTTCTTGGGGAGGGGGAGGCAAGGGACAGTCACCCTCCCTGGTACGGTTTCCCTGGTACACCCCTGTGTAGGTTATTTAATTATGCAACACTTTCTTATTGTTTTGTCAGGTGAATGAGATTGATGATCAAATGTTTGTCAGCCTGCTAGCAGATGTCAATATTGAAAGAAATCTTGTTGATTTAGTTAGTATACAAGATGGTGGTTTTGTACCGGTGAGCCAACTACCATCTCTTTATCAGAAGCACTTTAACAAAAAATTCACACTTACCACAGAGCAATTAATGAACACAGTGAAGAATTCCAACAAGAAGTTGCAGGTAAAACGTGCAAAAGAAGTATTTATAATATTGTGATTTGTTAAGCTGAAGAGATGTGTAAAGGATATATTCTTGTTTGCCTGTAGATCATTGGTGTAGAAAATGATAAAATCATATGCTGTAATGAAAGATCAGAAAAAGGTTTGTAAATTATCAAACATTGTTTTTGCAAAGCAAATTATCTACAGTATTTGTAGAGGCTGCCTACAGTTTTTATTCTTCTCACCCCCTTGACTTTGAACGGCTGCAGTTATTACATGCAAGCACCTGTCATTTTGAAATTTCACCCACCTACTGTATTAAGATTGAAGTTTGTAACATGTATAAATGTATATTTCATTGAAATCAGATTTACTATAGCAATAAAACAGTGACGTCACTGTTTTGAATTAGCAGAATAGCATCAGTCTCATGAAATGCATTTTGATCTACACTTTTGAAATGACACACCGGACGCTAATCCTTAGGTTTGCACCTAAAGTTATACAAAGCTTAGAGAACATTCTAAAGGCCAAATTTAAAATATTTGAGGCAGTATGTTTTACCACAAAAATTCACAATTTGTCATTGCTGATTATATACAGCAATTCCTTTGCAAAGAAATGCTGTTTTTTAAGAGGCAGCCTTCTTAACATCTCCAAACTTGATGTCACAAACTTGTTTTATGTTTTAGATCAACAGAGTCAGGCTCTTAAGAAGCTAGCAACAGATCTTCAAAGCCTATTAATCAGATTTCCTGGAGCTCGTGTTTCAAGAATAGCTCTTGCTGATATTTACAGTCATCACAGAGGACATGGAATCAAACCACAAAAATGGGGGTGTTCAAATCTGGACTCACTACTTTTAGCTATGTCTGACAGCATTGAGGTTAGAATCCTACATACTATAATTAGTATATAATTTAATGTGTATTCCTGTACACTGGAAACATTGTATTGTTACTTGAAGCTGAATATTAAAATATTGTTTACAAGAAATGCTGGGGAAAATACATCTTTTTTTAAGTAGAAGAGTGAGGTTTCATGGGTTTGCAGACTAGTTAATATTAATGAGACTCAAACAAAGAATCTTGGTCTCATAAACCATTAAAATAGATTTGTCTCAATTTTCATCTTACCACTATCATGTTGCTGTTATACTACAGGTAATTGGTAGTGGAGATTTTGCAGCAGTATGTTTAAAGCAAGAGTATGTGTTGCGATGTCTTGCTCGTGATTTAGTAAGCCTGTTGAGTGTACAGATGGGCAAAAGTATCTTGGTATCCAATCTACCCAAGGTGTATGAGAAACACTTTGGACATGCACTTTGTCTGGAGCATTATGGCTTTACAAAACTGATGGATGTATTCAACTCCATGTGTTCTGTTATCAAGGTCAGTAAAGACTAGGGAAAATAAAATGATAATAATAAAGTACAGAATCAAACATTTACCTCAGTCTCTCAATGCCAATGCTATAATACTACATAACTGTATTTAACAATATTTTATTATATTATGAGATATCATCATTCTGTAAATGAACTGCACAATAGCAGAGGATTCAGTAATTTCTGAAGTAGGAGGCTGTCTTGACAAAATGAGGAGGTGAAGTACAGTACCTGGCAATTAGCTGCTGGTAGCTGCCTACTATTGAAACAACTGATTGCTGTTCAGTGACAATAATGTAAACAATACTCTATTTAAGTAGGCTGCTCCTTTTTTCCCAATAGTCATAGTTATTAATTTGTGTTGTGTTTTTGATAGCTTTTTATTCCAAATTTCTTTCATTTTCTCTCTCTGAAAGATTGTAGTTTCCAGGAATCTGTGAATTTTATTCAGCATGTTCAAAGATGAGTTTCTGCAGAAACCATCATTTGAGTCAGGTATTTATTTGGGCCATGAAAAGTAGGATAAATTTGGATCAAATAAAATATCTGCTCCTTGTAGTGAGCAAATCATTCTATACTGGGTATTCAACATCATCCTTAAACACCTATGGGGCAAGTAAGGCCGAATACTGGGTATTAGGGCCCCAACAAATGGCCCAACATTTGTTGTGTCATGAAATACTGGTATAACAAACCAACCAGCGATGTTGATCGTATTACCATCCTGCATTCAACTTGTCATGCAACAAAAATCTATCAGTGTTGCAAGTTGTGGCTGCTTGCTACAAAAAGTAGAAAGTGCTTCTACTTTTTGCAATATTTTTTTTGCAATTTGCAATTTTTTTTTGTTGCATGACCAATTGCGTGCAGAGTGGTAATACAGTCAACATTATTCTGCAACTTGCAATGCAACTATGTTGCATGACAAGTTGCATGATTTTGTTGCTTGTATTGCTGCACCTTAAGGTGCTGTTTTGTGGGTTTGCTCCACATGCTCTACCACTACATTTATTAATTACAACACACAGCACTAATCCTATGAAAGATTTTTGAGGTGGATGATAAACTAATTACCGGTATTGAATTATTATTAAATATTGGTTATTGGTTTAGGTACTTGGTGATGAAAAAAAGAGAATTTGTCTAGCTCCTCTTCAGTCATTTGCCATTGAAGCAAAGCAACTTCTGACTCATTATGAAGGCTGTATTTCCCTGAACCGATTTGCTCCATGTTTTCAACAATTCTACAACAGACCACTTAAAGCAGCTGACTATGGTTATTCACGGTTGTCAGAAGTCATAGCAGCAATACCACACGTGACTGAGTTACGTGGTAAAGGTCCTGATAAGATGGTGGTGTTACTAGAAAACACAGATGTACTGCTAGAATGCATCGGTAAGTTTAGTTAATGTTACCAAATAGACAAATATATTGCTACGATGAATAGCAGTTATAATGGATGCATGCAAATGACATGCAAATGAGACAACAAGCATTGTATCGACCCGATAACCTCTCTTGTATGATTCTTAAAACAAAAGAATATCTCATTGTGGGCTCAACTATAATAACAACTATTAATGGGTGGCATGTGCTGCTGCTGCTAGGGCACTGTCCCTCACAGTCTGCTTTGTAGTTCAAGCCTGGGGTCACACGTTTAAGAACTGAAAATTATGTGAGTTGAGTTTGTTTGATGTTTTTTCCTCTTCCTAACACCACAAGGGTTTTTTTCCTGGTTGTCAGGTTTTAATTTCCTTCCTCTTTACAAATCAACACATGAGATGAGTGTTGTAAATAATGAATGTAGTGGTAGTGTGTGTGGAGCAAACCTCATGGAAGAGCCGCTTAATTAACATGGTGGCAATATGAGACCCAATCATCTCAGTATATCTCTGTTTGTGGCTTTATTTATGTTTGGTTTGCAGGGTCCAAAGTAGCACATGGGATGGATACCCAAACATTTGAGACATTTGAGAGCAATGAAGCATCTGATACAGAGTCTGTCATTGTTGAAGAAGGTATTCAAAAAAGGTTTTTAATTATTTGGCCTAGTTAACTTGCACAACCAGAGCAATTTTATTTAATAATTTTTCAGCAAAGGCAAAGTGGATATCCGCATAAACAGTACAGTATTTTCTTTCAAATGAGGCCTTTGCCACTGTAAATCTAGAGCTTTCACTGTCTATGCCATCATCAGAGAATGGATAGAGAAAGTTAGTATGCTAGTATAAAAAAGGTATAACCACCAAGCCTCAGGTGAATAATTGTTGTAGAGTGATTTTAGACTTGAATATCTGCAGAGAAAAGAGGAAATACAGGATAAAAATGTCTTATTTAGTATTAGTTCTGCTCTGGCAACCCTCATTATCACTGCTTTATATTGAGTGATTATCATCTCATATAATCACTGGTCGCTCAACCAATCCCAACTCCCGAAACTCTATATTCAAGGTCTAAAATTAATTATACTAATATATATGCATCCTGTGCTTTGGTTTATTAAAGAAGAAAATGCAGACAGTGTAGAAGAACAAGGTTCTTGTCAGAAGACCACTGTGGAAGGTTAGACAGTATTTATGATCAGCCTTTCTTGAGAAATAGCTGATACAACCCACTCCACACCCAGGGATTTCATTAAAATTTCAGTTAGGCAGATGGCTTACTCAATGTAGGTGGCCATGGCTATGGCAATGAAGGGGCAGTACAATAATTATTGAGATGTGGAATGGGAAAAGTAGGTGGCTCAGATATGGAAAATGGATGCTGGAGTTTGCTGGTTGCCAGCTTCTAATGAAATCCCTGCACACCCCATCAAAGTATAGAATGATGTTTCTTGCAAATAAGCCTTTTTAAATTTATGATTATAAATTATTTTGTAGATCTGATAGTTCTGAGTGGGGATGAAATGCCAACTCCAAGAGACTGGCTCATGGCTCCTGTTCCTAGTACTGTACCTGAACCAAAACTCTATCCTCAACTGCAAGAACACAAAAAACAAAGTCATATCAAAGATCTTATATCCTTCACAGAATTTGATTCAGGGCTTTGTCTAGCAGGACTTTACCAATCTACCTCAAGTGAGAGCGCCAGATCAGAACAGACTCCATCCTTTATGTTTCATGGTCACTCAGCAAGTGATGGGCAACGTGAAGCCTTGAGTCCTGGTCTGCGACAACTGTCAGATGTTGAAGCTGAAATTTTAAACACACCTAAAAATGTTGGTAATGCAGCTGTTTTGAACCAGGAAGTTAACAAGCCATGTAAAAAGATAGCAACAGCAAGACCAAAAGATAAGTCTAAGAAAATGGTCAATCCAATAAAACTTGCAGTTAAATTTTCCACACCAGATGACAAATAAAATAATCAAGCTATATTTTGTAAATTAATTAAGCTGAAACACCATATACGAATAGAACAGATAGCCATGTGAGACCCTCAACATAAATGTTATACTCATACTTATAAGCATCCCAAGTTTTACATGCACACAAGGGAGGCTTAGGATATGGTTAGCATGTCTGTCAGCTATGCTAAGGATCTATAATCGTGGTTTAACCAATATAGTAGACAGTATGCTATATATGTGCAACTATATATATACTAGTAATACAAGCGTAACTAGTGTAAGGCTCATGTGTATATTAGAAGCTACAAGTGACTCATGGGATATTCCACAGTATGCTACTAGAAACCATTGCATAACTAGCATATATGTCATCTTGCAACAATTTAATTGCTTTCTGATAGGGTCAAAACTTTGCTCCCTCAAAGAATATAGTGTGATGATGACGGGATGACACAACTGTCTTCACATTAAACACTTTTCTTTATAGATAATCCAACAAATACTGATGGTAATACTCCAGTTCTGAATTCTCTGTTGCGCAGGATTAGCCTTGATCTTGTATCGAATTATTTGGAATATTCATGTGTTCCAGTGAAGGTTGAAGTTTGTGCACTCCTTACTTTACCGTTGGTATTTTTGTATATTTTGACACTCAAATGAGGCTAGTCCTAGGTAAATTAGTTTGTAATAATACAGTGGTATCCCAAAATTTATTTATCTATTTTTCTGGGTAACATAGGAGTTATTTCTGGGTAACATAGGGGTTATTTCTGGGTAACATAGGGGTTATTTCTGGGTAACATAGGGGTTATTTCTGGGTAACATAGGGGTTATTTCTGGGTAACATAGGAGTTATTTCTGGGTAACATAGGGGTTATTTCTGGGTAACATAGGGGTTATTTCTGGGTAACATAGGGGTTATTTCTGGGTAACATAGGAGTTATTTCTGGGTAACATAGGGGTTATTTCTGGGTAACATAGGGATTATTTCTGGGTAACATAGGGGTTATTTCTGGGTAACATAGGAGTTATTTCTGGGTAACATAGGGGTTATTTCTGGGTAACATAGGGGTTATTTCTGGGTAACATAGGGGTTATTTCTGGGTAACATAGGGGTTATTTCTGGGTAACAGGGGTTATTTCTGGGTAACATAGGGGTTATCTCAAGGTTTTTTCTTTTGTGTGTGTGTGTGTTTTTTTTTTTTTGTTTTTTTTTTTTGGGGGGGGGGGCGGGGGATTCTTCTTCAGGTGAATTCTTCTAGTTGCTTCAGTTTCCTTATTTCAAACCAAACAACTTATTACTGGTATTAGAAGCACTTTTTGTGAAGTAATGTTTAATGCTTATATATATATATATTTTATTTATTTTGAATCTAGCAATGCAAAGCATGTTGTTTTTGCATGTGTCATTATTGTTCCACTATCTTGTCTACTAATATACATGTAAATACTGGGTGTAGTTGTGTACTTTGGTGGTGTTCCATCGGTAATACATTGTGATTTATAGTTTTGTGAATTGGTTTTTCCATACCCACAAATTAATAGGAAAGTTTTGTTAAATATGTTCTTTTTTTGTATGTAAGAATAAATCAGCTTTGATCATGGACCAATTTTGCTTGGGTGTAATGTTTTCCCAATTCAGTTCCCATGAGAATAAGTTTCTTTGTTTGAGTTGTATCCATATTCATGTGTCTTCTCTTGCACAACCATTACTCACTCCACAACCATTAAACAAAAAAAAGGATCACCTAGGGATCTGAATTGGGAAAATACACTTCGCTTTCCGAACATTCCCGGACTTTAACAAAGTATTGTCAAATATTCAGGTATATTTATCATATAAAAGAATATTGACCCTAAAAGGTACGGCGTCATTTCGAAACCCTAAATGTACCAGAGGGTTTTATTTTCGACCCTAAAAGGTCCGTCGAGCATACCTACCAACTTTATAAGGGAGTCCCCCCCCCCCGGGAATTATCTGCCTAACATAGCTTTTTGTTCGATGGAGGCAAACACCAACAATACATTACGCCCATTGAAATAACATCATCTTATTGTTTGTCTAGAATATTAAAGTTGTGTTTCGCATTTCTAAAGATATTTAATTCTTTGATTACTCTAATGGCAACTATTTCCTAGATTTCCAAGATACATTATAAACCTACAGTTCGAAAAATGACTTTATAATATTTACAAAGTATATATTCTGTTCTCTTTACAGCCTCTATTAATGCATTCTATTCCTTTCTTGGTACCTTCATATATTCCATTAAAGTATAAGATTTTGCAATTATGTTATAGGCTATGTATCGCAGCATCTCACTTTCTATCAGAAACAGCTAGTATATCATTTTTTAAATGTATTTTATATTGCAAAATATTGTAATGTGCAGATGAAGATTTACATTTTAATTCATATAATTTTAATGTAATTTATTCTATTATTAATTTGGCTTGGGTGTGGTGTTTCCCATTTCGAACTCTCTGTCATTCAGGGTTCGTACAGGATCCCCTGTTTGAATTTCCAAAACTTTTCCAAAACTTTCCAAAGCCCTTTGACTCAAATTTCCAAAACCACGTAAAAATAAAGCAAAATTCATGGATGTGAAACATTCAACATACATTTACCGATGAAAAACAATACTGCACACATACGTCAGTGCTGACAAAAAAATATCTTCGGTGCCGTTTACTACGAAAACATTTCTTTGCAAAGTAAGCAAGACAAACTTGAAAAAAATCCATAACTTTTGCATAGCTAAGTGGACCAAAAATTAATTTTCCAAAACTTTTAAGGTCCTGAAAAATACCATTATCAATTTACAATACTTTCCAAGACTTAAGAATGTTCTTGGGGGTGGCACACCGTCTTGCGTTAATACCCTGTAGAGATGGCACTGCTAAAATATATGAGTGCTAAATGACAGAAGGCAGAAGATCAAGCAACAATAAATATCCTGAATTACAACTGTGGCTATCTCAGTGTTCTATCCTGCATCACATCCGGATGTGACGCAGGCTAATCTGTTCTGGCTATCATTATCTAATCTCGGATATTGTATTACCCGATAAACACCCTAAAAGGTACTGGCTTAGTCTCTGGTGGTCCTTTTACATTTGTGACACCCTAAGAGGTATGAGATCTCAGATTTGGAACCCTAAAAGGTATGAAGAGCCCTGCCCTTTTACAATTGGAGAAACTTACCCCCGAGCCTATATAATAGCTGTTATTACGGATGCATCCAAATGAGATACAAATGAGACAACAAGCATCGTCTCAAACCGATAGCCTCATTTGTATGATTCTTAAAACAAAAAAATATCTTAGGTTCGTCAAGTCGTCACGCAACGTTTCTCTCCCCACTAACGTCTGCTCACTTGAGCAGAACATTCCTTTCGAAGAATTGACCAATCAGCATGAACCTTCTAAAATCGAGAAGGTTCATGCTGATTGTTCGTTGGACGATTTTGACCGCAATACTTTTGCGGGAACCATACGATAACGTATCTGATTTAAAACTTCGGTCTTTGTTGACTTATTTATCATGGTTATCTCTTTCTCTAGCCAGTATTAACTGGAGATCCTACAAATTTATTTGAGAAAATAAGCGATATATTGAAGTAAGCGCTCTTTAACATTCCCCATTATCAAATGCAACAATAAACGTTTTCAAACTAGTTTCATGCCCTATGCAGTAAGAAAGTGGGATGCTGAACCATAAGTGGAATGTAGTATATATGCAGTAAGAAAGTGGGATGCTGATCCATAAGTGGAATGTTGTACATATGCAGTAAGAAAGTGGGATGCTGATCCATAAGTGAAATGTAGTATATATGCAGTAAGAAAGTGGGATGCTGATCCATAAGTGGAATGTAGTATATATGCAGTAAGAAAGTGGGATGCTGATCCATAAGTGAAATGTAGTATATACGCAGTAAGAAAGTGGGATGCTGATCCATAAGTGAAATGTAGTATATATGCAGTAAGAAAGTGGGATGCTGATCCATAAGTGGAATGTTGTACATATGCAGTAAGAAAGTGGGATGCTGATCCATAAGTGGAATGTAGTATATATGCAGTAAGAAAGTGGGATGCTTATCCATAAGTGAAATGTAGTATATATGCACATTTGACTTTTTTATATTTTTATATTGACCTTTTTATATATGTATATTAATATTATCTCTTAGTTTTCTTTTTATATCATTGTAAACTTGAGTTTTTCAATTTGTAAATTGCCATTCAAGTACCTTAATAAACTTATTATTATTATTAACACTAATCTGACAAACAATCAAGTTGTTTGGCGGATATGAAATGGCGAATTCGATGTCAAGAGCACTGAAGTTTTTCCAAACGCATTCATCTTTATTGGTGCTAAGGTCACCCACATGAAAAAAAAATCTAAGAACAATCCGTCTTGTTTGTCCGTAAAAATCTCAGCACAAAACCAAATGATAAGAAGATATGTGTAAAGAAGGACTTTTACAGGATTCGACGACGAAGAAGTAACGTCCGAAATTTAGTTCGTTACACGGTGTTCAAGCTATTTACATGTATTCGTGCCATCATTTCTGCTTTATACCAGGCTTTATACAGGGTCTGGAAGGGGGGATCCGGATCCCGAATCACGCAATATTTTTTCCCTAAATCCCGCATCCTGCGACATTTTGCTATCCTTTCCCGAATCCCGCATTTAACTTTTTTTCAACTTAAAGTAATATATTGCATGACGACCATAAGAGCGTCTGCGTAGGAGTCTATGGGTAAGGACGGATTAGGGTGAAGCACAGGGAGCCCAAACTCTGTTTAGAGCCTGTACTCTTGGGGTGTGACCACATGACTCAAATCCCTCGAGACATAAAGACATAAACAATAAAGAGAAGCTAATGAGGAATTTTAAAATGCTTTGTTGATACCAACCAACATGGCAGCTATGACATAAGGTGTACTAAAAGAATGGAACCTATTATGTTATTTCTATATGCTGCTTTCTTACAACCCATAAAGCATTTCAATTAGGTTCATTTGCATCAAATTTGAGGGGCACTTTGTATAAATACAATATTTAACTGGGCACACATTCCCACGGGGGATAATTTAATGATATGCAAGACTATATAACAAGTAACTAGCGTTTCGTTTGGCGTTAGCAAACTGGCGTTAGGAGTCTATCTATCGAGTGAAGAATGTAAGTATGATTTTTTTTTTGAATATCAGTGTAACTATGGTCATACACGGATAGAATATTGTGTTAGAGGTTATGACTTTTGACCTGATAAATCGATATCTCGAATATTCACGATCCTTATAAATGCTACAAAAATATAAAGAAGTAGGTTCCGCGGAGAATCACTAAACTTTTATAGAGTGCCTATATACATGGAAAGAAACCCATGGAAAAGGTATGTAGGATCGAATGTGTGTATAGATGGTGGATCTATAACGACTTGATGGAAAAATCCGGCATTCGAAGAAGGAATTTGATTTTTATTTACAAAACTGTTTACGGAGGGCACAAAAGCATCTGAAAACGATCATGTCGATAAAACTCTTCCACTTAAATCCCAAAATATTTTGAAACTTAGCTATAAAACATGACTGTGCTCTTCACGATCGTATTTTCTAGTTTTTAAATATTTGGCGATGAGAGGATATAGTATTGATGAATACTAGCGAATTTTTTTTTTTTTACTTTGGCCATACAAAAATTTATACAAAATGTGCAAACTGATTAGTACAAATAACATTTGAAAGACATTTAAAAAACATTTAATTGCTTTCTTTATGCCTGTAGACCTGATTCAAGTCTGGAAGTATGGAAGACAAACTTGTCATTGAGGTACTGCACTCCACTGATTTGAAACCTATGTATATGATGTTAGCTTGGGGTCAATATTCTTAGCATTTTACCATTTAATTTTACGACGTTTTGGCAATACTTAGGGGTGCAATCTTCTTCGGGTTTGGTCTACTTGATGACCATGAATATTCTTGTGAAATTATAACCAGCGAAGAGAAGGCTTCAGAATCATGAACATAATGTTCATTATTGATATTTTTCTTTTTTAGGAACGAGAATTAATCGAGAAGATTGAACAGAAAATGGTAATTAATCAAGGGTCAAACTTTTGACAATGATTATGACTGTCTCTTATAAATTTTCCATTTTTTTAAAAAAAATTTAAAATTATTTTTAAAGAACATACCAGGGGCAGATCCAGCCGAGGGGCAAAGGGGGCTGTAGCCCATCCCCCTTCAGCTATGTTTTTTGAAATGGAACAGAACGTACATTTTTAAATATCTTTCCAAGTTCTGCAGTGTCATTGTCAACATTCAGTCAAGCCCCTCCTTATATTTTTAGCTGGATCCGCCCCTGCATACGTCTATGATTACAATAAATAATATCTAATCAATATAGAATAATATAAGAATTATGATTAAGCTACTATAAAATTCATTGATATAGACATTTTATGATTTTTATGTATTTATTATTTTATTCTCTGAACTGTGACACATAAGAACCCTTAATATATTTTTCTTTTCTGCAGGAAGAGATCGAACAAGCAATGCAAGAGTTGCAGGAATTAATAACCGTAAGTTATGCAAACTATCAGAGAAATATGTTCTAGTCAAATCAGTTTTTTGTCAGAGCTCAGTAGTTTTTACCAGAACCAGGTACTAAATTGTGAAAATTATATTGTGTCAAATTTATTTCATACAGAGTACTGGTGAAGAGGGGGTAGAGTACTGGTGAAGAGGGGGTAGAGTACTGGTGAAGAGGGGTAGAGTACTGGTGAAGAGGGGGTAGAGTACTGGTGAAGAGGGGGTAGAGTACTGGTGAAGAGGGGGTAGAGTACTGGTGAAGAGGGGGTAGAGTACTGGTGAAGAGGGGGTAGAGTACTGGTGAAGAGGGGGTAGAGTACTGGTGAAGAGGGGTAGAGTTTGGCACAATAGCGCTAAAAATCATAGTCGTGGAAGAGGGATAAAACAGCAACAACAAGAAAGAAAACTAAAAGAAAACTTTAAAGAATAATAGTTACCAAATAGTGTTTCCGTTACCAAATAGGCCCCAGGAAGCTAAACCCCATAAACCCCTTGAATCCTTGGCAAACAAAGCTAACCAGGTCAGTATAGATGTATTCACACTTTGAGCATCGTTGCGAAACGCCTTTTTCTTCAAAGTAATTTTAAAGCTCAAAGCACAATTTTTGGCGATTTTTTTTCAGCTGGCAGAAAAAATGCAAATTATGTTTGAAGAGTGTGCCAAACAGACCCAAGTAAGCTTAGACAATATTTTATAATGTATTTATCTTTATCTTTATCCCTGCCACTACTCAATATATATATTTCTTTCTGCATGATATTGTATAATATGTTAAAAAGTCATGGACCTGACACTGTAAGTGTTAGTTGAGAATATTCTGAACTAGTTTTCCAGTCAGAATATATGTTGAAACCTAGCACCTTATAATATAAAAATAAAAGTTCAGTTTTGATCATCGTATTCATACATCGCGCGCGTATGTTTGTCATAAAAACGATGGGACAGTGGCGTAGCGAGGGGTGAGGGCGGTCGCTGATGTATGATGTCAATGCGGCGTAGGGAGGGGGACGGGCACGTGCCCTCCCACATTTTTGGTAATTAGTTTTTATTCTAGGTGCCCCCCCCCCCCCCCCTATATCCGAGGTCCTCGCTATGCCACTGTGATGGAATAAGTATATGCGTTGCGCGCTGTACGGTTGTTTTCAAATAATAAATAAAATAATGGAAATTAACTTGGAGTGGCCCTCTTTTCACTGGATTTCAATTGGAATTTTCTCAAATATAGAATTTAGAAGTTGAAACACTCGTACTCGTTTTTGAAATACTACTTAAGGAATGATACCAATGGCTGTGGGCTCCCTGTGGGCAAGATGGTATCTTTAAGCTGAACACTGAACTATTACAAATTAATCTCGCATTTTGCCTTCCATTGATCAAACATTTACCAGTTCAGAACGTTGTAAATTTAATGGACGGAAGCCAAAACATCCGTAGATCAAATTTTTACTCTTGTTAATATTGATTGAGAGGGATGCTCGTTCAATCCCAATATGACTACCACACACACTTCACGTTTACAGCCGTTTGTTTTGTTGTTAGGTTCTAGAGAACTCAAGAGGGTTGGTGTCCACTGAGATTCCTCAGCCAGGTAAATCAGTTCTCCAATCCGTGTAGCTTAGGGGTTTTCGATGGCGGTTGCAGGGTTTGGATAGAATATTTCATTTTATATAATAGATCAGTCTTTTTCTAATGGCAACACACCCATGGACATTCACTAAACTTGACGGGCCGCGGTGCCAGAAAAATAGAAAAAATATCGTTTTTTCCATGTCAAACATTGTTTTTGTCTTTGGAAAGGCTTAAGGCTGTCACTACCTGAGGTTAGGGACGGGCAATTTGATATTTGATGGGGGGTGGGCTAAATGCCCAAAAAATATCGAGCAAGGTCTCGATCCCTTAAAAAAACGTGCAACGTCAAATACGGAAAAAAATATCGAGCGAGCTTATAAATTCCATTTCAAGATTTCACTTCTTTTGAACCAAATGAAATAATCGACTTTTGAAGGAAGTCTAATGCCTCTCAAACCGCTGAAATGTCGCATTTCCGAGAGTCTGAATTTCAAAATTTTTCGGGGAACCATACTAATTCCTCAAGCCTACGGCGGTCGACTAACATGACGTCATTTCCACGTCATTATTTCAGATCAGCGGGTTGAACCCCCTTTTCAAAGATTCCTGGGTCCGCCCTTTAGGCTTGTTGAATTTGTCTTTTTTGACCCGTTGCGTTTCGTTGCACACGCAAGCTCTTAGCAATAGATATCTGCCTTGCCTGAGTGGAACGAGAATTGTCTTTATTGATCTGATAGTAGTAATCATCAAGCATAGTGATTTTAGAAATGGATATAACAATTCAATACGAAGCGAATTCTTTATCCTTATGAAAGGTAAACTGTATGAGCTTCCAGCCAAAATAAGTTATTTATTTCTAGATATGTTTTAGCAATAGAGCGAAAACACTAGAACCATGAAACAAAATCAAATTGTTAGTGTTTAATAGTTCTTATTTAGCGACTATTAGTTACTATAAAAGACAAGTAAAGTTGTAATGAGGTATTGTTTCCTTTTGTATTTGTTGTTTCTGGTTGAGTGATATTGACTAAATAGTACATTAATGCAAAGGGTCTTTTTTTTTCCCAGTCTCTTTCCCCAAAAAAACCAAAATGCGCCGCTACGCAGGCTACCCCCACCAAGACCCCTGGCTCCCTACATAATTCCTGTGGTTAGCCCATGATGCTTTGAGGACTTGTTTGTTTACCAGGATGGCGGAATGCGTGGCTTAAAGGTCCTTAAAATATCGACTTTTATGATCCGGTAAGAAATGCTCACATACTAAACTGAACTATACAGACACTAAGATAAGGTTTATTTCTTCCCCTTTAGATATTTATTTTGTGCTTCTTGGGTTTTTTCGTCCTTCAAAAAGGCATTTTATTCTGAACCGTAGCACTATAGCTTACCGAGGGCTTTTCCCCCTAAATGCTTTGTAATAAATTGATAAATAAGTTGGCTCCGCATAGAAAAATAGAACTGGTTTTGTGAGCTGTTAAATTTGTTTTAAAGTTAACATTAAATGAATACAGATGTTTGTTCCTTTTTGTTTGCTGTTGCTCTTTTTACTTTTTTATTCTTGGGGATTTTTGCTCACCTTGCGTGACCTAACGTGATGCCCTCCCGGGGGGGGGGGGGGGGTACTCCCCTATATTTGCTGTACGGGTATGTGCCGCCCGATAGGGTATGGTTTTTTGGCTTTTAGGTCTGGGGTAGGGTATCATATTTTTACAATTTGTCTGGGGAAGGGTAAGGTTTTTGTCTGGGATAGGGTATCTTTTTGACATTTTTTTCTGGGATAGGGTTATGTTTTAGTTGTTTTAGCCTGGTAAGCTACGTTTTCTGCCACCACAAAAAAAACAAAAAAAACAAAAACAAAAAAAAAAAGATTTAAATTCAATTAAACAATTGCCAAATAGTTATTGAAATCTGTTGAAGAACTGTTTTTTGCATGTCAACAAAATGTAATAAGACTGACATGTAGTTAACACTACTGTTTGTTTAAAATGAGGTCATGACAACCATTTCTGGTCTTTACGATTCTTAGGTTTAGTCTGGGGTAGGGTATATGAAATCAAAATTCTAGGTCTGGGATAGGGTCAGGGGTTTGAGGACCTGGCGGTACACCCACACCCAAGTTGGGGTGGTAGTACCCCCCCCCCCCCCTTTGGATGCCCTCCTCTGATTCGCTGAAATGATTTTGGTGGGCAAAACATTCATTTGCTTCTTTGACTTCTTTCGTGCCATTTGTGAAAGTTTTGTAGATTGATAGGAAAGTTTTGCTATCCCTTATTGAATGAATCATGAGCAGAAGGGTTCTTCCATGAAGTTTTAATGTCTTCCACTTCAAAATAAGATTTTGAAAGCATAGTCAGCTTGAATTTGTTGCAACGAAGAGCCTGCCAATGAATTAACACACCAGAATTTTATTTTCAAGGAAATTGAAAACAATACCCTTTCATGGTCACGAGTATTATTTGGGGGGTCATTACTCCAGTGTATATCCGAGGTGAAATTTTTTTTTTTCATCGTTCCTTCCATCACAAATCTGCTGTGTACATTTCTTTTGTATTTTCATGTTAGGTTCGCATGTATTATAATTTTGAGAGGGGTCAATTCTGGATTACCCCCTAGCTGTTGTGTATCCATCCTTATCATAAACACTGATATTTCTTGCAGCTACATCATATTACATATCAGTTCGTACCAGGGATGTGATTGGTAAAGGTAAAGGTTGACCTTAGAGTGCTTACACTTTGTCCATGAAATAAGATCTAAATAGTTACTACCAAATAGTTTTTATTTAGTGACTATTAGTCACTATCACTCAACTGGAACAGCTTCAGTAACAATAAAGTATGCCTCTATTAAATAAAGTATTATCTTTCTATTGTCTTGAGTATTTGATTTTCCTTGTGTATCATTACTAAAGGACTTATTTTCCATCCTTCATAAATAATGGATATTTTTTCAAAGGGGTAAAAATGGACCAAAATCAGTCTAAACCTTTGGCTATAGTCCATACTTTGTGTCTGAAAATGGCCAAAAAAGGACCTAGTTTTCATCCTTGATAAATAAATGATTTTTTTCAACAGGGTGAAAATGGACCAAAATCCGTCAGAACCGTAGACTATAGTCCATGCTTTTTGCCTGAAAATGGCCAAAAAGGACCTAGCTATTTTCCATCCTTTATCATTAATGGATATCTTTTGAAAAGGGGTGAAAACGATCAAAATTTGGTCAAAACTGTGGGCTATAGTCCACGCTTTTTGACTGAAAATGGTTAAAAATGACATATTTTCCTTCCTTCATAAATAATGAATATTTTTTTGAAAGGCGTGAAAATGGACTAAAATCGGTGTAAACCGTGGCCTATAGTCCATGCTTTTTATCTAAAAATGGCCAAAAATGATCTATTTTGCGTTCTTCATGACTAATGGATATTTTTTCGAAAGGGGTGTAAATGGACCAAAATCGGTATAAACCGTGGGCTATACTCCATGCTTTTTCTCTAAAAATGGCCAAAAATGATCTATTTTTCATTCTTCATAAATAATGGATATTTTTTCAAAAGGCCTGAATATGAACTAAAATCGAAATAAACCGTGGCCTATAGTCCATGCTTTTTATCTGAAAAAGGATAAAAATGACATTTTTTTCATCATTCATAAATAATGGATATTTTTTCAAAAGGGGTGAAAATGGACCAAAATCGGTCTAAACCGTGGGCTATGCTTTTTGCCTGAAAATGGTCAAAAATGACATATTTTTTTCCATCCTTCATTAATAATACTTAGATATTTTTAAAAAGGGGTGAAAATGGACCAAAATTGGTCTAAACCGTTGGCTATAGTCAATGCTTTTTACCTGAAAATGATTAAAAATAACATATTTTCCTTCCTTCATAAATAATGGATATTTGTTTGAAAGGGGTGTAAATTGGATCAAAATCGGTCTAAACCGTGGGCTATAGTTCATACTTTTTGCCTAAAAATGGCCAAAAATGACCTATTTCCCACACTTCATAAATAATGGCTATTTTTTCAAAAGGGGTTTAAACATTGAAAAATCAGTCAAAACCGTGTACTATACTCCATGCTTTTTGACTGAAAATGATTAAAAAGACATATTTTCCTTCCTTTATAAATAATGGATATTTTTTGGAAAGGGGTGAAAATGGACCAAAATCGGTCTAAACCATGGACTATAGTCCATGCTTTTTGACTGAAAATGGTTAAAAATGACATATTTTCCATTCCTCATAAATTCTACATAATTTTTCGAAAGGGGTGAAAATGGACCAAAATTGGTCTAAACCGTGGGTTATAGTCCATACTCTTTGTCTGAAAATGGCCAAAAAGGACCTTTTTTCCTTCCTTCATAAATAATGGATATTTTTTTGAAAGGGGTGTAAATGGACCAAAATCGGTCTAAACCGTAGGCTATAGTCCATGCTTTTTATCTAAAAATGGCAAAAAATGATCTATTTTGCGTTCTTCATGACTAATAAATATTTTTTTGAAAGGCGTGAAAATGGACTAAAATCAGCATAAACCGTGGCCTATAGTCCATCCTTTTTATCTGAAAAACAATAAAAATGACATTTTTTTCATCATTCATAAATAATGGATATTTTTTCGAAAGGGGTGAGAACGGACCAAAATTGGTCTAAACCGTGGGCTATAGTCAATGCTTTTTGCCCCAAAATGGCTAAAAATGACCTATTTTACATGCATCAAATATAATGCATAATTTTCTCAAAGGTGTGAAAAACACCCAAAATTGATCAAAACCATGGGCTATAGTCCATGCTTTTTGCCCCAAAATGGCCAAAAATGCCCTTTTTTTCATCCATCAAAAATAATGCATAATTTTCTCCAAGGTGTGAAAAACTCCCAAAATTGATCAAAACCATGGGCTATAGTCCATGCTTTTTGCCCCAAAATGGCCAAAAATGACCTATTTTGCATCCTTCATAAATAATGCATAATTTTCTCCAAGGTGTGAAAAACACCCAAAATTGATCAAAACCATGGGCTATAGTCCATGCTTTTTGCCCCAAAATGGCCAAAAATGACCTATTTTGCGTTCTTCATAAATAATGCAAAATTTTCTCAAAGGTGTGAAAAACAACCAAATATGATCAAAACCATGGGCTATAGTCCATGCTTTTTGCCCCAAAATGGCCAGAAATGCCCTTTTTTTCATCCATCATAAATAATGCATAATTTTCTCAAAAGTGTGAAAAACACCCAAAATTGATCAAAACCATGGGCTATAGTCCATGCTTTTTGCCCCAAAATGGCCAAAAATGACCTATTTTGCGTTCTTCATAAATAATGGATAATTTTCTCAAAGGTGTGAAAACCACCCAAAATTGATCAAAACCATGGGCTATAGTCCATGCTTTTTGCCCCAAAATCGCCAAAAATGACCTCTTTTGCTTCATTCATAAATAATGCATAATTTTCTCCAAGGTGTGAAAAACAACCAAATATGATCAAAACCATGGGCTATAGTCCATGCTTTTTGCCCCAAAATGGCCAAAAATGACCTATTTTGCGTCCTTCATAAATAATGCAAAAATTTCTCAAAGGTGTGAAAAACACCCAAATATGATCAAAACCATGGGCTATAGTCCATGCTTTTTGCCCCAAAATGGCCAAAAATGACCTATTTTGCATTCTTCATAAATAATGCATAATTTTCTCAAAGGTGTGAAAAACACCCAAAATTGATCAAAACCATGGGCTATAGTCCATGCTTTTTGCCCCAAAATGGCCAAAAATGACCTCTTTTGCTTCATTCATAAATAATGCATAATTTTCTCCCAGGTGTGAAAAACAACCAAATATGATCAAAACCATGGGCTATAGTCCATGCTTTTTGCCCCAAAATCGCCAAAAATGACCTCTTTTGCTTCATTCATAAATAATGCATAATTTTCTCCAAGGTGTGAAAAACAACCAAATATGATCAAAACCATGGGCTATAGTCCATGCTTTTTGCCCCAAAATGGCCAAAAATGACCAATTTTGCGTTCTTCATAAATAATGCATAATTTTCTCAAAGGTGTGAAAAACACCCAAAATATATCAAAACCATGGGCTATAGTCCATGCTTTTTGCTCAAAAACACCTATTTTTGAAGGTTTGTCAATTTTTCATAATTTTCTCGAAGGTGTGAAAAACACCCAAAATTGATCAAAACCATGGGCTATAGTCCATGCTTTTTACCCCAAAATGGCCAAAAATGCCCTTTTTTTCATCCATCAAAAATAATGCATAATTTTCTCCAAGGTTTGAAAAACACCCAAATATGATCAAAACCATGGGCTATAGTCCATGCTTTTTGCCCCAAAATGGCCAAAAATGACCTATTTTGCGTCCTTCATAAATAATGCAAAATTTTCTCAAAGGTGTGAAAAACACCCAAATATGATCAAAACCATGGGCTATAGTCCATGCTTTTTGCCCCAAAATGGCCAAAAATGACCTATTTTGCTTCCTTCATAAATAATGCATAATTTTCTCAAAGGTGTGAAAAACACCCAAATATGATCAAAACCATGGGCTATAGTCCATGCTTTTTGCCCCAAAATGACCAAAAATGACCTATTTTGCGTCCTTCATAAATAATGCAAAATTTTCTCAAAGGTGTGAAAAACACCCAAATATGATCAAAACCATGGGCTATAGTCCATGCTTTTTGCCCCAAAATGGCCAAAAATGACCTATTTTTCATCCATCATAAATAATGCATAATTTTCTCAAAAGTGTGAAAAACACCCAAAATTGATCAAAACCATGGGCTATAGTCCATGCTTTTTGCCCCAAAATGGCCAAAAATGACCTATTTTTCATGCATCAAAAATAATGGATAATTTTCTCGAAGGTGTGAAAAACACCCAAAATTGATCAAAACCATGGGCTATAGTCCATGCTTTTTACCCCAAAATGGCCAAAAATGCCCTTTTTTCATCCATCAAAAATAATGCATAATTTTCTCCAAGGTTTGAAAAACACCCAAATATGATCAAAACCATGGGCTATAGTCCATGCTTTTTGCCCCAAAATGGCCAAAAATGACCTATTTTTCATGCATCATAAATAATGCATAATTTTCTTAAAGTTGTGAAAAACACCCAAATATGATCAAAACCATGGGCTATAGTCCATGCTTTTTGCCCCAAAATGGCCAAAAATGATCTATTTTTCATCCACCAAATATAATGCATAATTTTCTCCAAGGTGTGAAAAACACCCAAAATATATCAAAACCATGGGCTATAGTCCATGCTTTTTGCTCAAAAACACCTATTTTTGAAGGTTTGTCAATTTTTCATAATTTTCAAAAAGGTGTGAAAAACACCCAAAATTGATCAAAACCATGGGCTATAGTCCATGCTTTTTGCCCCAAAATGGCCAAAAATGACCTATTTTGCGTTCTTCATAAATAATGCATAATTTTCTCAAAGGTGTGAAAAACACCCAAAATTGATCAAAACCATGGGCTATAGTCCATGCTTTTTGCCCCAAAATGGCCAAAAATGACCTATTTTGCGTTCTTCATAAATAATGCATAATTTTCTCAAAGGTGTGAAAAACACCCAAAATTGATCAAAACCATGGGCTATAGTCCATGCTTTTTGCCCCAAAATGGCCAAAAATGACCTATTTTGCATTCTTCATAAATAATGCATAATTTTCTCAAAGGTGTGAAAAACACCCAAAATTGATCAAAACCATGGGCTATAGTCCATGCTTTTTGCCCCAAAATGGCCAAAAATGACCTATTTTACATGCATCAAATATAATGCATAATTTTCTCAAAGGTGTGAAAAACACCCAAAATTGATCAAAACCATGGGCTATAGTCCATGCTTTTTGCCCCAAAATGGCCAAAAATGCCCTTTTTTTCATCCATCAAAAATAATGCATAATTTTCTCAAAGATGTGAAAAACTCCCAAAATTGATCAAAACCATGGGCTATAGTCCATGCTTTTTGCCCCAAAATGGCCAAAAATGACCTATTTTGCATCCTTCATAAATAATGCATAATTTTCTCCAAGGTGTGAAAAACACCCAAAATTGATCAAAACCATGGGCTATAGTCCATGCTTTTTGCCCCAAAATGGCCAAAAATGACCTATTTTGCGTTCTTCATAAATAATGCAAAATTTTCTCAAAGGTGTGAAAAACAACCAAATATGATCAAAACCATGGGCTATAGTCCATGCTTTTTGCCCCAAAATGGCCAGAAATGCCCTTTTTTTCATCCATCATAAATAATGCATAATTTTCTCAAAAGTGTGAAAAACACCCAAAATTGATCAAAACCATGGGCTATAGTCCATGCTTTTTGCCCCAAAATGGCCAAAAATGACCTATTTTTCATGCATCAAAAATAATGGATAATTTTCTCGAAGGTGTGAAAAACACCCAAAATTGATCAAAACCATGGGCTATAGTCCATGCTTTTTCCCCCAAAATGGCCAAAAATGACCTATTTTGCGTTCTTCATAAATAATGCATAATTTTCTCAAAGGTGTGAAAAACACCCAAAATTGATCAAAACCATGGGCTATAGTCCATGCTTTTTGCCCCAAAATGGCCAAAAATGACCTATTTTGCGTTCTTCATAAATAATGCATAATTTTCTCAAAGGTGTGAAAAACACCCAAAATTGATCAAAACCATGGGCTATAGTCCATGCTTTTTGCCCCAAAATGGCCAAAAATGACCTATTTTGCATTCTTCATAAATAATGCATAATTTTCTCAAAGGTGTGAAAAACACCCAAAATTGATCAAAACCATGGTCTATAGTCCATGCTTTTTGCCCCAAAATGGCCAAAAATGACCAATTTTGCGTTCTTCATAAATAATGCAAAATTTTCTCAAAGGTGTGAAAAACACCCAAAATTGATCAAAACCATGGGCTATAGTCCATGCTTTTTGCCCCAAAATGGCCAAAAATGACCTATTTTACATGCATCAAAAATAATGCATAATTTTCTCAAAGGTGTGAAAAACACCCAAAATTGATCACAACCATGGGCTATAGTCCATGCTTTTTGCCCCAAAATGGCCAAAAATGACCTATTTTGCGTCCTTCATAAATAATGCAAAATTTTCTCAAAGGTTTGAAAAACACCCAAATATGATCAAAACCATGGGCTATAGTCCATGCTTTTTGCCCCAAAATGGCCAAAAATGACCTATTTTTCATGCATCATAAATAATGCATAATTTTCTTAAAGTTGTGAAAAACACCCAAAATTGATCAAAACCATGGTCTATAGTCCATGCTTTTTGCCCCAAAATGGCCAAAAATGACCAATTTTGCTTCCTTCATAAATAATGCAAAATTTTCTCAAAGGTGTGAAAAACACCCAAAATTGATCAAAACCATGGGCTATAGTCCATGCTTTTTGCCCCAAAATGGCCAAAAATGACCTATTTTACATGCATCAAAAAAAATGATAATTTTCTCAAAGGTGTGAAAAACACCCAAAATTGATCAAAACCATGGGCTATAGTCCATGCTTTTTGCCCCAAAATGGCCAAAAATGACCTATTTTGCGTTCTTCATAAATAATGCATAATTTTCTCAAAGGTGTGAAAAACACCCAAAATTGATCAAAACCATGGGCTATAGTCCATGCTTTTTGCCCCAAAATGGCCAAAAATGACCTATTTTGCATTCTTCATAAATAATGCATAATTTTCTCAAAGGTGTGAAAAACACCCAAAATTGATCAAAACCATGGGCTATAGTCCATGCTTTTTCCCCCAAAATGGCCAAAAATGACCTATTTTGCGTTCTTCATAAATAATGCATAATTTTCTCAAAGTTGTGAAAAACACCCAAATATGATCAAAACCATGGGCTATAGTCCATGCTTTTTGCCCCAAAATGGCCAAAAATGACCTATTTTTCATCCATCATAAATAATGCATAATTTTCTCAAAGATGTGAAAAACACCCAAAATTGATCAAAACCATGGTCTATAGTCCATGCTTTTTGCCCCAAAATGGCCAAAAATGACCAATTTTGCGTTCTTCATAAATAATGCAAAATTTTCTCAAAGGTGTGAAAAACACCCAAAATTGATCAAAACCATGGGCTATAGTCCATGCTTTTTGCCCCAAAATGGCCAAAAATGACCTATTTTACATGCATCAAAAATAATGCATAATTTTCTCAAAGGTGTGAAAAACACCCAAAATTGATCACAACCATGGGCTATAGTCCATGCTTTTTGCCCCAAAATGGCCAAAAATGACCTATTTTGCGTCCTTCATAAATAATGCAAAATTTTCTCAAAGGTTTTAAAAACACCCAAATATGATCAAAACCATGGGCTATAGTCCATGCTTTTTGCCCCAAAATGGCCAAAAATGACCTATTTTTCATGCATCATAAATAATGCATAATTTTCTTAAAGTTGTGAAAAACACCCAAAATTGATCAAAACCATGGTCTATAGTCCATGCTTTTTGCCCCAAAATGGCCAAAAATGACCGATTTTGCTTCCTTCATAAATAATGCAAAATTTTCTCAAAGGTGTGAAAAACACCCAAAATTGATCAAAACCATGGGCTATAGTCCATGCTTTTTGCCCCAAAATGGCCAAAAATGACCTATTTTACATGCATCAAAAAAAATGATAATTTTCTCAAAGGTGTGAAAAACACCCAAAATTGATCACAACCATGGGCTATAGTCCATGCTTTTTGCCCCAAAATGGCCAAAAATGACCTATTTTGCGTCCTTCATAAATAATGCAAAATTTTCTCAAAGGTGTGAAAAACACCCAAATATGATCAAAACCATGGGCTATAGTCCATGCTTTTTGCCCCAAAATGGCCAAAAATGACCTATTTTGCTTCCTTCATAAATAATGCATAATTTTCTCAAAGGTGTGAAAAACACCCAAAATTGATCAAAACCATGGGCTATAGTCCATGCTTTTTGCCCCAAAATGGCCAAAAATGACCTATTTTTCATCCATCATAAATAATGCATAATTTTCTCAAAAGTGTGAAAAACACCCAAAATTGATCAAAACCATGGGCTATAGTCCATGCTTTTTGCCCCAAAATGGCCAAAAATGACCTATTTTTCATGCATCAAAAATAATGGATAATTTTCTCCAAGGTGTGAAAAACACCCAAAATTGATCAAAACCATGGGCCATAGTCCATGCTTTTTGCCCCAAAATGACCAAAAATGACCAATTTTGCTTCCTTCATAAATAATGCAAAATTTTCTCAAAGGTGTGAAAAACACCCAAATATGATCAAAACCATGGGCTATAGTCCATGCTTTTTGTCCCAAAATGGCCAAAAATGACCTATTTTTCATCCATCATAAATAATGCATAATTTTCTCAAAAGTGTGAAAAACACCCAAAATTGATCAAAACCATGGGCTATAGTCCATGCTTTTTGCCCGAAAATGGCCAAAAATGCCCTTTTTTTCATCCATCAAAAATAATGCATAATTTTCTCCAAGGTGTGAAAAACACCCAAAATTGATCAAAACCATGGGCTATAGTCCATGCTTTTTGCCCCAAAATGGCCAAAAATGACCAATTTTGCGTTCTTCATAAATAATGCATAATTTTCTCAAAGGTGTGAAAAACACCCAAAATATATCAAAACCATGGGCTATAGTCCATGCTTTTTGCTCAAAAACACCTATTTTTGAAGGTTTGTCAATTTTTCATAATTTTCTCGAAGGTGTGAAAAACACCCAAAATTGATCAAAACCATGGGCTATAGTCCATGCTTTTTACCCCAAAATGGCCAAAAATGCCCTTTTTTTCATCCATCAAAAATGATGCATAATTTTCTCCAAGGTTTGAAAAACACCCAAATATGATCAAAACCATGGGCTATAGTCCATGCTTTTTGCCCCAAAATGGCCAAAAATGACCTATTTTTCATGCATCATAAATAATGCATAATTTTCTTAAAGTTGTGAAAAACACCCAAAATTGATCAAAACCATGGGCTATAGTCCATGCTTTTTCCCCCAAAATGGCCAAAAATGACCTATTTTGCGTTCTTCATAAATAATGCATAATTTTCTCCAAGGTGTGAAAAACAACCAAATATGATCAAAACCATGGGCTATAGTCCATGCTTTTTGCCCCAAAATGGCCAAAAATGACCTATTTTGCGTACTTCATAAATAATGCATAATTTTCTCAAAGGTGTGAAAAACTCCCAAAATTGATCAAAACCATGGGCTATAGTCCATGCTTTTTGCCCCAAAATGGCCAAAAATGACCTATTTTGCGTTCTTCATAAATAATGCATAATTTTCTCAAAGGTGTGAAAAACACCCAAAATTGATCAAAACCATGGGCTATAGTCCATGCTTTTTGCCCCAAAATGGCCAAAAATGACCTATTTTGTGTTCTTCATAAATAATGCATAATTTTCTCAAAGGTGTGAAAAACACCCAAAAATGATCAAAACCATGGGCTATAGTCCATGCTTTTTGCCCCAAAATGGCCAAAAATGACCTATTTTGCGTCATTCATAAATAATGGATAATTTTCTCGAAGGTGTGAAAAACACCCAAAATTGATCAAAACCATGGGCTATAGTCCATGCTTTTTACCCCAAAATGGCCAAAAACGACCTATTTTGCGTCCTTCATAAATAATGCATAATTTTCTCAAAGGTGTGAAAAACACCCAAAATATATCAAAACCATGGGCTATAGTCCATGCTTTTTGCTCAAAAACACCTATTTTTGAAGGTTTGTCAATTTTTCATAATTTTCAAAAAGGTGTGAAAAACACCCAAAATTGATCAAAACCATGGGCTATAGTCCATGCTTTTTGCCCCAAAATGGCCAAAAATGACCAATTTTGCTTCCTTCATAAATAATGCAAAATTTTCTCAAAGGTGTGAAAAACACCCAAAATTGATCAAAACCATGGTCTGTAGTCCATGCTTTTTGCCCCAAAATGGCCAAAAATGACCTATTTTGCGTCATTCATAAATAATGCATAATTTTCTCAAAGGTGTGAAAAACACCAAAATATGATCAAAACCATGGGCTATAGTCCATGCTTTTTGCCCCAAAATGGCCAAAAATGACCTATTTTGCTTCCTCATAAATAATGCATAATTTTCTCAAAGGTGTGAAAAACACCCAAAATTGATCAAAACCATGGGCTATACCAAAAATGACCTATTTTTCATCCATCATAAATAATGCATAATTTTCTCAAAAGTGTGAAAAACACCGAAAATTGATCAAAACCATGGGCTATAGTCCATGCTTTTTACCCCAAAATGGCCAAAAACGACCTATTTTGCGTACTTCATAAATAATGCATAATTTTCTCAAAGGTGTGAAAAACACCCAAAATATATCAAAACCATGGGCTATAGTCCATGCTTTTTGCTCAAAAACACCTATTTTTGAAAGTTGTCAATTTTTCATAATTTTCAAAAAGGTGTGAAAAACACCCAAAATTGATCAAAACCATGGGCTATAGTCCATGCTTTTTTGCCCCAAAATGGCCAAAAATGACCTATTTTTTCATGCATCATAAATAATGCATAATTTTCTCAAAGGTGTGAAAAACACCCAAATATGATCAAAACCATTGGCTATAGTCCATGCTTTTTGCCCCCAAAATGACCAAAAATGACCTATTTTTCATGCATCAAAAATAATGGATAATTTTCTCGAAGGTGTGAAAAACACCCAAAATTGATCAAAAACCATGGGCTATAGTCCATGCTTTTTACCCCAAAAATGGCCAAAAACGACCTATTTTGCGTCCTTCATAAATAATGCATAATTTTCTCAAAGGTGTGAAAAACACCCAAAATATATCAAAACCATGGGCTATAGTCCATGCTTTTTGCTCAAAAACACCTATTTTTGAAGGTTTGTCAATTTTTCATAATTTTCAAAAAGGTGTGAAAAACACCCAAAATTGATCACAACCATGGGCTATAGTCCATGCTTTTTGCCCCAAAATGGCCAAAAAATGACCAATTTTGCTTCCTTCATAAATAATGCAAAATTTTCTCAAAGGTGTGAAAAACACCCAAAATTGATCAAAACCATGGTCTATAGACCATGGCTTTTTTGCCCCAAAATGGCCAAAAATGACCTATTTTGCGTCCTTCATAAATAATGCAAAATTTTCTCAAAGGTTGTTGAAAAAACACCCAAATATGATCAAAACCATGGGCTATAGTCCATGCTTTTTGCCCCAAAAATGGCCAAAAATGACCTATTTTGCTTCCCTTCATAAATAATGCATAATTTTCTCAAAGGTGTGAAAAACACCCAAAATTGATCAAAACCATGGGCTATAGTCCATGCTTTTTACCCCCAAAATGGCCAAAAATGCCCTTTTTTTCATCCATCAAAAATAATGCATAATTTTCTCCAAGGTTTGAAAAACACCCAAATATGATCAAAACCATGGGCTATAGTCCATGCTTTTTGCCCCAAAATAACCAAAAAATGACCTATTTTTCATGCATCATAAATAATGCATAATTTTCTTAAAGTTGTGAAAAACACCCAAAATTGATCAAAAACCATGGGCTATAGTCCATGCTTTTTGCCCCAAAATGGCCAAAAATGACCTATTTTTCATCCATCATAAATAATGCATAATTTTCTCAAAAGTGTGAAAAACACCCAAAATTGATCAAAACCATGGGCTATAGTCCATGCTTTTTGCCCCAAAATGGCCAAAAATGACCTATTTTTCATCCATCAAAAATAATGCATAATTTTCTCCAAGGTGTGAAAAACACCCAAATATGATCAAAACCATGGGCTATAGTCCATGCTTTTTGCCCCAAAATGGCCAAAAATGCCCTTTTTTTCATCCATCAAAAATACTGCATAATTTTCTCCAAGGTTTGAAAAACACCCAAATATGATCAAAACCATGGGCTATAGTCCATGCTTTTTGCCCCCAAAATGGCCAAAAATGACCTATTTTTCATGCATCATAAAATAATGCATAATTTTCTTAAAGTTGTGAAAAACACCCAAAATTGATCAAAACCATGGGCTATAGTCCATGCTTTTTGCCCCAAAATAGCCAAAAATGACCTATTTTTCATCCATCATAAATAATGCATAATTTTCTCAAAAGTGTGAAAAACACCCAAAATTGATCAAAACCATGGGCTATAGTCCATGCTTTTTGCCCCAAAATGGCCAAAAATGACCTATTTTTCATCCATCAAAAATAATGCATAATTTTCTCCAAGGTGTGAAAAACACCCAAATATGATCAAAACCATGGGCTATAGTCCATGCTTTTTGCCCCAAAATGGCCAAAAATGATCTATTTTTCATCCACCAAATATAATGCATAATTTTCTCCAAGGTGTGAAAAACACCCAAAATATATCAAAACCATGGGCTATAGTCCATGCTTTTTGCTCAAAAACACCTATTTTTGAAGGTTTGTCAATTTTTCATAATTTTCAAAAAGGTGCTGAAAAACACCCAAAAATTGATCAAAACCATGGGCTATAGTCCATGCTTTTTGCCCCAAAATGGCCAAAAAATGCCCTTTTTTTCATCCATCAAAAATAATGCATAATTTTCTCCAAGGTTTGAAAAACACCCAAATATGATCAAAACCATGGGCTATAGTCCATGCTTTTTGCCCCAAAATGGCCAAAAATGACCTATTTTTTCATGCATCATAAATAATGCATAATTTTCTCAAAGGTGTGAAAAACACCCAAAAATGATCAAAACCATGGTCTGTAGTCCATGCTTTTTGCCCCAAAATGGCCAAAAATGACCTATTTTGCGTCATTCATAAATAATGCATAATTTTCTCAAAGGTGTGAAAAACACCCAAAATTGATCAAAACCATGGTCTATAGTCCATGCTTTTTGCCCCAAAATGGCCAAAAATGACCTATTTTGCGTCCTTCATAAATAATGCAAAATTTTCTCAAAGGTGTGAAAAACAGCCAAATATGATCAAAACCATGGGCTATAGTCCATGCTTTTTGCCCCAAAAATGGCCAAAAATGACCTATTTTGCTTCCTTCATAAATAATGCATAATTTTCTCAAAGGTGTGAAAAACACTCAGAATTGATCAAAACCATGGGCTATAGTCCATGCTTTTTACCCCAAAATGGCCAAAAATGCCCTTTTTTTCATCCATCAAAAATAATACATAATTTTCTCCAAGGTTTTGAAAAACACCCAAATATGATCAAAACCATGGGCTATAGTCCATGCTTTTTGCCCCAAAAATGGCCAAAAAATGACCTATTTTTCATGCATCATAAATAATGCATAATTTTCTTAAAGTTGTGATAAACAACCCAAAATTGATCAAAACCATGGGCTATAGTCCATGCTTTTTCCCCCAAAATGGCCAAAAATGACCTATTTTGCGTTCTTCATAAATAATGCATAATTTTCTCCAAGGTGTGAAAAACAACCAAATATGATCAAAACCATGGGCTATAGTCCATGCTTTTTGCCCCAAAATGACCAAAAATGACCTATTTTGCTTACTTCATAAATAATGCAAAATTTTCTCAAAGGTGTGAAAAACAACCAAATATGATCAAAACCATGGGCTATAGTCCATGCTTTTTACCCCAAAATGGCCATAAATGACCTATTTTGCGTACTTCATAAATAATGCATAATTTTCTCAAAGGTGTGAAAAACTCCCAAAATTGATCAAAACCATGGGCTATAGTCCATGCTTTTTGCCCCAAAATGGCCAAAAATGACCTATTTTGCGTTCTTCATAAATAATGCATAATTTTCTCAAAGGTGTGAAAAACACCCAAAATTGATCAAAACCATGGGCTATAGTCCATGCTTTTTGCCCCAAAACGGCCAAAAATGACCTATTTTGCTTCCTTCATAAATAATGCATAATTTTCTCCAAGGTGTGAAAAACAACCAAATATGATCAAAACCATGGGCTATAGTCCATGCTTTTTGCCCCAAAATGACCAAAAATGACCAATTTTGCTTCCTTCATAAATAATGCAAAATTTTCTCAAAGGTGTGAAAAACACCCAAATATGATCAAAACCATGGGCTATAGTCCATGCTTTTTGCCCCAAAATGGCCAAAAATGACCTATTTTTCATCCATCAAAAATAATGCATAATTTTCTCCAAGGTGTGAAAAACACCCAAATATGATCAAAACCATGGGCTATAGTCCATCCTTTTTGCCCCAAAATGGCCAAAAATGATCTATTTTTCATCCACCAAATATAATGCATAATTTTCTCCAAGGTGTGAAAAACACCCAAAATATATCAAAACCATGGGCTATAGTCCATGCTTTTTGCTCAAAAACACCTATTTTTAAAGGTTTGTCAATTTTTCATAATTTTCAAAAAGGTGTGAAAAACACCCAAAATTGATCAAAACCATGGGCTATAGTCCATGCTTTTTGTCCCAAAATGGCCAAAAATGATTTATTTTTCATCCATCAAAAATAATGCATAATTTTCAAAAAGGTGTGAAAAACACCCAAAATTGATCAAAACCATGGGCTATAGTCCATGCTTTTTGCCCCAAAATGGCCAAGAATGACTTATTTTGCGTCCTTCATAAATAATGCAAAATTTTCTCAAAGGTGTGAAAAACACCCAAATATGATCAAAACCATGGGCTATAGTCCATGCTTTTTGTCCCAAAATGGCCAAAAATGATCTATTTTTCATCCATCAAAAATAATGCATAATTTTCTCCAAGGTGTGAAAAACACCCAAATATGATCAAAACCATGGGCTATAGTCCATGCTTTTTGTCCAAAAATGGCCAAAAATGACCTATTTTTCATCCATCAAAAATAATGCATAATTTTCTCAAAGATGTGAAAAACACCCAAAATTGATCAAAACCATGGGCTATAGTCCATGCTTTTTACCCCAAAATGGCCAAAAATGCCCTTTTTTTCATCCATCAAAAATAATGCATAATTTTCTCCAAGGTGTGAAAAACACCCAAATATGATCAAAACCATGGGCTATAGTCCATGCTTTTTGCCCCAAAATGGCCAAAAATGATCTATTTTTCATCCATCAAATATAATGCATAATTTTCTCCAAGGTGTGAAAAACACCCAAATATGATCAAAACCATGGGCTATAGTCCATGCTTTTTGCCCCAAAATGGCCAAAAATGACCTATTTTTCATCCATCATAAATAATGCATAATTTTCTCAAAGATGTGAAAAAAAACCCAAATATGATCAAAACCATGGGCTATAGTCCATGCTTTTTGCCCCGAAATGGCCAAAAATGACCTATTTTTCATCCATCATAAATAATGCATAATTTTCTCAAAGGTGTGAAAAACACCCAAAATTGATCAAAACCATGGGCTATAGTCCATGCTTTTTGCCCCAAAATGGCCAAAAATGACCTATTTTTCATGCATCAAAAATAATGGATAATTTTCTCGAAGGTGTGAAAAACACCCAAATATGATCAAAACCATGGGCTATAGTCCATGCTTTTTGCCCCAAAATGGCCAAGAATGACTTATTTTGCGTCCTTCATAAATAATGCAAAATTTTCTCAAAGGTGTGAAAAAACACCCAAATATGATCAAAACCATGGGCTATGGTCCATGCTTTTTGTCCCAAAATGGCCAAAAATGATCTATTTTTCATCCATCAAAAATAATGCATAATTTTCTCCAAGGTGTGAAAAACACCCAAATATGATCAAAACCATGGGCTATAGTCCATGCTTTTTGCCCCAAAATGGCCAAAAATGATCTATTTTTCATCCATCAAATATAATGCATAATTTTCTCCAAGGTGTGAAAAACACCCAAAATATATCAAAACCATGGGCTATAGTCCATGCTTTTTGCTCAAAAAACACCTATTTTTGAAGGTTTGTCAATTTTTCATAATTTTCAAAAAGGTGTGAAAAACACCCAAAATTGATCAAAACCATGGGCTATAGTCCATGCTTTTTTGCCCCAAAATGGCCAAAAATGACCTATTTTTCATGCATCATAAATAATGCATAATTTTCTCAAAGGTGTGAAAAACACCCAAAAATGATCAAAACCATGGTCTATAGTCCATGCTTTTTGCCCCAAAATGGCTAAAAATGACCTATTTTGCGTCATTCATAAATAATGCATAATTTTCTCAAAGGTGTGAAAAACACCCAAAATTGATCAAAAGCATGGGCTATAGTCCATGCTTTTTGTCCCAAAATGGCCAAAAATGACCTATTTTTCATCCATCAAAAATAATGCATAATTTTCTCAAAGGTGTGAAAAACACCCAAAATTGATCAAAAGCATGGGCTATAGTCCATGCTTTTTACCCCAAAATGGCCAAAAATGACCTATTTTGCTTCCTTCATAAATAATGCATAATTTTCTCCAAGGTGTGAAAAACACCCAAATATGATCAAAACCATGGGCTATAGTTCATGCTTTTTGCCCCAAAATGGCCAAAAATGACCTATTTTGCGTCCTTCATAAATAATGCAAAATTTTCTCAAAGGTGTGAAAAACACCCAAATATGATCAAAACCATGGGCTATAGTCCATGCTTTTTGTCCCAAAATGGCCAAAAATGATTTATTTTTCATCCATCAAAAATAATGCATAATTTTCTCCAAGGTGTGAAAAACACCCAAATATGATCAAAACCATGGGCTATAGTCCATGCTTTTTGCCCCAAAATGGCCAAAAATGACCTATTTTACATGCATCAAAAATAATGCATAATTTTCTCAAAGGTGTGAAAAACACCCAAAATTGATGAAAACCATGGGCTATAGTCCATGCTTTTTGTCCCAAAATGGCCAAAAATGATCTATTTTTCATCTATCAAAAATAATGCATAATTTTCTCCAAGGTGTGAAAAACACCCAAATATGATCAAAACCATGGGCTATAGTCCATGCTTTTTGTCCAAAAATGGCCAAAAATGACCTATTTTTCATCCATCAAAAATAATGCATAATTTTCTCAAAGATGTGAAAAACACCCAAAATTGATCAAAACCATGGGCTATAGTCCATGCTTTTTACCCCAAAATGGCCAAAAATGCCCTTTTTTTCATCCATCAAAAATAATGCATAATTTTCTCCAAGGTGTGAAAAACACCCAAATATGATCAAAACCATGGGCTATAGTCCATGCTTTTTGCCCCAAAATGGCCAAAAATGACCTATTTTTCATGCATCATAAATAATGCATAATTTTCTTAAAGTTGTGAAAAACACCCAAAATTGATCAAAACCATGGGCTATAGTCCATACTTTTTGCCCCAAAATGGCCAAAAATGACCTATTTTGCTTCCTTCATAAATAATGCATAATTTTCTCAAAGGTGTGAAAAACACCCAAAATTGATCAAAACCATGGGCTATAGTCCGTGCTTTTTGTCCCAAAATGGCCAAAAATGACCTATTTTTTATCCATCAAAAATAATGCATAATTTTCTCCAAGGTGTGAAAAACACCCAAATATGATCAAAACCATGGGCTATAGTCCATGCTTTTTGCCCCAAAATGGCCGAAAATGACCTATTTTGCGTCCTTCAGAGTTATGACTTTTTCACATCCTAGAACACACTCTCCACCGTTATATAAAAACCTATGTATACTACAATTTAAGGATGTTGTCTTTAGCCAAATTGCACTGTTGATGTACGACTATTACAACAATACACTCCCTCCTGCGTTTCTCAACTACTTCCAACCTGTATGTAATGTTCACTCTTACCAAACACGTCACTCTCTCTTTAATTTTGCAGTTCCACGCATTTCCACTAATTATGGTAGATATTCTTTGAGTTTTCATGGCACTAAAGTCTGGAACTCATTGGAAAATTCGATAAAAAATCTTCCCAGAAAAGAATTTCAGAAAAAAATTAAAAGCAATTGTTTTCTTACCTATACTTAATTTGACTTACTAAAATAATCTTCTGTTAAATGTTCTTTGCTCCATTTTGCTGTTTAGAGAAATGGGTCTTTTCCAAAATACTCATTTCTCTTTTAAAAACCTAATGGTAAGCTGGCTCGATAACGTAAGTTCCCCTAGCTCACCGGCACTATTTACATATATTTTCTTTATTCAGTTTCATACTAAAATCTAGTTAAATCTTTTTAAATTAAGTATAAGAATATTAGTAACAACATATCAAATGTATATTTAACAACAAAATGTATTTAAAGTGCAAATAAAGACTTACTTACTTACTTACTTACTTCATAAATAATGCATAATTTTCTCAAAGGTGTGAAAAACACCCAAAATTGATCAAAACCATGGGCTATAGTCCATACTTTTTGCCCAAAAACGGCCAAAAATGACCTATTTTGCGTCCTTCATAAATAATGGATAATTTTCTCAAAGGTGTCAAAAACACCCAAAATTGATCAAAACCATGGGCTATAGTCAATGCTTTTTGCCCCAAAATGGCCAAAAATGACCTATTTTGCGTCCTTCATAAATAATGCAAAATTTTCTCAAAGGTGTGAAAAACACCCAAATATGATCAAAACCATGGGCTATAGTCCATGCTTTTTGCCCCAAAATGGCCAAAAATGACCTATTTTGCATCCTTCATAAATAATGCAAAATTCTCTGAAAGGTGTGAAAAACCCCCAAATATGATCAAAACCATGGGCTATAGTTCATGCTTTTTGCCCCAAAATGGCCAAAAATGACCTATTTTTCATGCATCATAAATAATGCATAATTTTCTCAAAGGTGTGAAAAACACCCAAAAATGATCAAAACCATGGTCTGTAGTCCATGCTTTTTGCCCCAAAATGGCCAAAAATGACCTATTTTGCGTCCTTCATAAATAATGCAAAATTTTCTCAAAGGTGTGAAAAACACCCAAATATGATCAAAACCATGGGCTATAGTCCATGCTTTTTGCCCCAAAATGGCCAAAAAGGATCTATTTTTCATCCATCAAAAATAATGTATAATTTTCTCCAAGGTGTGAAAAACACCCAAATATGATCAAAACCATGGGCTATAGTCCATGCTTTTTGCCCCAAAATGGCCAAAAATGACCTATTTTTCATGCATCAAAAATAATGCATAATTTTCTCAAAGTTGTGAAAAACACCCAAAATTTATCAAAACCATGGGCTATAGTCCATACTTTTTGCCCAAAAATGGCCAAAAATGACCTATTTTGCGTCCTTCATAAATAATGCATAATTTTCTCAAAGGTGTGAAAAACACCCAAAATTGATCAAAACCATGGGCTATAGTCCATGCTTTTTGTCCCAAAATGGCCAAAAATGACCTATTTTTCATGCATCAAAAATAATGCATAATTTTCTTCAAGGTGTAAAAAACACCCAAAATTGATCAAAACCATGGGCTATAGGCAATGCTTTTTGCCCCAAAATGGCCAAAAATGACCTATTTTGCGTTCTTCATAAATAATGCATAATTTTCTCAAAGGTGTGAAAAACACCCAAAATTGATCAAAACCATGGGCTATAGTCCATGCTTTTTGCCCCAAAATGGCCAAAAATGACCTATTTTTCATGCATCAAAAATAATGCATAATTTTCTCAAAGTTGTGAAAAACACCCAAAATTGATCAAAACCATGGGCTATAGTCCATGCTTTTTACCTGAAAATGGCCAAAAAGGACCTATTTGGTGTCCTTCATAAATTATGTTTTTTTTTTCCAAAAGGGGTGAAAATAGACCAAAATCGGTCAAAACGGTGAGCTATAGTTCATGTATTTTACCTGAAAAGGCCAAAAAGGACCTTTTTGGTGTCCTTCATAAATAATGGATGTTTTTCCAAAAGGGGTGAAAATGGACCAAAATTGGTCAAAATCGTCGGCTATAGAGTCCATGCTTTTTGTCTGAAAATGGCCAAAAAGGATGTATTTTGCGTCCTTCATAAATAATGCATAATTTTCTCAAAGGTGTGAAAAACTCCTAAAATTGATGAAAACCATGGGCTATAGTCCATACTTTTTGTCTGAAAATGGCCAAAAAGGATGTATTTTCCATCCTTCATAAATAATGGATTTTTTTTCAAAAGGCTGAAAATGGACCAAATTCCATCAAAACGGAGGGCTATAGTCCATGCTTTTTACCTGAAAATGGTTTGAAGGGATATATTTTCTATCCTTCATAAAAATGGATCTTTTTGCAAAAGGGGTAAAAATGGACCAAAATCTGTCAAAACGGTGGGCTATAGTCCTTGCTTTTTACCTGAAAATGCCTAAAAAGGATATATTTTCCATCCTTCATAAAATTGGATATTTTTTCAAAAGGAGTGAAAATGGACCAAAATCAGTTAAAACCGTGGGCTATAGTCCATGCTTTTTGTCTGAAAGTGGCTAAAAAAGGACCTATTTTCCATCTTTCATAAATAAAAGATTTTTTTCAGAAGGAGTGAAAATGGACCAAAATCGGTCTAACCCTTGGGCTATAGTCCATGCCTTTTGTCTGAAAATGGCGAAAAAGGACCTATTTTCCATCCTTCATAAAAACAGGATTTTTTTCAGAAGGGGTGAAAATGGGCAAAATCGGTCTTAACTTTAGGCTATAGTCCATGCTTTTTGTCTGAAAATGGCCAAAAAAGAACCTATTTTTGATCCTTGATAAATAAAGGATTTTTTTCAAGAGGGTGAAAATGGACCAAAATCTGTCAAAACTGTGGGCTATAGTCCATGCTTTTTACCTGAAAATGGCCAAGAAGAACCTATTTGGTGTTCTTCATAAATAATGGATTTTTTTCAATTGGGTGAAAATGGACCAAAATTGGTCAACAAAGTGGGCTATATAGTCCATGCTTTTTGTCTGGAAATGGCCAAAAAGGACCTATTTTCCATCCTTCATAAATAAAGGATTTTTTTCAACAGGGTTAAAATGGACCAAAATTGGTTAAAACCGTGAGCTATAGTCCATGCTTTTTGACTGAAAATGGCCAAAATTGATGTATTTTGTGTCCTTCATAAATAATGGGAATTTTTTCAAAAGGGGTTAAAAGGGGTCTAAACTGTGAGCTATAGTCCATGCTTTTTACCTGAAAACGGTTAAAAAGGACCTATTTTCCATCCTTCATAAAAAATGGATGTTTTTGCAAAAGGGGTGAAAATGGACAAAAATCGGTCAAAAATTTCATGCTTTATGTCTGAAAATGGTTAAAAATGACCAATTTACATCCTTCATGAATACTACATATTTTTTCAAAACGGGTGAAAATGGACCAAAATCTGTCAAAACCGTGGGCTATAATCTATGCTTTTTGCCTGAAGATGGCCAAAAATGATCTATATTGTCGGCATCACTAAATCACGGAAACAACGGAACCGGCGGAACCAACGGAACCAACGGAACCTACGGAACCACCAAAAAATTTCCAATCTATAAAATACATGCATGAAAAAACTTTTTTTTGTCTTACTTGATGTCATTAAGCTTATCAATCAACAGAATAATCAACTCACTCGCTCAATAGATGCGATTGTCGGACTCCTACTGCTGAAGTTCATGTCAAGATTACTCTTTTAGACTTGTAAATTAATTTGTGGTTTAACATATATCATCGATTAATTAGAAAAAATATTAAATCAGGTTTGTCTTAGCACGATTAGCAAAAGATTTGAAGTCATAACATCCATGTATAGTCATCAATGTATGGCAGCCATTTTGAAACACAGGAAACCCAATATGACACAAGATCGACCACGTTCATGACGTACATGATGTTAATTAACACGTACAGAATCGCTGTATAGACTGAACTTGCTTTCTTGTTAAAATATAGTTATCTTTTGCCTTTCTTTTTTTTTGGTAGGTAAAATAAGATTTGATTGATTAATGATGGGTTTCCTGTGTCATATTGGGTTTCCTGTGTTTCAAAATGGCTGCCATACATTGATGACTATACATGGATGTTATGACTTCAAATCTTTCGCTAATCGTGCTAAGACAAACCTGATTTAATATTTTTTCTAATTAATCGATGATATATGTTAAACCACAAATAATTTTACAAGTCTAAAAGAGTAATCTTGACATGAACTTCAGCAGTAGGAGTCCGACAATCGCATCTATTCAGCGAGTGAGTTGATTATTCTGTTGATTGATAAGCTTAATGACATCAAGTAAGACAAAAAAAAGTTTTTTCATGCATGTATTTTATAGATTGGAAATTTTCTGGTGGTTCTGTAGGTTCCGTAGGTTCCGTTGGTTCCGCCGGTTCCGTTGGTTCCGTTGGTTCCGTGATTTAGAGATGCCGCTATATTGTGTCCTTTATAAATAATGCCTATTTTTTTAAAAGGGGTGAAAATGGCTTAAAATCTGTGGAAACTTAATGGGCGGTACGCAATGCTTTGCACCTGAAAATGGCTGAAACTGAAGGGTTTTTTTAAAGTATAACATTGCCACTAAGGCCGAGAAAAGGCCAAAAAACTCTCAAAATTGTTTAAAACAATGGGCCATAGTTCATGGCTTTTAGCTGAAGAGGACCAAAATTCACAGTTTTTCTGGGAAATGTGGATGCTCCATTAGATTAATAGTAGTATATCTAGAACTTCCTCATACCTTATATCTCATGCTCCATTTTTGTTCTCGGAATATTCCCCGTTAATAAATGATCTTTCTCCTGAAAGCAAAAAAAAAAAAACGATTCAGTGAACAATAAAGAGTACATAGAGATACAAAAGAACTATTATTGCTGTCTTTCCATTACCCCCTCACCAACTATTAGCATTAAATATTTTTTCCACCTCACTTCTGCTCACTTTTTACAATAGCAGTTTTCTTCAGTAATTCAGTAAAAGAACAAAATAAAAAACCTCAAAATATACCAAAGATTGGTCAAAGCTGTGGGTTACAGTCCACGCTTTTTGCCTGAAAATGGTCAAAAATGACCTGTTTTCCATCCTTCATAAATACTGCATATTTTTTCAAAAGGGGAGAAAATGGAACAAAATCATTCTAAACCATGGGCTACATTACCCCCTCATAATAGTTATAATAATAAATAATGATGTCTTTATTTAAATCACAAGATAAATTAACATATCTTATGTTACAGGTAAGGAATGTAATAGAATATGATACTTATTAAGGAAATCTTAGTTATGAAATATTTATTTATATCTATACTTAAAAATTAAACTATTATGAGTATGCTTTGGAAGCAAGCAGTGCACACCTTAGGCAAAACTGTTGGTCTGTGTCTCAGTTTTTAAGAAGTATCTTTGTATTTAGTGATATGACAAATTAAGGGGTGAAAATGGTCCAAAATTGGTCAAAACTGTGGGCTACAGTCCATGCATGCTTTTTGCCTGAAAATGGCCAAAAATGATGTATATTGTGCTGTAAGATCTCGAGCACTCAACCCAATACTCTCAGTTTGATGCAACGCTCATCACGATACCCCTGGTTTGTCGGAGAGGCGTAATCATCTACGAAAAGAGCTATTGTATTTCATTGTATATTGATTATAGAGATAGCTATACTACTTGATCAGTAGGAAGCACAATCACTTAGAAATCAAATATTTGAATAATCATCTTTCTTTGCTTGTGTGTTTGCTTTTGTATATGTCTGTTGTTGTGTGTATATGTATTTGTAAAATTCATTAACAATTCATGAGCTTTCTGACCTATGAAATGTTTGCAATCCAGTCACGTGGATGGCCTGTAAAGCTGCATACAACACAACAATTGTCATGTAAATTGATACAATCACTAGTGATCTGTATCAAAATATACAACAACTAGTGAGTGTATCAAGATACAACTACTGTGATTGTATAGATCTATTAGTATTCTGTATCAGATACAGACTACTAATAAACCTGTGGGTCCGGCTTAAGGAAGATGGTTTCCCAGAGCCTTTTCAAAAGCTAGTCCCACCAACTAGATAAAAAACCCTGCATCTTGCTTTGCTAACCTAAGCACAATAACCAATGTGGGATGCCCGTACCAAACAATGTGTGACGTCAAAAAACATTGCATGTACGCATGCTCCTATAAAATATCAAACTATATTTTCTTAAATAACACTGCTTTTGAAATCAGTATTCCTCAGAAATCATTATCTTCATTAATTATTATTATTGAATTTCACAAGTCATTTACAACATTCGCATCCGTGTTGTATGGGCTTTACAATCTCGAGCCTGTGGCTCGAGATTGTAAGAGCCCATACAACACGGCCGCTCATATACAGTCATTGTCAAAAAGGTTGTCCTGTGAAAAAGACTGAAAGACCAAAAGAAGTATCATGTGATGATTTCTTTATTTGTTTTAAACGATATAAATTCTGGTTTCAAACTCTATAATGAGTACCAATGAACAGAGAATAATAATTATTAACTCTACTTAAACAAGGATTGCTGGTATCGAGCATTTAGAGCAAGTGTATTAGGTATCACATGACATTTCTTTTGGTCTAAATGTCTTTTTTGGTGGACAACATTAATGACATTGACTGTATGTATAAATATCTATTTAAATCTGTATAAATATTAAGATAAGAAAAACAAAGAGATTATACTTTCATCCCGACAAGCCTGTTTCATTATTAACTCACTCCTCAGGGGGATTTTAATGACAAGAATACCCATAAGCGTCATTTATATACTATAAAATTTACATAATTAATGTGGCAGTAAATTTAAATGTTTTGTTCAGCTGTTACGTAGCAGTGCTTTGTTTCTGTGATGGCATCAAGACACAAGTTCATTATGTTTGTTAAGGTAATTCCGTAGTTTTGCATTGCGCACGCGCTACTGCGCACAATTTTAGCCAGCACGATTTTAGCCAAGATGGCGGCCAGCTGATAAAAACGGTTTGTTAAGAATACACAAAATACAGAACACCAACCAAAACAAGCAGCAAAATATGAAACGAAGGTTATCTGGCATTGATATGAGAGTTTTGTATAAATTTACAAAGAGATCACAGTCTTTTTTATATTTTTTTTGTGTAAACTCTCCCTAGTCCTTTCTAGATCACTACATTTCGAGGACAAAATTCGTGCTTTAGCAAGCTGTAGCGCGAAAACGAGCACGGTGACCTATCTTTTTTATTTCAGTAAATCAATACGGAATAGGTTCACCATAAAATTCTATGTCCAGATTTTTAGATATTCCTGAAAAGGCAATAGTATCGTGTCATAGCGAAGTACGCACACACTAATGAAATGTCTCTATTTTTTACTACAGCTTCATTTTCTGCAGCTGGTCGAGTTTTGGCATCTGCATGTAAATGTAATATGTTAAAATGAAAATAATATCAACAATTCAAAGAAGCAATGCCATCCTGCAAATGATTAGTATTTTTCTTCCATTTTATGCTTCCAATGTTGCTCTCACACGTCACCAAAAACATCAAAATTTGACGTCATTTAGCGCCGAAACAAGCACGGTTACCCCCCATTTTTATTTTATTTCTGGAATGACTATAACTTGATTAATAAGTGTACGAATTTTCAGGGAAATTCTATGTCCGGTTTTATTTCTACGGAATTACCTTAAGTGATGACAATTCAGGTCTGCAGATGATTAGGCAGAGGTTGCATCTTTTACTTGAGCTAAAAAAAAGTAAAGGTAAAGTAACTTTATTTAACGTCGGTAGTTCCTTCAGCTTCGTGGCTGGTATCCCAGGAAGCCGACGGTGCGCACTTTACCCCCTCTCTCCATCAGTGCTCTGTTTTAAGAGTATTCAAAGCTGAAGCTACACAGATTAGAAAGAAGTCGAAACAGACGTGGAGATCCTGAGGATCGAACCATGGACCTCTAGCTCCGAAGGCCGCGCACTAACCAACTGAGCTACGTCTGCTCCTGAGCTGTTGTAGGGTAAGCTTGATGAAAGAGTACACCATGAAATAAAGTGGTCAATGTTATTGTTTTGAAGAGTCCAGATATGTTTGCTGAGTGCGGTATAGTTTCTGTGTTGTGCATGACGGAATGATGCAGTGTGGTTTCTGTATCTTGTATATATCTTGTATATAAATACGTATATATGCAACCTTATAAATTATGTCCAATTAGATACCTTGTAAGTTAACATTATTATTATGGCAGTTCACAAGTATTGTCATTTTCCACCCTAAAATTTGTAATTTCATTGATTCGTGTTACCTAGTATAGCTAGATTAGGTCCTTAGTTACTCTAGGTACCCAATACCATAGTTTTGTAAATATAGATATGTAATTATTACTAATCTTTTGTAAAGCTTTTTTGGTATAAATAAATATTATCGTATTATATAAGTATAGAAGTCATATTGTACACAGACATGCAGTACTTCACTTGCAATAAGCAATGACTAGTTAAGTTTATTCAACAATTAGTCCTCGAGTCCGAATGGTCTTCGAGTCAATAGCCCATGAGGCCGAAGGCCGAAGGCCGAATGGGCTATTGACTTGTAGGTCATGAGGGCGAGAGGTCTAATTGTTTTAGTAAAAACCTACTAATCGGTCCAATAAAAGGATGCAAAAAGTTTAGGATTTTGCTTTAAATATGTATTTTTTTGGTTTTCAAAACCGGCGCTTTTCGTTACTAGAGGTCTATCACTATCACTACCCATAGTAGCTCAGCCAATCACAGGGCTCGATTGATGATAGACCATTAGTAGGATTTTTCTAAAACTTGTTATGAATGAGTGGTAAAGACATGGGACTGCGTAGTGAACACTGCTAGGTTTTAGAAGGTTTATAAATAAATATGCATGAAGGATTAGTGGACTTAAGCAAGTGTAAAATACTTTTTCTTACCTTAGTTCATTGCAAACCATTATAATAGAGCCTCGTAAAGCAGTTCTTAAAGCTAGAAAGGATGCTTAAAGTAAAGAAATAAGATGAGTGTAAATTAGGGTAGGAGTAAGCTCAGATGAATGACAAGCTGTCAAGTTATTAAAAGCAAGAAAAGGCTATTAAAACCCAAAAAAATCATTTACGAAAGGTAGTTTCTGCAAAACTCTGGAGGCGTAAGGGTAAGGGAATAGAATGGGAGCAAAAACAAGCGAATTCATGTGGTTTTTAGCTCAAAAATCCAACCGCGTGCGAATCGTAACGCAACGACAACCACTACGACAACAAGTTTACAAATTCGAGGAAAAAAGTAATTTTGGAAGAACGAAAAGAGCTCAAACTGAAGGCCCAAAATACGTAGAAGGGAAGAAATAATGTTAGTCTTCCAGTTTGGATAGTTTATTGTAGTATAGGAGGTATTGTTACCTAATAAAAGCAAGTGTTTTTGTACATTGTGCAAGGAAAGACGGACTACAGTTGTAGTGTTAAGTAGCGTAAATAAAATATTTAAGCTAACGAAACGTAGTTTGTAGAAAAACCCTGGAGCCTTAAGGATAAACGAGCAGAACGGAAGCAAAAATAAGGGAATTCATGTGTTTTTTAGCTCGAAAATCCGACCACGTGCAAATGGTATTTACAAGGGAACGACTACAACCACTACGACGACAAGCTTCCATTTGTAACGGGGAAAAAGTAACTTTTTAAAGACGAAAAAAACCTATAACCCACGAACTAAATACGTAGAAGGAAAGAAATAATGTTTGTGTTGGAGTTTGGACAGTTTAATTCAGAATAAGCGGTTTTCTTACCTGATAAAAGCGAGTGTTTCTGTGCAGTCATTGCCATCAGGTGAGTGAGCGAGACGAAAGACTTGAAGTGTGCTCGGTGTGTGTTCGGTATGTGCTCGGTGTGCAGTGAGGCTTGGCGACTAAGCGTGAGTCTTGACTCGCGCGCTAAACTGGGGTATGGAGTAGTCGCAACGAGGGACCTGAGGACATCATGAAGTCCTGTGAGGGTTTAAATCCGTGTGATCACGAAGAACTGTGTTCGCACCTGCCGCTGGTAGGACGGGGAAGGTCGTGAGCGGGAAATTTTTCGGCAGGGATCATCGGAAAAGTCGGTTCATTCGGAGTCCTACGTATGTAGCAGGGACCCTCGTTGTCGACCAAGTCTTTGGCCAACGTTCTACAACAATACTAAAATAGTGGAGGAGGGTAGGGTCAAGCGGCGAGTCGATTGGCGTGTTGGTCAAAGACTTAGGTTATGTATTTCACAGGTGGGTGGAAGGGGTTGTTCCGCGCTTGGTCTTGTATTGGGTTGCCTGTGTATTGCACAGGTTTGTGGCCTGGGGTCTAAGTACATATATTAAACAGGTGGGTGGAAGGGGTCGTTCCGCGCTTGGTTGTTCCTCGGGTTGCCTGTCTCTTGCTCAACGTTCCCTGGGGGCGACTAGGGGAGGGGTGGTCTTTATTGCATATATATTGCACAGGTCAGTGGAGAGGGGTTGTTCCCTTGTGGGCTGGTTCTCGTTTTATTTTATTTTCTTTTTCAAGTCAATAAACCGTATGTATTGAACAGGTTTGTGGAGGGGTTTTGTTCCCTATCTATCGCACAGGTCAGTGGAGGGTTTTTTTCCCCTATCTATTGCACAGGTCAGTGGAGGGGGCGACTGATATTTCTATTGCACAAGTCAGTGGAGGGGGCGACTGATATTTCTATTGCACAAGTCAGTGGACTGTACTCTACTGTACTCTACTGTACCTTACAATACTATACAATACCATACTACACTATACTGTACTGTACTGTACTGTACCCTACTATACAGTACCTTACCATAGATACTGTACTGTACTCTACTGTACTATACTATACTGTACTCTACTGTACTCTACTATACTATACTGTACTATACTGTACCTTACCATACAATACAATACTATACTGTACTATACAACAAGTCACTATACTGTACCTTACCATACTGTACTATACTATACTATACTGTACCTTATATACAATACTATACTATACTGTACTATACTGTACTATACTGTACTATACCATACAATACTGTACCATACTATACTATACAATACGTCACTATACGTCACTATATAATACAATACGTCACTATACTATACAATACGTCACTATACGTCACCATACGTCACCATACGTCACTATATTACACAATACGTCACTATACTAAACCATACGTCACCATACGTCACCATACGTCACTATACTTTACCATACGTCACCATACGTCACCATACGTCACTTTACTAAACAATACGTCACTATACGTCACCATACGTTACTATACGTCACTCTACGTCACTCTATTAAACAATACGTCACTATACGTCACTCTACGTCACCATACGTCACAGTACGTCACTATACTATACCATACGTCACTATACGTCACCATACGTCACTATACGTCACCATACGTCACTATACGTCACTATATTATACCATACGTCACTCTACGTCACTCTACGTCACTATATTATACCATACGTGACTATACTGTACGATACGTCACTATACGTCACCATACGTCACAATACGTCACTCTACGTCACCATACGTCACTATGCTATACCATACGTCACCATACGTCACTATACTAAACAATACGTCACCATACGTCACTATACTATACCAAACGTCACTACACGTCACTCTACGTCACTCTACGTCACAATACGTCACTATACTACACTATACGTCACCCCATACGTCACTGTACTATACTATACGTCACTATACGTCACCATACGTCACTATATTATACAATACGTCACTATACGTTAATATACGTCACTCTACGTCACAATACGTCACTATACTATACCATACGTCACTATACTATACAATACGTCACAATACGTCACTATACGTCACCATGCGTCACAATACGTCACTATACTATACAATACGTCACCATACTATACAGTACGTCACAATACGTCACAATACCAAACAATACGTCACTATACTATACAATACGTCACCCTACGTCACTATACGTCACCCTATGTCACTCTACGTCACTCTACGTCACCCTACGTCACCATACGTCACAATACGTCACTCTACTAGACAATACGTCACTATACTATACATTACGTCACCATACGTCACCATACATCACAATACTAAACAATACGTCACCATACGTCACCATACGTCACCATACGTCACTGTACTATACACTACGTCACTATACTATACAATACGTCACAATACGTCACCATACGTCACTATACGTCACCATACGTCACTATACTATACCATACGTCACCATACGTCACAATACGTCACTATACTATACCATACGTCACTATACGTCACTATACAAGACAATACGTCACTCTACGTCACTCTACGTCACCTACGTCACTCTACGTCACCCTACGTCACTATACGTCACTATACCAGACAATACGTTACTATACTATACAATACGTCACTATACTAGACAATACGTCACTATACTATACAACAAGTAACTCTACGTCACCATACGTCACTACACGTCACCATACGTCACTATACTATACAATTCGTAGAGATATAGAACAGGCTCGTGCACTCCTGACTCTAAAATCAGTAGAGATATATAACAGGCTCGTGCACCCCTGACTCTAAACTTCAATCCCTGGGGCTAGGTTTAGGGTTAGAATTTGGGTAGTCTTTCTAATGACCACAACAGGATTCTTACCAGAATCAGAGTGGTCCAAAGGCCCACGGGTTAGGGTTAGGGTTAGAATTTGGGTAGTCTTTCTAATGACAACAACAACAGGGTTCTTACCAGAAGCAAAGCGGTCCCAAGACCCACGGGTTAGGTTTAGGGTAAAGATTTGGATAGTCTTTGTAAATCTATAACAGTCATCAGTAGAGATATACAAATGGCTCGTACACTCCTGACTCTAAACCTTGGGCCCCTGGGGTTAGGGTTAGTGTTTTGGAAGACTTTCTAATGACAACAACAACAACAACAACAACAACAACAACAGGGTTACGGTTAGGTTTAGGGTTAGAATTTGGGTAGTCTTTCTAATGACAACAACAACAGGGTTCTTACCACAGGCAGAGTGGTCCAAAGGCCCACGGGTTAGATTTAGGGTTAGTATTTGGGTAGTCTTTCTAATAACAACAACAACAGGGTTCTTACCAGCAGCAAAGTGGTCCCAAGGCCCAAGGGTTAGGTTTAGGGTAAAGATTTGGGAAAGACTTTGTAATCAGAACGACAGCCATAGAAACTTTGAGTACTCTCATTCTAAGAAAATCGACGAAAAATTTTTTTTTTTTTTGTGAAATTTTTTCCAAGTGCCAACCCTAACCCACCCTATGCGAAATTGAGGTTTTGAATCTTGAACAACAACAAGCGTTTAGGAAACCTTAGATAACCTCACGAACACCATTTCTGAAAGTTAGGAGAACAGTAGAAGTCATCTTCACAGATCCCCATGTTTCGACCCTAACCGCATAGGGAGGGTTGGGGTTAGCACTTAGAAAAAATTTCACAAAAATCAGAAATTTTTTTTTTTTTATTAGGAAAAGAGACACTGGAAACACTTAATAAAGCTTAGAAACACCGTTTCTGAAAGTTAGAACAAGATCCAACTTCATCTTCACAGTACCCCATGTTTCAACCCTAAGTGCATAGGGAGGGTTGGGGTTAGCACTTTGAAAAAATTTCACAAAAATCGAAAAAAATTATTTCGTCTTATTAGGAAAAGAGACACTAGAAACACTTAGTTATGCTAAGAAACACAGTTTCTGAAAGTTAGAACTACATCCAAGTTATTCTTCACAGTACCCCATGTTTCAACCCTAAGTGCATAGGGAGGGTTGGGGTTAGCACTTAGAAAAAATTTCAAAAAATTAAACAAATTTTTTTTTTTTTTATTAAGAGAAAAACTTTATTGAAATACTCTAAACAACATTTCAAGAACTTGGAGGATGAATACACTTTAACATAAGAAAAGTCACGTTTAAGTGGTCCCATTTGACCATATCTCCATATTAGGTTCACAGATGAAGTGAAAGCAGAACTGCATCGGCACTTAGAAAAAAAACCAAAAAATTTCATTGAAAATTTAACTTCAAATCAAACGTTTAAAACCTTTTAAACAACTTTTTAAGACATTTGACTACTACCCTAAAAGGGTGGTAATAACTTGGACAATCACCCTTCGAGGGTAGTAGAATTTTAGAAAAAACCTCGTTAGGGTAGTAAAAACCCTAACCCTAACCAAACCCTAACCCTTTTGACAGCATCTCCATAGTAGGTTCACAGATGAAGTGAAAACAGAACTGCATCGGCACTTAGAAAAAAACCAAAAAATTTCATTGAAAATTTAACTTCAAATCTAAGGTTTAAAACCTTTTAAACAACTTTTTAAAACATTTGACTACTACCCTAAAAGGGTGGTAATAACTTAAACAATAACCCTTCGAGGGTAGTAGAATTTTAGAAAAAAACTCGTTAGGGTAGTAAAAAACCCTAACCCTAACCAAACCCTAAAGAAATTAACACTTTAGGGTTAGGGTTAGGGTTAGGGTTAGGGTTAGGGTTAGGGTTAGGGTTAGGGTTAGGGTTAGGGTTAGGGTTAGGGTTAGGGTTAGGGTTAGGGTTAGGGTTAGGGTTAGGGTTAGGGTTAGGGTTAGGGTTAGGGTTAGGGTTAGGGTTAGGGTTAGGGTTAGGGTTAGGGTTAGGGTTAGGGTTAGGGTTAGGGTTAGGGTTAGGGTTAGGGTTAGGGTTAGGGTTAGGGTTAGGGTTAGGGTTAGGGTTAGGGTTAGGGTTAGGGTTAGGGTTAGGGTTAGGGTTAGGGTTAGGGTTAGGGTTAGGGTTAGGGTTAGGGTTAGGGTTAGGGTTAGGGTTAGGGTTAGGGTTAGGGTTAGGGTTAGGGTTAGGGTTAGGGTTAGGGTTAGGGTTAGGGTTAGGGTTAGGGTTAGGGTTAGGGTTAGGGTTAGGGTTAGGGTTAGGGTTAGGGTTAGGGTTAGGGTTAGGGTTAGGGTTAGGGTTAGGGTTAGGGTTAGGGTTAGGGTTAGGGTTAGGGTTAGGGTTAGGGTTAGGGTTAGGGTTAGGGTTAGGGTTAGGGTTAGGGTTAGGGTTAGGGTTAGGGTTAGGGTTAGGGTTAGGGTTAGGGTTAGGGTTAGGGTTAGGGTTAGGGTTAGGGTTAGGGTTAGGGTTAGGGTTAGGGTTAGGGTTAGGGTTAGGGTTAGGGTTAGGGTTAGGGTTAGGGTTAGGGTTAGGGTTAGGGTTAGGGTTAGGGTTAGGGTTAGGGTTAGGGTTAGGGTTAGGGTTAGGGTTAGGGTTAGGGTTAGGGTTAGGGTTAGGGTTAGGGTTAGGGTTAGGGTTAGGGTTAGGGTTAGGGTTAGGGTTAGGGTTAGGGTTAGGGTTAGGGTTAGGGTTAGGGTTAGGGTTAGGGTTAGGGTTAGGGTTAGGGTTAGGGTTAGGGTTAGGGTTAGGGTTAGGGTTAGGGTTAGGGTTAGGGTTAGGGTTAGGGTTAGGGTTAGGGTTAGGGTTAGGGTTAGGGTTAGGGTTAGGGTTAGGGTTAGGGTTAGGGTTAGGGTTAGGGTTAGGGTTAGGGTTAGGGTTAGGGTTAGGGTTAGGGTTAGGGTTAGGGTTAGGGTTAGGGTTAGGGTTAGGGTTAGGGTTAGGGTTAGGGTTAGGGTTAGGGTTAGGGTTAGGGTTAGGGTTAGGGTTAGGGTTAGGGTTAGGGTTAGGGTTAGGGTTAGGGTTAGGGTTAGGGTTAGGGTTAGGGTTAGGGTTAGGGTTAGGGTTAGGGTTAGGGTTAGGGTTAGGGTTAGGGTTAGGGTTAGGGTTAGGGTTAGGGTTAGGGTTAGGGTTAGGGTTAGGGTTAGGGTTAGGGTTAGGGTTAGGGTTAGGGTTAGGGTTAGGGTTAGGGTTAGGGTTAGGGTTAGGGTTAGGGTTAGGGTTAGGGTTAGGGTTAGGGTTAGGGTTAGGGTTAGGGTTAGGGTTAGGGTTAGGGTTAGGGTTAGGGTTAGGGTTAGGGTTAGGGTTAGGGTTAGGGTTAGGGTTAGGGTTAGGGTTAGGGTTAGGGTTAGGGTTAGGGTTAGGGTTAGGGTTAGGGTTAGGGTTAGGGTTAGGGTTAGGGTTAGGGTTAGGGTTAGGGTTAGGGTTAGGGTTAGGGTTAGGGTTAGGGTTAGGGTTAGGGTTAGGGTTAGGGTTAGGGTTAGGGTTAGGGTTAGGGTTAGGGTTAGGGTTAGGGTTAGGGTTAGGGTTAGGGTTAGGGTTAGGGTTAGGGTTAGGGTTAGGGTTAGGGTTAGGGTTAGGGTTAGGGTTAGGGTTAGGGTTAGGGTTAGGGTTAGGGTTAGGGTTAGGGTTAGGGTTAGGGTTAGGGTTAGGGTTAGGGTTAGGGTTAGGGTTAGGGTTAGGGTTAGGGTTAGGGTTAGGGTTAGGGTTAGGGTTAGGGTTAGGGTTAGGGTTAGGGTTAGGGTTAGGGTTAGGGTTAGGGTTAGGGTTAGGGTTAGGGTTAGGGTTAGGGTTAGGGTTAGGGTTAGGGTTAGGGTTAGGGTTAGGGTTAGGGTTAGGGTTAGGGTTAGGGTTAGGGTTAGGGTTAGGGTTAGGGTTAGGGTTAGGGTTAGGGTTAGGGTTAGGGTTAGGGTTAGGGTTAGGGTTAGGGTTAGGGTTAGGGTTAGGGTTAGGGTTAGGGTTAGGGTTAGGGTTAGGGTTAGGGTTAGGGTTAGGGTTAGGGTTAGGGTTAGGGTTAGGGTTAGGGTTAGGGTTAGGGTTAGGGTTAGGGTTAGGGTTAGGGTTAGGGTTAGGGTTAGGGTTAGGGTTAGGGTTAGGGTTAGGGTTAGGGTTAGGGTTAGGGTTAGGGTTAGGGTTAGGGTTAGGGTTAGGGTTAGGGTTAGGGTTAGGGTTAGGGTTAGGGTTAGGGTTAGGGTTAGGGTTAGGGTTAGGGTTAGGGTTAGGGTTAGGGTTAGGGTTAGGGTTAGGGTTAGGGTTAGGGTTAGGGTTAGGGTTAGGGTTAGGGTTAGGGTTAGGGTTAGGGTTAGGGTTAGGGTTAGGGTTAGGGTTAGGGTTAGGGTTAGGGTTAGGGTTAGGGTTAGGGTTAGGGTTAGGGTTAGGGTTAGGGTTAGGGTTAGGGTTAGGGTTAGGGTTAGGGTTAGGGTTAGGGTTAGGGTTAGGGTTAGGGTTAGGGTTAGGGTTAGGGTTAGGGTTAGGGTTAGGGTTAGGGTTAGGGTTAGGGTTAGGGTTAGGGTTAGGGTTAGGGTTAGGGTTAGGGTTAGGGTTAGGGTTAGGGTTAGGGTTAGGGTTAGGGTTAGGGTTAGGGTTAGGGTTAGGGTTAGGGTTAGGGTTAGGGTTAGGGTTAGGGTTAGGGTTAGGGTTAGGGTTAGGGTTAGGGTTAGGGTTAGGGTTAGGGTTAGGGTTAGGGTTAGGGTTAGGGTTAGGGTTAGGGTTAGGGTTAGGGTTAGGGTTAGGGTTAGGGTTAGGGTTAGGGTTAGGGTTAGGGTTAGGGTTAGGGTTAGGGTTAGGGTTAGGGTTAGGGTTAGGGTTAGGGTTAGGGTTAGGGTTAGGGTTAGGGTTAGGGTTAGGGTTAGGGTTAGGGTTAGGGTTAGGGTTAGGGTTAGGGTTAGGGTTAGGGTTAGGGTTAGGGTTAGGGTTAGGGTTAGGGTTAGGGTTAGGGTTAGGGTTAGGGTTAGGGTTAGGGTTAGGGTTAGGGTTAGGGTTAGGGTTAGGGTTAGGGTTAGGGTTAGGGTTAGGGTTAGGGTTAGGGTTAGGGTTAGGGTTAGGGTTAGGGTTAGGGTTAGGGTTAGGGTTAGGGTTAGGGTTAGGGTTAGGGTTAGGGTTAGGGTTAGGGTTAGGGTTAGGGTTAGGGTTAGGGTTAGGGTTAGGGTTAGGGTTAGGGTTAGGGTTAGGGTTAGGGTTAGGGTTAGGGTTAGGGTTAGGGTTAGGGTTAGGGTTAGGGTTAGGGTTAGGGTTAGGGTTAGGGTTAGGGTTAGGGTTAGGGTTAGGGTTAGGGTTAGGGTTAGGGTTAGGGTTAGGGTTAGGGTTAGGGTTAGGGTTAGGGTTAGGGTTAGGGTTAGGGTTAGGGTTAGGGTTAGGGTTAGGGTTAGGGTTAGGGTTAGGGTTAGGGTTAGGGTTAGGGTTAGGGTTAGGGTTAGGGTTAGGGTTAGGGTTAGGGTTAGGGTTAGGGTTAGGGTTAGGGTTAGGGTTAGGGTTAGGGTTAGGGTTAGGGTTAGGGTTAGGGTTAGGGTTAGGGTTAGGGTTAGGGTTAGGGTTAGGGTTAGGGTTAGGGTTAGGGTTAGGGTTAGGGTTAGGGTTAGGGTTAGGGTTAGGGTTAGGGTTAGGGTTAGGGTTAGGGTTAGGGTTAGGGTTAGGGTTAGGGTTAGGGTTAGGGTTAGGGTTAGGGTTAGGGTTAGGGTTAGGGTTAGGGTTAGGGTTAGGGTTAGGGTTAGGGTTAGGGTTAGGGTTAGGGTTAGGGTTAGGGTTAGGGTTAGGGTTAGGGTTAGGGTTAGGGTTAGGGTTAGGGTTAGGGTTAGGGTTAGGGTTAGGGTTAGGGTTAGGGTTAGGGTTAGGGTTAGGGTTAGGGTTAGGGTTAGGGTTAGGGTTAGGGTTAGGGTTAGGGTTAGGGTTAGGGTTAGGGTTAGGGTTAGGGTTAGGGTTAGGGTTAGGGTTAGGGTTAGGGTTAGGGTTAGGGTTAGGGTTAGGGTTAGGGTTAGGGTTAGGGTTAGGGTTAGGGTTAGGGTTAGGGTTAGGGTTAGGGTTAGGGTTAGGGTTAGGGTTAGGGTTAGGGTTAGGGTTAGGGTTAGGGTTAGGGTTAGGGTTAGGGTTAGGGTTAGGGTTAGGGTTAGGGTTAGGGTTAGGGTTAGGGTTAGGGTTAGGGTTAGGGTTAGGGTTAGGGTTAGGGTTAGGGTTAGGGTTAGGGTTAGGGTTAGGGTTAGGGTTAGGGTTAGGGTTAGGGTTAGGGTTAGGGTTAGGGTTAGGGTTAGGGTTAGGGTTAGGGTTAGGGTTAGGGTTAGGGTTAGGGTTAGGGTTAGGGTTAGGGTTAGGGTTAGGGTTAGGGTTAGGGTTAGGGTTAGGGTTAGGGTTAGGGTTAGGGTTAGGGTTAGGGTTAGGGTTAGGGTTAGGGTTAGGGTTAGGGTTAGGGTTAGGGTTAGGGTTAGGGTTAGGGTTAGGGTTAGGGTTAGGGTTAGGGTTAGGGTTAGGGTTAGGGTTAGGGTTAGGGTTAGGGTTAGGGTTAGGGTTAGGGTTAGGGTTAGGGTTAGGGTTAGGGTTAGGGTTAGGGTTAGGGTTAGGGTTAGGGTTAGGGTTAGGGTTAGGGTTAGGGTTAGGGTTAGGGTTAGGGTTAGGGTTAGGGTTAGGGTTAGGGTTAGGGTTAGGGTTAGGGTTAGGGTTAGGGTTAGGGTTAGGGTTAGGGTTAGGGTTAGGGTTAGGGTTAGGGTTAGGGTTAGGGTTAGGGTTAGGGTTAGGGTTAGGGTTAGGGTTAGGGTTAGGGTTAGGGTTAGGGTTAGGGTTAGGGTTAGGGTTAGGGTTAGGGTTAGGGTTAGGGTTAGGGTTAGGGTTAGGGTTAGGGTTAGGGTTAGGGTTAGGGTTAGGGTTAGGGTTAGGGTTAGGGTTAGGGTTAGGGTTAGGGTTAGGGTTAGGGTTAGGGTTAGGGTTAGGGTTAGGGTTAGGGTTAGGGTTAGGGTTAGGGTTAGGGTTAGGGTTAGGGTTAGGGTTAGGGTTAGGGTTAGGGTTAGGGTTAGGGTTAGGGTTAGGGTTAGGGTTAGGGTTAGGGTTAGGGTTAGGGTTAGGGTTAGGGTTAGGGTTAGGGTTAGGGTTAGGGTTAGGGTTAGGGTTAGGGTTAGGGTTAGGGTTAGGGTTAGGGTTAGGGTTAGGGTTAGGGTTAGGGTTAGGGTTAGGGTTAGGGTTAGGGTTAGGGTTAGGGTTAGGGTTAGGGTTAGGGTTAGGGTTAGGGTTAGGGTTAGGGTTAGGGTTAGGGTTAGGGTTAGGGTTAGGGTTAGGGTTAGGGTTAGGGTTAGGGTTAGGGTTAGGGTTAGGGTTAGGGTTAGGGTTAGGGTTAGGGTTAGGGTTAGGGTTAGGGTTAGGGTTAGGGTTAGGGTTAGGGTTAGGGTTAGGGTTAGGGTTAGGGTTAGGGTTAGGGTTAGGGTTAGGGTTAGGGTTAGGGTTAGGGTTAGGGTTAGGGTTAGGGTTAGGGTTAGGGTTAGGGTTAGGGTTAGGGTTAGGGTTAGGGTTAGGGTTAGGGTTAGGGTTAGGGTTAGGGTTAGGGTTAGGGTTAGGGTTAGGGTTAGGGTTAGGGTTAGGGTTAGGGTTAGGGTTAGGGTTAGGGTTAGGGTTAGGGTTAGGGTTAGGGTTAGGGTTAGGGTTAGGGTTAGGGTTAGGGTTAGGGTTAGGGTTAGGGTTAGGGTTAGGGTTAGGGTTAGGGTTAGGGTTAGGGTTAGGGTTAGGGTTAGGGTTAGGGTTAGGGTTAGGGTTAGGGTTAGGGTTAGGGTTAGGGTTAGGGTTAGGGTTAGGGTTAGGGTTAGGGTTAGGGTTAGGGTTAGGGTTAGGGTTAGGGTTAGGGTTAGGGTTAGGGTTAGGGTTAGGGTTAGGGTTAGGGTTAGGGTTAGGGTTAGGGTTAGGGTTAGGGTTAGGGTTAGGGTTAGGGTTAGGGTTAGGGTTAGGGTTAGGGTTAGGGTTAGGGTTAGGGTTAGGGTTAGGGTTAGGGTTAGGGTTAGGGTTAGGGTTAGGGTTAGGGTTAGGGTTAGGGTTAGGGTTAGGGTTAGGGTTAGGGTTAGGGTTAGGGTTAGGGTTAGGGTTAGGGTTAGGGTTAGGGTTAGGGTTAGGGTTAGGGTTAGGGTTAGGGTTAGGGTTAGGGTTAGGGTTAGGGTTAGGGTTAGGGTTAGGGTTAGGGTTAGGGTTAGGGTTAGGGTTAGGGTTAGGGTTAGGGTTAGGGTTAGGGTTAGGGTTAGGGTTAGGGTTAGGGTTAGGGTTAGGGTTAGGGTTAGGGTTAGGGTTAGGGTTAGGGTTAGGGTTAGGGTTAGGGTTAGGGTTAGGGTTAGGGTTAGGGTTAGGGTTAGGGTTAGGGTTAGGGTTAGGGTTAGGGTTAGGGTTAGGGTTAGGGTTAGGGTTAGGGTTAGGGTTAGGGTTAGGGTTAGGGTTAGGGTTAGGGT